>CM044980.1:18772477-19337477 GCA_024586325.1 Stellera chamaejasme | reverse complement strand
CAAAAAGTGTGGTTGTCACCACTGATGGAGCCTTCTCTTTGACCATCATACTCGAATCACCGATTCGCTGCAAATTTGCAAGGGTTGTCTGACCTCCGCCAGCCTTTTCATTGTCATCTAACTCCCCCAGGTAACTGGGAGATCTATAAGCCCGAAAGAACCCGTCTCACTTGGTTTCTCAGAGGCGGACCCCTCGCGGGTAAAGAACCATTGGCACCAACATCAGACTGTTTAGTGCCCAACCATTGCCAAGAACACAAACCGGCTGGCCGACCTCTATTGAAAAGGCCAGGTTCACTAGTGCTCAATAAGACTCACCATCACGACATCAGAAAAGGGGCATTCACTACCGTCGACTAGATGACCAGTGAAGGGAAGAAAGACTAGCGATGGTTGCTTTTTTTTGTGAATAGCAATTTATATATTTATTTATATTAATAAGAAATTATAAAAACAAACTTAACTCCGGAAGCAAATACCCCAATAGGCCCTGGCCCAATACTCCCAGCGACCATTGGATAAACATCCCAGCGAGGTGGCACCGGAGCCTGAGTTGCCGCCCTCAACGACAATGTCGGTGCCAACACCGGCTCAGAAAAACACAATTCCCACACCGTCCCGTCCATCACTCCTTCGCTCCATCACGCCGAGCACAAAATCCACTTGGATTGGATCTCAACTCCACGACATCACCGACCGATCACCGGTCCTCCGCACCACCGCTGGCAGCTCAACTATAACCTCCGCCCCAACGATGCTAGTTCACCTGGCCACACTACGCCACCAACACCTTGCTATCTTTTATCCTAACCTTCGTCTCTAACTTCTCAACCCTCGCATCCTTACTGATTGTTTCACCACAACCACTGGAGTGGCTTCTGTCACTTGCTTAAGAAAATCCTGCCACCTTCTCTCCATCTGGGACCGTCACAGCCATGGGTTTCCCCTCACAGAGTTCCTCCCAAAGAAGGTTACCACAACTAAAAAAGCACCCTTGTAGACTAGTGATGGCTGCTGGGTTTTTTTGGAGACAAGCTTGTAATTTTTTTTTTGTTTTTTTAGGGAAAACGCCACGAGAAGTCCTAAAAGTTGCACTGTTTGTTCAAGTCAGTCCTAAATCTCTAAAAAAGTGCCAATCAGTCCTAAACGTTACAAATCTTGGCTCCGTCGGACCTAAATGTTACAAAGTCAGAAATGGGTGAAACGGAGTCCGACGTGGACACCAAACGACGTTAACTGAACGATTAAACACCACCTCACCTTCCAACTCATTCCACTCTCCAAATAACACGAACTCGCCACACATCAGAAAGAGAAAGCGACTCGAAGAAGTTCGCTGTCTGCGGACCTACCGATCGTGCAAGACGAGATTCTTGGTGAATATTCTAAGCGTGAGTCAAAGTATTCGTCGGTGTGGTGGTCCTAACGTCGATAAAGGTAACAATTTCTTTTATACGCTTTGTGTTTTGGTGGGTTAGGGTTGAAGGGGTAAAGGGGCTTCTATGAAAACGACAAAATTGAAGTGTGTGGCAGTTGATTTGTTAGTGTTAATAAACAGGTTAAACAATAACCATTAGTGTGCGTGTCCCTTAAGCAAATATTTTAGTAATTAGTGTTAATAAACAGGTTAAACAATTTAGCTTCGCTATTAGTCTGAGTGTCCATTAAATTTATCTTTGTTGTTGTTCTTGTAGGATGATTGAATCATGGATTAATTTTATTTATGATGGAAGTTTTAAAAGAGACCCGAATATGAACTATATTGGAGGAAAAGAAAAGAAGTTTGAATTTGATATTGACTTCATCACAAACCATGAATGGGATGAGATGGTAGCTAGCTTGACAGAGAAGGGAATAAGCATGTTGTGGGTTGAGGATCCATTGGAGTTTGGTGATGATAGGTTCATATTAATAGATAGAGGTAATGATGACTCTATACACATGCTTATAGATATGATGAGGAGGTATGGGGGTATTCAAATATATGTAGAGCACCCTGAGAGGATTGATGCTGAGACTGTAGAGACGTGTGAGAATGCTTTTATAGCAGAGGATGCTGAAAGAACAGAGGATAATGCAGAGAATGGTGAGAATGGTGATACTGATAGTGCAGAGGATAGTGCAGAGGATAGTGTAGAGGATAGTGCAGAGGATAATGCAGAGGATACTGCTGCTGCTAAAAGTGTTAAGGTAGTTTATGATGCTAATAAGGAGGTGGATATTGAAGAGTCATCCTCAGATGATGAAGGGAAGAATGAGGTAGACCTGGACAAAGGCGGTGATGAATGACTCTAAACTCATAAGGAAGGTGTTTGGAAATTGGGATGAGAAACACGAAGATGACATAGAGGAATTTGAGTCTCGGTATCTAAGTGATGATGATGAGGAGTTAAATGAAATTAGGGACAAAATTAAAGTGTTCAATATGAAGTGGGCAGACTTGAAATTGAAGGTCTCTATAGTTGTTCTTTGGAGCAGGGTTGGGAGGAAATCTAAAATGGTGAACCGTATGGCTGGTGAAGTTAATGCGCCTATTGGCTACCCAAAGTATGACCCTGCATGTAAACAAGTTCAGTTTTGTGTGAGTCAGACATTTGAGAGTCCTGAGCAGTTCAAAGATGCGATTGACAAGTATAGTATATATGAACAAAGACCTGTGAGGGTGCATAAGAACACAGCAGAATGGGTTAGGGCAAGGTGTAAAGCTGTTGGTTGCCCTTGGTTCATTTCTTTGGGGTTTGATAAAAAAACAAGAGGTTTTCATGTGAAGACTTTAATTCCAGAGCACACTTGTGGTATCGCATTCAAAAATAAAAGGGCTGATTCGAAATGGTTGGCTAATTACTTTACGGTTGAGATAAGGAACATGCCAAATATCACCATACATGGCCTGCAAAATATAGTGAAGGAAAGGCTTGGTGTTGACATTAGTCCTTCGACATGTAGAAGAACCAAGCTTAGAGTGTTTCAGAAAGTTCTTGGGTCATACAAGGAGGAGTATGGATTACTGTGTGACTATGCTACAGAATTAAAGAAGAGAGACGTTGGTACTTCATGTTTTGTAAGGTTGGACTCTCCTCCGAAAGGTTCATTGAACCCAGTCTTTAATTCATTTTATGTTTGCTTTGACGCACTGAAGAAGGGCTTCCTTGCTGGTTGTAGAAGTGTCATTGGGGTGGACGGATGTTGGCTGAAAGGTGTTTGTAAGGGTGAGCTGTTAAGCGCAATAGGGAGGGATGGAAACGACCAAATGTTTCCAATTGCATGGGCTGTTGTGAAGAATGAGAACACTGATACTTGGACATGGTTTCTTGAGAAATTGATTGATGATCTACAAATTGGTGATGGGCTGGGATGGACCATTATGAGTGACAAACAAAAGGTAACATTGATCTGATTGCAAGTTGGTTTCTTGCTTTATAACTTTTTTTTCCTGTTTCTGATATAAGGTACTTCATGTTTTTCCTGTTTTGTTCAAGTACAGGGACTAAAAAAAGCCATAAGGACGTTGTTGCCTAACATTGAGCACAGAACATGTGCAAGGCATTTGTATGCTAATTGGGGGGCAAAATTCAGAGGTCCTAAGCTAGAGAGATTGTTCTGGAATGCGGCCAGATCAACCAACAAATATGATTTCAAGAACTCCATGGAAGAGATCAAGAGTATAACTCCTGAAGGTTATGCAAAGTTGCTGGAAACTAGCCCAGAACAATGGTGTAAGGCATATTTTAACCCGATGATTAAATGTGATATAGTGCATAACAACTTGTGTGAAGGGTTTAATGGATGGATACTAGAGGATAGATGTAAGCCTGTATATAGTATGCTTGAGGGTATAAGGATGAAGTGTATGGAGAGATTACACAAGCAAGTCAGCCGCTTGTACAAAGTGGCCTAATGAGTTCGGTGGTAACATCAAGAAGAAGTTGGAGAAGAATAAAAAGAAAGCAGATCGTGCACTTGTGTGTGGGATGGTACTTCAGGGTTTGAGGTCATAGATGATGGCTGGTCTGGGAAGGTAAAATATGTTGTTGATTTATCTCAAAGAGTTTGTGTGTGTGGGGGCTGGCAAGTGACAGGCATACCATGTAGACATGCATGTTGTGCCATCAGGTTCAAGGATTTAGAAGCTTCAGATTTCTTGGATGAATGCTACTCTAGGAAACAAGTCCTGATGTCCTATAAGTACACAATGTGCCCAATGCCCACTAGACACTTCTGGGAGCAAGAGGAGAACAATGTTGAGCCTAGTGCACCTGCAGTAAAACTTGCCAAGGGAAGACGTGCTAAGAAGAGGAGGCTTGAAGCTCTTGAGAAGGTTAAGGGTAATAGAATGGGGAGGACAGAGGCACTGTAACTTGTAGCATATGCCATGAAAGTGGACACAATAAAAATCATGCAAAAAGGTATTTTTGTTAATTCATTTGTTAAATCATGCAAAATTCTGTTTTCGTAACTCTTAGCACTCATGTTTGTAGGGGACTTCAAAGGTTAAGGATGCTTGTTACACCAAGTCAGCCACTAAATGCAACACAAGCCTCATCTCAGAAGCAGAACAAGAAACGGGAGGAAGAAGTTTATCACAAGAGGTCGGCCACTAAGTCCTCAAAACAAGGGGAAAGAAGTTGGGTGTGGTAAGAGCAAGAAACAATCACAATCTACCTCATCTGTCACCCAAGGACCAATTGTGCTAAATGTGAGTATGATATCCAAATCTATTGAATTTATGAACCCAACTCGTTTATGTTGCTGAATTTATGAATCCAACTCGAACACTGGTCGAGAAGGAGACACCATTGTGGGGAGGTATCCTAGTGGCAAAGAAGAAGATCACACCCTCTCTCAACTTCAAGCGTAACAATCCAAGAGGAGAACCAATTGAAGTAGGAGGAATGAATTTTTTGAAGTAGTCGAGTACATATAGGTGCTACGAAGTTTTTGGACAATATAGTGGTGAAAAATCCATCCATTTTTTTGCTAGTATGCATCACCATACTACTTTTGTATATGGTTAGTGCATTGTGATGCCTAGTGTTGATGCATTCCACTAGTTGCTTCAATGATTGGTATGGTGATGCATTCTATATGATAGGTACCTTTAGGTTTTTTGAAGTCTGCAGGGGTTCGATGATTCGATGATGGCTTCCACTAGTGTTGGATGTTGGTTTATTAGTGTTAACTTGCAATCAGATTGGTATGTTGGATGTTGGTTTATTAGTGTTAACTTGCAAATATTTATTCACCACTGCTGACTTGCAAATACTTATTCCACTAGTGTTGGACCATGAGAAGGATTTGCTCCATGGACTCCATAGTCGTCCAAGGATTTGCAACTGCTTCAATGTTGGATGTTGGGTGCATTCTAAATACTTGGCAATTGAGCAAGCAATTGAGCACGGATTGAACTTGGATGAATTGAACTTGGATGAAGAAACCAAAGTCAGTAAAATGCAAACATTTCGGACTCAACGACCCAACGCAAGGATTAGGACCGAATTATAGCTACAACTTGCAAAGTTTCAGGTACTTTTAGGACTTCATTGACCAAATCGACCTACTTTAAGGACTTCAAAACACGACCCCAACTTAGGTTTCTGTTGGGCATTTTCACAAACACCTTGTTCGCACCAAAACTTCTTACTTCACACTTACTGCAGTCCTTCGATCAACCCACTCTACCTACAAGTACGTACAAAACTAAAGACAAAATTACACCGAACAACATCACATTCAAGATCTTCAAGTTCCTCACCTCTCCTTCCACCCACCAATGCGATGTTCAACTCCATTCTTCTCACTCTCATCCGCATCCATGGACTGACCTCCATACCTATCATACCCAATACTTTTCTTCAACCTCCTAAACTCCAACAACATCTCCACAATGTGCTCTGAATTGGTCCATCAATCCACTCACGAAATCCACAAAATCCATCGGTACCAAATCTTGGGCAGCCTGAAACCGTCGGCCAAAGATTCCGATCTGTCCCATGCCGTCTTCACAATCGATCGCATCCTACGGTGGCAGTATTTCACCACCGCGGCATTAATCCTAAGAGAAGAAGAGGAGGAGGATGCCATCAAAGAAATATTTGAAGCTGCGTGTGGAGTGAATCGGAGCTGAGGCTGAGGGCGAGTTCGTGTTATTTGGAGAGTGGAATGAGTTGGAAGGTGAGGTGGTGTTTAATCGTTCAGTTAACGTCGTTTGGTGTCCACGTCGGACTCCGTTTCACCCATTTCTGACTTTGTAACATTTAGGTCCGACGGAGCCAAGATTTGTAACGTTTAGGACTGATTGGCACTTTTTTAGAGATTTAGGACTGACTTGAACAAACAGTGCAACTTTTAGGACTTCTCGTGGCGTTTTCCCGTTTTTTTTAGCGAGGTTGCGTGCTTAGTGAAAGTTTTCACAAGGTGATGTATATTTGAAACTAGTAGGAAATTTTGTAAGAATACAATTTTTTGAGACTGATGAAAATTTAAATTTTTTATTTTTGTTGGTTTTTTCTTCTTTAAAAGAACACAACGTAACCACTAAACTTCATACTCTCTAGGTTCCAACAAAATTGATATACTTTTCTTTTTGTGTTGTCCCAACAAAACTGATATGTATCGCATTTGCTGGGACAAAGAAAGTAGTTTTAAGAGGTAGATGAAAATTTAAATTGTTGGTTTTTTTTCAAAAGAACAAAACTATTGGCTTTACATTTCCCAAATGGACCATAAAATTAGGGGTGAAAGTTGAACGAACAGCCCGAGCTCGGCTCGATTAAAAGTTCGTTCGAGCTCGTTCATATTATTTTCAAGCCAAACTTGAACAAAATTTTAAACTCGATACATTTATCAAGCCGAACATGAACAACTTAGTGCTCGACTCGGCTCGATTTTATCATAACGTTTCCATTGATATTTGTGAACAACTCGAGCTCGACTCGATTTAAACGTCGTTCGAGCTCGTTCATATTATTTTCAAGTCAAGCTTGAACACAATTTCAGGCTCGATACAACATCTTTCAGTAGGGAGGATTAAATGGTTAATTCGGTTTTAATCGAAACCAAATTAGTAAAAGTATTCGGTTATCTGGTATCAATAACCGAATTATACCTAAAACCATAATAATCGAAATTGAATTAAATTCGGTTATTTCGGTTATTACCCGAATTAACTAGAATTTTTGGATGTTGAACCTTAAACATCAATTCTACTTGTACAAAATCTCATAACATTAGGGATTTAGGGTTAGCCAGATATGATATGGGCTAGGTAGTCCATGCGTTAGGGGCTAGGTAGTTTAGGATATGGGCCAGAGCGATCTTAATGGGCTGGACATAAAGTATTAGATTTTGGTATAAAAATTTCGGTTAATTCTTTTAACCGAAATTGTCTGAATAGTAATCGAAAACCGGATTAGTAATTCAGTATAACCGAACACCGAACCGAAACCAAAACTGAATTAACCGAACCAAATTAACCGAACCTGAAAAAGAAATCGGTTAATTCATTTTAACCGTAAGGTTAATCACCGCTACCTTTATTTAATAAATACTTGAATTACAAAGGTAGCATTAAAATCATACAAACACAATAATCCATACTTTTGTAAACAAAGAATAAATTTTGGTGTTTATTTTGAAAATTAAAGGTTGAGAATAAAATATTTATAGTATAAAAGAACTTATTTGTAAAAAAAATACAACTTAATGACTTTTGTAATTTAAAGAAAGTACTAGAACCAAGATTTAACTATCTATTTAAACGGTTTTCACCGGTTCTTACCGATTTTGACCGATTCTTGACCTATTTACTGATTAACCTGAATCAGAACCGAATAACATGACGGTTCACGATTTTACCGGTTGAACCGACTAGTCTAATCCGATTCTTTTAACCATGCTATTAGCTTTAACGAGCCCAACGAACCGAGCCTCACGAGCCTCGAGCTTGAGCTCGAAACGTTCGGCTCATAAGGATTCGCGAGCCTTAACGAGCTCGTCTAAAATTACGATACTACCCTTCACGAACCATCGAGCCGAACTCGAGCTCGAGCCTTAACGAGCTCGAGCTCGTTTACTCAGTGTTGGGGCCGAATCGAGCCTAACCGAGCTCGAGCTCGTTTACTCAGTGTCGGGGCCGAATCGAGTCTAACCGAGCTCGCGAGCCTAATAAGCTCGAGCTTCACGAACCATCGAACCGAGCTCGAGCTCGAATTATCATGTTCGATCGAGTTCGAGCCGACTTTCACGGCCCGAACTCAACTCGCTAAAGCCAGCCTTGATTTCACCGAACTCAACCCCTACTATGAAGTACTGAACTATCCCAGTTGAAATTTTGGATTTGCCGCGCAACCAAAAAGCAACTCTATTCAATTCAGCTTCGGATTTTGTCAGCATCACAAAGCCCCAGGCTCGAAAGCTCCGAACCTAACATAAGCCTTGACTCCGAACCTCACCACGACATGTCGCTTAATTACTGGCACTCTTCCTTAATTAAACATTTTCTCCTTCTAATCTTCACTGGTTTCATTTTTCACCGTCCGATCATACCGATTCATCCATATTATCCGTCCGATCACCTTCAACTCGCCCGCTCGTTACTTGCTTTGCTGGCAGTCAAATTGTACTACTATTCAATTTTTGGAAATAAACACAAAGCCAATTGATTGATTGACAAAATTAAAAAAAAAAGGATTTCCAGCGAATCCGAAGAACAGAGGCCATTTCTGATTTCTGCCTTCTGCATCCCAAGCTACTCTAGTAAGATTTCTCTTTTTTGGGCCTTTTTCTTTTCAATCATGTCAGTGAGATTCATTGTTTCTACCTTCTGGGTGGTTTTTGGGTGTTTCATGTTTGAGCTTCTGCTACTAGCAAAGTCTTAAGGGAGAAGATTAATCGTGCCCTTCTTTATGAAGCAAATTTGAAAAAGTGGGTATCTGCATGTGCAATCAAAGCTCGAATTTTTCTGGTCAAGTTTGCTTCTTTGCCTTTTCCATTTGATATTAGTATTTATTTATGCCTGTAAAAGTTGTCTCTTTCCCCACTCTTAACTTATCTGTCGACAAAGCTGTCTCTTTTCATCACTTCATTAATCCATATTGATATTGCAGCATGGTAAAAGATTATTTAATGGTTGTTGTTCGACCTTAATTTTCCTTCCCAGGTTGAAAAATTTGAACTTGCAAGCTTTACCGAATTTCAGAATTAATTTGAATTATTGCGGCTGCCATTACATTTCAGCGTGATGTAGCCCCATTTGAATTTAATGCATGCCCACCATTCTCAGTCACACGCTTCTTTTATCTTCAGGATGATAATCTGTCTCGTTGGCAACCACCAGTTTTAGCTTTCTTCAAGATATTGATTCCTTGTGTTCAACCTTCATCCGATCTCCAGCAGCAGCAACTTCAATTTGAGCCTCTGGATCTTCAGATTCCGATTCTTGATGTCAGCTCCTGATCATGGGTCAACGGCGTCTTCATCTTTGTCTCCTTCCTTGTTTCCTGTCAGAGACTTTGATCCTCTGTTGAAGGATTTAAAGGAGAAGAAGCAGAGTTTTCGAAAAAATGTGGTTTCCTTGGCTGCTGAGCTCAAGGATGCTAGAAGCCGCTTGGCTTCACAGCAGCAATCATTTGCTAAAGAAGCCCTCTCCAGACAGGTCTTTTTTTTCTGACTTAAATCAAATGGATTATTTTGCTTAAGCCATTTCCAGCTTAATTTAATGGATTAAATCGTTTATGTGATTAGAAGTTTGAGATATATTCTCAAGTAAATTTATCATTTTTTTAATGTATATTTATCGAGTTTGAAGGTTAATTTCCAAAGCAAATACTATCATTTACTTGATTAAGTTGGACTTAAGCCTACAATTTTTGTGTTGTGGGTTTGCATGTTAAAAGCTCAGTTTCTTTTGTTTTTCTCTCTCTTTTTAATAGGAAGCTGAGACCAAGGCAAATGAAATGGAAGAGGAGGTTCAGATATTGCATAATAGATTAGAGGAGAGGAATGAGCTGCTTCAGGCTTCTGCTTCAGCTGCAGAAAAGGTTTAATATCATTTTTACTCAACTTGACCTAGGATTAATGGTGTGCTTGGTTTGGTGTATTTGCACTTAAACATGTTACTATAATTTGGTAATAATGGCATCATGCTGCATATCCTCCTGATTCCATTTTCTTTTGCATGTTCATCTTTTAGTCAGCTATTTGGCTTTTTATCTTTTGTTGCTTTTTGGTGGAGCCCATAAGTGCAAAGGTGACTTGCGTTTTAAATTATTTATTTTTTTTGGCTTTAGTGTGGATATTGGATAACATGATTTGTCTTTCTTTTTTTTTTTGCCTTTTCCATTCATAAATATAATGATCATGAATCATGGTAACATTAGACCAATACCAGTCTCTGCTTATTTAAGCAAACAAACCGATGGCAGTAATTGTTTTGTCTGATCCACTTTTTGGGAAAACTGATTAATTTTCTAGAAAC
The DNA here is from genome assembly GCA_024586325.1 of Stellera chamaejasme. Lineage (NCBI taxonomy): Eukaryota > Viridiplantae > Streptophyta > Magnoliopsida > Malvales > Thymelaeaceae > Stellera > Stellera chamaejasme. Next base: position 19,327,003 of record CM044980.1, on the reverse strand, counting down.
TTTGTTAGAATTTCAAGTTTAATGCCTTAAGAAGTAGCTATTAGATACTTGAGTTTTGTCTGGGTTCATTTTCTGTTTGATTATAGCCATAGAAAGTGTAGGTTTTCAGTTAATAATGCCCACCAACTTTCCATTTTTTTTTAATTTATGCTCCTACTTTCCATTTTTATTGTTGTTGTTGCTGTAATCCATTCTTGATTTGTTTGATGATGTACAGTTCAGTTGTTTTTGTTACATAAATTGAGTACCTGCCTTTCCAAGCCTCTCTAGTGATACTTTCACATGATATGGATAGGCATTCAAATTAAGGTGCTAATACATCTAACTTGATGCTAGACTCATAAAGCTTTGGGATGGCTAAATCAATGTCATTATTGTTAAAGCAAGCTGATCATAATGTTGAATGACATGTGAGTTTATTTGGGAAACACATGTACATGAAGTCAGATTTAACTTAATCCAGCATAATCCATTAAGCGCGTTATATGACTAAATATTTAGTATTCAATTTTTAATTGAATAAAATTGTTATCCTTAAACGTATATATATCCAATTTTATGATGAATTGCCAAAATTCTATGTAAAAATAATTCATGTTTTAATTCTGGATTATCTTGAACCAAATAAGCTTTTAAGTCAAAGAAGGATTTTAAAGCACTCTTTAATTGACTGAAGTGGTGGTAAAATATCTTTTAGTGACGGTGGATTTATGATACTACAGCGCTAACTCTAGTATTTCTTGTTAAATAACCAGCCAATGTATGCATAGTAAATTATTGATGCCCACTTTAGCCTGATAGAATAGAAAGATATATATATATATATATATTCGTTTCGTTTTTTTTTTGTAAATAGTTTGATTTCCATTAATTAAATTTTCATGTCAAACAGTACCTCAATGAGTTGGATGAACTTAGGACCCAACTTTCAGCCACTCGAGCAATGGCTGACGAGAGTACTGCATCTGCTCAGTCAGCCCAGATGCAGTGTTTAGCTTTACTGAGGGAGTTGGATGACAAAAATCTTTCATTGAAAGAGCACGAGGATCGGATGCTTAGACTAGGAGAACAATTAGACAATTTAGAGAAAAATCTTCATGAAAGGGAATGCTCCCAGAAGCAACTAAGAGATGAAGTTCTGAGAACTGAGCATGAAATTATGGAAGCTGTATCTAAGGCAAGAGCAACCAAGGATTGTGAGCTCAAAATTTTGTTGGATGAGGTCTCTCCCAAGAATATCGAGAAGCTGAACAGACTTTTGATCATCAAAGATGAAGAGATAGCGAGAATTAAGGATGAAATAAGGATAATATCAGCTCATTGGAAGCTTAAAACAAAAGAACTGGAATCTCAGGTAGATTTGATTATCCAACTAGATTTCCTTTAATATAGCAATTTATATTTAAGGGATGGCATTATTGTATTGCATCCCGAGTAATCTAGATATATTCACTGAACCAGCTGGAGAAACAGCGGCGAGCTGACCAGGATCTGAAGAAGAAAGTGTTAAAACTAGAATTCTGTCTACAACAAGCCCGTGATCAGACACGGAAACTCCAGAGGGTAAGTCATTGATCTAATCCTTTTGACACCAGAACGTTTCAATGCATTTCATTTTATGTACCTAAGTTAATCATCCCGTCTTACTAATTTTGGCAGCTGGGGGAACGTAGGGACAAAGCTATAAAAGAACTAAGGGATCAGCTGGCAGGAAATGAACAAACCCGAGATTCGGTTTCAGAGAAACAAAACTTCTGGGATTCCTCAGGTTTTAAGTTCGTAGTCTCTATGTCAATGTTGATGTTGGTTGTGTTTGCAAAGCGATGAATCATATAATGTAGCTGGTCTTGTGTATAAGGAAATAGGTGGAATTTCAGGTGACTTGTAGAGCCATTTTCTGTGTACAGATGGATGAATGGAGTGGAGCAGTTAGCAGTTGCAGTTGTAGTGCAGGATCTGCTCATGATATTTATGCACCCCTTAAGTACTAGTAATAGCTATAAGACATGACATCTCTTAGTTGTCAATCTTAAGGACTACAAAACCATATGGCCTTGAATGGAGCTCTAGGTACCAACTACAACTTGTAGAGCATTAACAATCATAGTAAGAGAAGAAATCTGCCTAATTATGATCTTTACAAAGGGGCTTGCGACGGTTTCTGCTTTCTAGGGTTCTGGCGTCGGTTTTTGCTTCTAGAAGTATGTACATGAAGGAAACTACAGTACATGGTTCGAATAAATGCTGCAACAACAATGGATGAAAACCAGAAGGATGAACGCCGTTAAAGGTTGCAAGATGGAAGCCGCGGAAGCTGCTGGGTCGAGATTAGGAGGGACAGCGGAACCGGAAGATATAGTACCCGAGTTAGGGTAGCTGGAGTTCAACACTGCAGGTGGAATGGTGGAGCTGGGAACACATTTGGGGGGGGGGGGGGGAGAAAGATCATTTCTCAGAGAGAATGGAGATACCAAATGCTTAATAGTTAGAAAGTGAGAATCAAATAATAGTAGTACCTGGTAACTCCTGCACCTGGAGTTGAGGTTGTTGCAGGTGCTGTTAATGGAGTTGATGGTGAGGCTGATGATGAAAACATACAAGCACCCGTGCCTGCCAAGAAAAGTTGATGGAATCATGAGATGGGGCAGTAGTAGCTTACCCATGAGTCTTAATGCCCTATTTGATTGGACTTAGCCAAAGGCTAGTCATTTTCTTTCTTCGAATAATTGTAGTATTTGACTTTCAAATTTACGTTTGACTCAAACTATTACTAGAATGATGTTGTAAATTAATACTCTATATATTTAGAAATCAGATACATGAAATTATGATTTAGATGAAAACTAATTTGGGCAATTTTTTTAGGACGGATGAGTTTATGGTATTTCTCTTATAATTTACCAAAAAAACTCGATAAAGAGATGTATACATTTGACTTTCATGTTTTAAGGTGTTTGACTCATATATTTACTAAGATAAATAGTGAAAAAAGATCATAAAAGTATATTTAGAAAAATTATACTTTAAATTATGATATGGATAAGTATTATTGAACTATAAATGCCTAAACACATGAAAAATGATAGATTAACCTGTTTGGGAGTAGCTGTTTCATTTAGTTATAACGTTTTGGATAATTTTTTTAATAATTAAGATTAAACAACCAACAACTGTTTAAATTAGTTGTAGCATTGATAGTCTTTTCAAAATGTAACAACTATTTTGAAAAGCTGTTGTTATATGAGTAGTAGAAACAAATGGATGAATGTATTTTTTGAGTACTGAGGAAGTAAATAAATCATACTAAATAAGTTGAGGTTAAACCATTTGATTTAACCACACCAAAATGAAACATAACATATATAGGAGACTGTCAAAGCTTTCTTACTGGGATTTATGGTAACTACGGCTGCGGTGCCCCCAAAGTCACAGCTAGTCGCCGCCGGATTCTTCTGATAATAGCTATTGAAAGCAAACGACGCATGATTCTGAAGTGTATTCGGATTATAACAGCTCCCACCTTGCTGAATCTGTGAGCAATCAGCTCCATTCCCACACGCATAATCCAGTCCCAGCTGCAGTGACATCTGGGGCGCTCCAGTCCTGGCCACGCACCAGCTCCCACTCGCCGGAGCATTCGTCATCGCCGGCGGCGCTGTTGTAACCGGAACCCCTCCTCCTCCTCCTCCCAACGGTGGTGCTGGATATGTGGTCACAGGGTTTGTTACTGGGGATGACACTGGATTGGGGATTGGAACGGCGGGGTTGTTGGGAATGGCCGGTGGGATCGGAGCCGGAGGTGTTAGGGTTACTGGGTTGGTGCCGGCGGAGGGGACGGTGATGATTCCAGGGGTGGGATTGTAAATTGGAGTAGTTGGTGGGTCTATTGCATCATCTGAAGTTGTTATCAGGACTTTTCTACTTGAACCACCAAAGTTGTTCTTGTTCTGATCCACAGCATGTCTGAGTCCCAGGTATGATTCACTCAACAGAGTTTCTGTTCAAGAATATCAAATGTAATTTTTTTTTTTAAAAAGGTTATCACTAGATATAAAGAAGCAATTTGTTTCTTGAATAACAAGAAAATGGGTATTTTTTCTAAGAGACTGTATAAAAAGATATAGGAGAGACCTAAGGTTTGACTTACCAGAAGAGCAAGTAAGGAGAAGCAAGAGGAAGAGGAAACATGTAGCTAGAATTGTATTGGCCATAAATACTATTGATCCCAAGTCAGAGTGGAAGGGTATAGGAAGAAACACAAAGAAGAAGAAGAGGAGGAGGTCTTTATAACTGAAAACTCATAAAATGAGAAGGTTGAGTTTTAAAAGGCAATGCACAAACCCTGTTGCATCAAATTTTCCAACTCTTTATAAACATTTTCAAAATCAATCTTTCTCACTGTTTTTCTTACAAAAGATCCCTTTTTTTTTTCCTTTTCAAAAGCTCTATATTCAATAAAGTTATTGAACAAACCAAAAAAAAGGAGAGTGAAAATAAAGGAAAAGAAGGGTGAGGTGAGAAGGTTACTTTGTGATTAAGGATTAGATTAGATGGTTTTCAGTGCAAGAGATGGACATTGGAGAATGCTTTTAGGCTCTTCTTGTTGTTCTTCTTCTTCTTTTTTCTTTTGGCAAAGAGGGGTCTTTAGGCTCACAGGCTGACTGGGCTATGACATATCCACATGCATGAACCAACTATGAATATTCCTTTGCTGATCATAACACTGTACATGCGATTGCCTTTTCATTATCCTACATCTGCCTTATTCTTTTCTTTTTCTTGATACACTAAGGTGTAGAAGATTGAGGATGTGGAGATTTGAATAGAATACCTTCACCCCATGTCCTTAGAGCTTAGCTACTAGACTAGATGCTTAGAACACCTTATGCTATACATACATTATACGTATAGTAGTATCTATATGGCCAAAACTTATATATTACACTCGGGAATTATAATTATTCATCACTTTTGTAATCAAATTATAATTCAGAGTATTCAGTCATGCAACATTGAGTGCTTTATGTGTATGACAAAAAAATGCTCTGTCCATCTCAGTATAATTGATATTTTTGACTGGGTACGGAGATTAAAAAAATTGTTGACTAAAGGATAATAAAGTCTAGTAGACATAATACAAAAGTTTTTTATTTTTATGGGAAAAGAAATGAACGGCAATAAGGTAAAGTTAGTGAGAAGATTTCATTTTTAGAAAAAGTATCTGTTTTGCTCCCAAAAAAAAGAAAATATAATAGTTTACTGTGACGGAGGAAGTACATTTTATGATCATTCGAGTTGGAGGACTTAAGTGTCGGAATGTCTCTATTTCAGGATGAGTAACCTCGAGTTTTAGTCAAAGCATCACCACTGTAGTTTAAGAGTCAGTTTGGTCTTTTTGTTTTTGCGGGATTAGATAGGGGTCTGTTTAGTTGTGAATTTTTTTCAAGTTTTCTTTTCCAAACATCCTTTGTAAATGGTTGGATGAGCAACTAATTTTTAAATGGCGGGAAACCTTATTGTCTAGACATTGGAAAACTCATGTATTAGATTTGAAAACCTCCAAATAAGGTTTTCCATCTTACTACTAGAGTTTTTCAAAACTTAGAAAACAATGTTTTCCATGTATAAAAAACTAGCTATCCATTCAAACATTTACAAATGATATTTAGAAAATGAAACATGGAAATTTGTTAGATGGAAGTAACATATTGTAGTAAATTGTTAGATTCATGAAGATAGAGGTGGAATTTGTTACTTCTGCCTGCATCTTATCTATCCATTAACCAATTCACTCGGCCCACTCCCCACCTCAACTCAAGTCCCCTCCCCACACATTTCTTTTCCTCTCTATTTTCTCAAGTTTTTCTCCTCCAAATATTCAATATATAATGTAAAAGACACACAAACAAGGATTTATAATCTTTGAAAGAAATTATTGTTAGTGAACAATGTAAACAAATACCACCATCACTAAGAATGAATACAAAAATTAATATGGATGTAGTTAACTTATTTTTACTCACGAAGAATGCTAGCAACAGTCACTTTAAATAGTCTCTTGAACACTCTTTCATTTAATACTCATCAGGGGGTTTCAAACTTAACATATATAAGTGAATTAATCAGCTTTTCACCTTATCTTATTCACTAGTGGAATAGTCACCTTTTCACCTAAATTAATTAGGACGTAAGGTGAATTTAGGAGAAGTGAATTAGTGTAAATCATGATAAATTAGGAGAAATGAGTCAGTTTTCCACCCAATGCTCATGATTTTTTTTCAATTTGTGTGTTTTTTTTCCTTTCATGAATGAGATACGTGAATGAGATGATTTCTTTTTTTGATGAGTGTTTTAGTTGCAATTCATCATCCATTCCTATCATTTTTCATGGTGGTTTTAAACATGCATTCTAATTCTTGCAAGTGAATTGAAAAGCTAAATCACTTGTGAAAATCCACACAAATCAAGTGAATTACATTTCACTCATTTTTTAAGTTTGAAACCCTTATTATGTATACATTATTATGAACACAAGATCAAGTAGACCGACAAAAATACATACAAAACATTGAACGAGAAAGTGTCCAAGTAACTATCCAAAGCGACTTGCCAGCATTTCCCTTTACTCAGTTACCTAAAAATGGTGAACCAAAAGCGCAAATTGTGACGATGAATGGCACTCGTAGGCCTTATAGCCGAAAGCAAACTTGCTCCGTTTTCAATTCATCCAAGCTTTTTCATAGACTTGTGGTACAAGAAACTGGTGTTTTTCTTAAAGAGAAGCCGCACACGTTTTCAATTTCTTCCTCTGCAAAACTCTCTCAATTAAAGGAACATGATTAATATAACAAAGATTTTGCTACGTAATTTGCTTTTTGTATATCTTGATCCATTCCTTTTCTCCTGCCCCTTTAACAAAGCAAGCTGAAAAATATGATCTCTCATATACATAAAAGCGATTTACTCCGTAAAAGATCATCTCATTTATTTTGACGGTTTCACAATATTTAATTTATATTTTTTTTCACGAACATTTTCTAAATTAAATAATTCATGTGTATTAAAATTTGCAATCTAAATTTTCTAAATATTTTTTTTTTTCTGAATTTTTTTCACAGTTTATCTTTGTTAAAATTCGAGTCAAATATTGAACTTTGAAATAGCAAAATTAAATGAGACAATTTTTTGCCGAAAGAGAGGGAGTATTATACTTCGTTTTCATAGTAATGCTATATCACTGTTGATAATAGACAAGTATTGACAATTTGACATAACATGAATACTGTTAGTTTACTTTTTCAGACTTTTAATCTATGATTTTTTCCCAACTGTTTAACAAATACTCCCTCAATACTAGAAAAATATATACATTTAACTTTCATATTTCAAGCTTCAATGTTTGATTTAAATATTTACAATGATAAACAATATAAATAATATAAATTTTAAAAAAATTATACTTTAAGTTATGATATGCATATGAATTATTTAACTTTAAATGTCTAAACATACATGAAAAAAAAAATCCTAGACTAAATACTAACAGCAAAAACAAATACATCTATCTTTCAAAGACGGAGGGATTACAAATCACTTACATAAAAATGATGATAACTGGGAATCTCTAGTTTTTTGTATAACACTTTTTCAACAAATCCTTTCAAACAATAAAAGTCAAATTCTTCAATCTCTTAGAAATATTTAAAACCAGAAAGTAAAACGAGAATGTCACTCTGTTTCCTAACATGCCATCCCACTTTCAGGTCATGGCTCGATAGGAAAGGGTTAGAGGGCTGATTAGTTTTAGAAAATTGACCAAATTTTCTATTCCAAAGTTCTTATACAAAAATGTTTGAGTATGTAACCTGATTTTAGGGGAACTTTGTTTTCTAAATTTTGGATAACTCATGTGTTAAAATGGAAAGCTTTTCCAACTTAATACTCGAGTTTTCTAAAGTTTAGAAAACAATGTTTCCATTCTCCTAAAATCATGTTATAGATTAAAACATTTAGAAAGGAAATTTAGAATAAAAAACTTGAAGAATTTTTCTAAAACTAAATGGCCTAAGGTTTTCTTTGAAGATGTCACACAAACACTATGACCATAACTAGAAGCATAACTCTTTAAATACCATCAGAAATCCTGAAACACCAACCTGCTTGATTTCGGTCCATGCTTATATACAATATTACTAGTACTTACTCTCTAATCATAATCAACTGAAGACTCTACAGCTTACCAGAAACAACTGTTCATCTTCCATTGAGGCATAACTTACAGGGCATCATCCATCAATAGATCATTGAAGAAAGGATCAACAATCGCTTCTCTTGCGGATTGATACTGCTCCAAGCGCTTCTTTAGCGCCCGTAACTCTCTCTCATTTTTTGAACTACGTGGCTGGAATAGCACAAATTAGTTAAGACCTGAATTTAGCATCATTTTTCTGAGTCTAGATCACCTATCCCACTTTTTAGTGTCCTCTCCCTGTCCCCCACTATGAATGATTAATGGTGTTAGCTAATTTGTTATAATATTTTAATGGAACATATAACACCGTTAATCATTTATAGTGGAGGATAGAGAGGGGACACCAAAAAGTGGACTAGTTATCCTCTCTCCATTTTTCTCCGGTACTAGAATATAACATAAAATGTCAATAAAAGCATACATTTGACAGAGCTGCAGATCATATACTTTTACAGCTTAAGCAATATATGCCTTTAAATTTAGGCAACTTACATGGAAAGTTAGGTTAAATGAGTGCATACATTAGGGTGGATTCATTTTAGATCATAGCTGTAGAAAATCTCTATGTTTCCCAACATAACATAACTAGCCACATGGAAAGATTCACTTACAAATGTCTTCTTATGGAGTATGACGTCTACCAAATATTTCAGCCATAGCACATTGGTCACCGGATAACTGTTGAAAGGATGTTATGTTTAGCGCCACTGAGATCATTAGGATTATGCAATTCAACTGGCAATTTATAGTAACTTTCTTTTCAAACAAGGCAACCAGTCGGGTACCTACCTTCCATCCCAACAATCGCCCGTCGCCTCCTTCATCCTTCTATATGTTTCAAACTGCATATGAGGCATGGATAATAATTTTTTTAGATATATTCATGTATAAGAGAATAAAACAAACAAATATGGTTTCAGTCATGCCTGTATATCCCCTTTTGGACCTTCGAAAAGGCCAGGGTCTAGTGATAGGTCGAGGAACAGTATCTTGTTGCCTACACAAGTACAGATTTCATCAATACCTAAGCAGAATCTTATTGCTGCTTAGCATTTTGTTAAAAACAAGGTCAATAAGTAACCTGCTTTGATTCTTGAGAGGGTGAAATCGATTATGGATATGGATACACCAAATGTTTTTGCAAACAGTTGCTTTCCGTTGAGAATGAATTTTGATGTATCAGAGTCATTACGACTGAGCAGTATGTTACCCCTGCAGAATGAAAATCCCAGAGTAAGCCTTCAGAGAAAATGATGCACTGCTAAAATAACAAAGAAGAAGTGAACTAACCAATGAAGATCACGGTGCTCAAATTCATATGCATTTTCAGCCACAGCTAACCCAGCTGTAACCTATAATGAACAATTGATTGTTAGCATTACAAATAAAATTAACTTCAATTATGATTTCTTAAGTGCATGGCACAGGCCATCAATGAGTACTTTCCAATGACTAAGCACTTTCTTTGCACCACACACTATTCAGCAATTAATTTATGATTTTTTAACATCTACCTTGTGATATATAAACTGAAAATTTATATAAACAGATTATATACTCCCTCCGTCTTTGAAAAGTTGATTCATTTGTTTTGCTGTTTTCAAGGTATTTAATCTATGATTTATTTTTATGAATGTTTTGACATATAAAGTTGAATAATTTGTATGTGTATCATAATTTGCAACATATCCTTTCCAAACATATTTTTTTTGAATTTTTCTTCACTATTTATTTTAGAAAAACTCGAGTCAAACACTGCTACACAGAACATGAAAGTCAAATGAATCAACTTTTAAAGGACGGAGGGAGTATATATATATATATATATATATATATATATATATATATATATATATATATATATATATATATATATATATTTTGTTGATAAAAACAGATTATAAGTTAAGCATGTAGATCTTAAACTTTATTTTATTTCAATGACTACAGTTTAAATATTTTTAAGTCAAAGTTGACCCAACAAACAATTGTTTCATACAAAGTGCAGCGCAGGGAGTATGATCCTTCAGATCAACATTGTAAATTTTGCTGCAAGAAGCTATTATAAGCTTGAAACTGACATGAAAAATATCTATTTGAAAAAGTACCTGCACCAATAAACTCCTTGCTTCATCAAAGCTTTTCAGTACAAAGCTCTCAAGATCCTGGCCTCCATGTTGTAAAACGAACACAACATAGCGCTGTATGCGGATTAACCACAACCAGTAAGTATTTGTGAAACACAACTTAATGCTACTTCTGCATTACTTACATTACATGATATACCATCTCTGAGATTCACAAGGGTCAAATAAAAGTAAAGCTTGTGGTTTCTGATATATAAATAGAGTTGGTTATGTTCAACCTAATGTTGGGCCATGATACATGAGCATACAACCATAAAAGAGTAACTACTCCCAACATAACTTAACAGCAAACTAAGTATTATCGATGTGAATATGCTTTAGAACATTTTTCCCAGCCATTAAAAGAATATAGCCTAGGATGAACTACCAACTGCCACCACCATGATATTTGCCAGATCAGTACCTTGAGTAATAGGGATAATGCAAGTGAGAACAGATCAAATTTGAAAATTAGTGGAAAACAACCTGTTCCTCGGGAAACTCGTTGGGATGGTCATTTAAAGAATTGTGCTTCTCATCCCATCTTTCCCAAGCTGTGGTAAGAGCTGCATCATAACGACCTTGGCACACCTTCAAGCTGTTAAATACATGAAGTCATAATTAAAAGAGTACTGGAAAAAGAAATTAACAACACAACTAAGCTTTAATCCCAACTAATTGGGATCAACTATATGAATATTGGGTCTCCATTCTGCTCTATCAGTAACAAGTGCCTCTAAGTAACCACAGAGAAGTAAGGTCCCGCTACACCAGGCTTCCCCACGTAAGTTTTGGTCTACATTTACCTCAATTGGCCCCACCTAAATCTAACCTATCACTTTTGCACATTAGCACATATGCAAGTGATTTTTTGAATATGCCTCTAAGTCCTCTCTAATTTTGTCCTCAGTTGGTGCCACTCTCTTTATGCATTTAATTTCCTCATTTCTTATTCATTCCTTAAATGCGTTGATGTTATTTCATGTGTTGCCTTTTCATTGCCCAACGCTCAATATGGAAACCATCAACCCTTCATATTGAGACCAATATGTAACCTAATGATTGGACAGGATTGAATCACCTGATGGTTGTGCATTATTGACATGTAGTTGTATTCTTTTTCACTCAATTCATTCATTCACTCATTCAATCAACAGTTATCTTCTATTTCCAAGGTTCGCATGATGAAGAATAACTTGTTGCTATCTACACCACATCAAATAGTCACACTAGAAGCTACATGAAAGTGACAAAGGAGAAACCACAATACAAGCCACCGACAGCAACATTAACCATATAGGAGCAATATAGAACCATATAATTGAAATTGAGGTTGTGCATTGGCCAAAAAGGCATAATAAAAATAAATAGTGGAAGCTGTAGAATCTAGTTTATTTGCATACTAATTCTAGATGCATAAGTAATAAAATTGTAACTGCTGGCGAATATTTGAGAGTGCAGAGCATGCAATCTGTCCAAGAATATTTTGGACTAACAAGGAAATTATATAGTTACATAGGAAAGAACATACTCAAGAGTTTCAATGAAAGTTGCACAGCCATTTGCAATAGAATCACCAGAATCTCTCAATTGGTTAAGAATTTGTGAAAGTACTGCCTCTTCAAGTAATTCCTCTGATTTCTGGAGCAAAGACAAATTTAGTGTTAAGAAAGAAAATCATCTAGTAATATAACAATATCTTAATTACTAGCAGGGGAAATTTGGAACTTTTGCAGTGATAGCACCTGACATAGTATTTCACACATTCCAAAGCTCAAGTCAAGTAGTTCAATCATGATTATATAATAGAATATTCTACTGGTTTTAAAACTAGAGCACTGAATTAACCGAACCAGTTATTTTCTGCTAATGAAGCAATCGTCCAAACCACAAACTTCAATTTCTTAAAAATGTAGGAGTCATATGCTAAAAACCTTCTGTATTTCCCCGTTAACAAGTTGATCCCCATCAACAGGAACTATCTTGCATACAGTATTTCCAGCTAAAAATGCTTCTCCGTAAGTTCCTTCACCGATTTTGAGAATCTTTTCCTGCTCACTGGGGCACAAAATTCCAGAGGGACAGGTAAGAAAAGTTTCCAACTTTACTTCAATAATCAGTAATAGCAAGAAGCCCGCTGACCGAAAAACGAAGTGATCAAAGAAAACACACAACAGAAAATCTTGAACATAATTTGTGATCATTTTAAAGCATACTAAAATGACACAGGAATGAATTAAGTAGTAATTACGTGAATTGAATCTATATGGTTCAGCAGCGCATTCTGAGGCATGTTTAATGAAGTTGTTCACTTTCTGATTTACAAAAATACATAAAACAACTTATTTATAAGTCAAGATCATGGTTATCAGGGTATCCATGCAAACAGCAATTATATGATATTCACAATACTAGAGAATAGCAAGGAGTAACAATTGGATGGAAATTATACTTCTGAGTACGGAAAGGAAATTAAATTGGAAAAGAACCCACCAGTACTTCGACAACACATCCAGAAGCTGGCATGGAGCAGATTGGCCACAAGCTTTTAACAAGGTTGCATGATCATCATCCAACTCAGTTGATGGTCCCGTCAAAGACAGATTCCTAACTGCAGACTCTAATTCCTCACAAGCGTCATCACAGACAATCTCTGGATGGTTTAATGGCTCAGCTGTTCCTGTGGAATTCTCTGGAGTTTCAATGACGGAAGAGTCCAAATCAATAATGCTTATTGGCTCCAAGGGAGAAGCTGATGTTTCTATGATGTTTGACAGTGTGCTAGAAGGTCCACAACTAAAATTTAACTTTTTTGATATTAACCACTTTTCTAGTCTTGAAGAAATATGGGGTAAATTTACAGGATCTTGTAGTTTGCCCATTGCCCATGTCATGGTGTTCTTAGGTGATGGGCTCTCCTCCAACAACTCAAAAGCATCAACTTCCTCAAAATACTCAACCTCCTTTTTAAAATTTGGAAGTTCAGACTTGCCCTACAAGATAAGACTGATAAGTATAAGGGTTCCTTTTCATAAGGGGTGGGAAGAGGAAAGAAGAAAGCAGGTGAAAACAAGTTATCGAGCGTATCGTTTCAGAGACAAAAGCCATGATAAGAGCTGGGTCTGAAACCTTAGGACGAGGTGGCTTTCCCTTTCTCTTTGGTTGATCTTTCACAGCTTCATTCTGGACAGGGCCAACCGCAATACTTGTCCTTCCCCTATGTTACAAAGAAAAAGAAACTGAAGAGTCAAATACGTATAGCTCTGCATGGGTCCTAGCATTCATAGGAGCTCTAGTTCTAAGTAGGCTTGGGACTAATTCTAGTTACTATAGCAATAAGATTTCTAGCTTATCTTGTAGTCTCCTAGTTCATAGAAGTATTAATTTAGGTTTGTAATGGGTATTAAATAGCCTAGCTCATTCTACAATTCATATAGAGAAAACATTGCTTGAGCTTTCATTTGCTGTTTAGATCAATCTTCATCCTCAACAGAAACTTCAAATGCGGAAACAGGAAATAACGTTGACGAAGCGGGCAAGCCAACAGAGACAACAAAAGCCCATGAACGGCCACTTTCAGCTAGGCATTAACTCAAACGGTTCCAGGACAAGACTCAAACAGCCAAACCATAAAAATGGATGGCAGAACAAGTAAATTTTCACAAACACCTGGTAGATAGCGACCGGTTCCAACTATCCCGCTTAGTAGCAGCGACAAAACTCACTCGAATCCTTCTGTTGACATCGATTTCCCTCCTGGGTACAAGAAACGCAAATAAGAAAGTGGAAAGAAGATGAAATGAAGAACCCAAAACATGTTAGGTCTTAAAAATATTTCCTTTAACATGTCAAATCAATCTTTTCATTCACAGACTCAATACTCCATTCAATTTTCAAAAACTTCAATTTTTCTCTAAAATTTCTTTCGACTCGAAGCGTAGAGCAAATAAAACATACGAAACACCATCTGGGGCAGGAGCAGTCTTCTGAGGCTTTCGTCTTCTCTGGTAAACAACCTCCGTCTTCTTGTTTTGTCCATCCCTGTCTTCGTCTTCGGAGGATATGATTTCTGACCAAAGATCAGCACCTGAAGCAACACCAATTTTGCCAGGCCTGCCTGCTTTCGAAGACATAAGTAGCACTTGAACAAACTCGGACACCCGATTGACTTGACCAGTTCTAAAAGAGAGTTTGAAATCGCAGTTAGAGCGGGAGTAAAGTGCTGAAGAAGAAAATGTGAAAAATATGGCTTTCAAAAAAGAAAAAGAGAGAGAGTTATTTCATTATTTCTACGTATTTTCATTAAAAAAACCAATCAAATCAACAATTTCTTTTCAATTTACAACACATTTTTAAATTTAAAAGGAGAGGGTGCGAGAGTAATTTATGAGAGAAAATTTAAAAAATTGTTGATTTGTTGTTGGTTTTTTAAATCTTTCAAATGAATATTTTATTTTACAAATTTCATAGTATCAAGTTCTAACACAAATAGATAGTTTAAAAAAATTAGAAAAGATATGTTTTGAAAATTTAGATTTCGTATTATGATATACATATGAAATATTTAAGTTTCAATATCTAAACATTCATAAAACAAATCATAGATTAAATTATTATAAAACTGTCAAAATAAATAAGCTAACTTTTACGGACCGAATGAATTTAATTTAAAGGAGAGACTAATATTAGTTATTACTAAAATAAATAAAAAAGTGAATACTCAATTTTCAAAAACCCAAGTCAAATCTATGTGAGCAGACCTATTTTTTTCGGTTCTTATTATCACTTTCCATATTTTTATAAAGTCCAGCATACACATAAGAACACCGAATGTTCTTCAAATCTAACTGACATTATATCACTCACAAATCACAAATACAATCCCTCTTATTACCACCTACCTCAGTTCTTCTAAAAAGATTCGAGCGTTTTACTTTTGATATTATGGTTAATTAAAATTATTATGCAGGAACGAGGCATTTAGAATTATGAACCACCAGATTCATGTTGCAGAAACCGCCAACACTAACAAACAATTGCCATCACATCTAATCTTTTCACACCAATTTGAATCCGGCTCAGGAGTAGATACGCCGAACTTCTAACAAACCAACCGAGCAGATGGGCACTCCCACAGAAAATGGTGCACAGAATCGCGCACTGAAAGACACCTGACAATTAAATTCACTTTCATTCCTCTGTAAGCCAAACCATCACAAGTAGGAAGGATATCGGCACAAGCACGCCAAAGAAACGTGTGAACTCGCGGAGGGAGATGCAATTTCCAAAACTATTTCTAGAAATCAATCAAGAGGATTAGAATTAAATTGGACAACATAAGCAAGGTAATAAGCAAAGCATACCGAGAATTGTCCATTATCTTCCATACCTCAAGTAAAACAATCCTGCGATGAGCGAGGGCTAAGAGGTAAAGCCTTGATAGAGGCCACAAAAGAAGGATGAAAAAGAGCATCCACATCCCCAACCTTCCAAGAAAAAGTAGTGGAGTCAACTAAATCTGACACTCAGAGGTGAGACATATCATCCGGCGGCTAGGTAATCATATCCAGCGGTACCCATCTGTCAAACCAAAACTAACACATCCGAACGATCACCAATTCGCCAATATCCACCCTAATGCAGAATTTCCCTTCCTTCTACTAAAGCTTAATTTCCAAATCATAGAACCATAACCTTCCGGTGTTTCAACTCGCAATAAAGTGTCCATCCAAAAATATTTACCTTTGAACACACGCGAGACCAGCGAATCCTGTTGATGAATAAGCCGACAACCTTGCTTAGCTAGCATAGTCTTATTAAAGGCTTCAATGTCACGGGAACCATAGCCTCCAATGATCCGACTTCTATATAAATGGTCCCAAGCACACCAACAATTTTTTTGATCCTAATGGTGGGGCCAGGACGGCCGGTGTGAACGGTTGTGCCAGATGGTTGCAAATGTAGTTGTCGATGGGGACGCAAGCTCCTAATGGTAGTGGTTGGGCACGTATCCGTTTCTCGACGAGGTTGACTCACCTTAGTAGCTCTCCATGAGTAGGGCATTGGTGTCTGCGATAGAGTGTTCTTGCTGGGTGTGCAGGTTGCCTGACACGGGGTGTGAAGGTTCCTCTCGAGGATGGACTTCGTGGGCCACCTATTGCCCCTGTTGGGGAATGATTTCTCATATCAATTGGAACATCAGACCACGCATGTCACGGAGTAGGTTGGCTTGAAGGGTCTGCATCTGGGCTAGGTTCAGAACCATCGGTTGGGGAGCAATCTAGGCCGCTGGATCCTGGGTTGGTAGTTCCTGGCCCTGGGCGTTGAGATCAAGGTTTCAGGGTGGCAAGGCGGTAGCAACTGTTGTCTCTTGATTCAACCACATCATCCTTGAGAACCTCATAAGCGTGAAGCTCGTTGACAATCTGGTTTCTAGTTCGTGACATGGAGAGAGTTCAAAAAAAGTTTGGAGAAAAAATAGATTCGTAGTCGTGGGTTCAGCTTCCCACAGAAGGAGCTAAATTGATAGTCTTGTCCCAAGAGAAGATCCAAAAATAATGCGTCTGAAGGATCTGAGCACAGCCTAAAAGGGGAGAATAGAGAAGAATTCATGAGCAAAAGAAAAAGTGTAGATTAGAGTGTACCTTTCTTAAGAATGCATCACTCTATATATAAAGCAATGCTCGAGCCCCATCAAAGAGCTTAAGAGCTTGATTGAAGGGATTGGATATTAAAGTGCATTGAATGTTCCTTATTTGATGAAGAGAGCCATTAAGTTTAACCTTCAAGTGTCCATGGTCGAAGGTTGATTCAAACTATTGGGTGAAATGCTAGTGGGTTGGGGCCAAACCGATAGTTTGATCCATATATTACCAATATGAATTTCCATTGTTACCCTTACGTTATCCTAACACAACGGAGCATGTCATTTTTATGATGACCCCTAATTTAAACAAGTGGCAAAATAGGGTAGCTAGTAGCTAGCCATTATTTTCATTAGTAGTCATGGGTAAAATTATAAATAAATAAATAAATACTCTCTTTCTCCCAAACGTATTGCTACGACATCAAAAAAATAATTTCATAAATAAAATGATATTTTTTTCAATTTTATTTTATTTTAGTCCACTTTTATCCTTACAAATGCTTTGAGGCTAGGGAGTGGGTTGAGAGGAGTGGAAATATGTTTAGAATGGGGTAATGATGGAAGTTTATAAAAAATAGATTAATGATCAAATACAATCTTAATCTATGCAAAAAAACTAAAACACACTTGGGATATTGGAGAGAATACATTTGAGTAAATTCCTTTCGTGGTCCTATAAAAATAATTATTGTCCTATTCTGGTCCAATTTTAAAATATTGTCCTATTCTAGTCCTATCCTATGGTTTCTTGTTCTACTTTAGTCCTTTCCATCCATTATGACCGTTACCTTTAACGGATCTTAGTGAAATGACATTTTTCCCTCATCCTTTGAGATATTGAAGAAGGCCATAAGGCAATACTCCATTAAGAAGAGAATAGCTGTGACTTTAATGTCACGACCACCCCGCCCAGTTGCGGAAGCAGAGCCGGCCGCGACGTACGGAAGCGGAAGCTACGGCGGAAAGCGTGGTAACGGTACTACCAAAACCCGCTACATATAGTGGTCCCATGACCCGGCCCGCAATAACAGAATGGTCGTACTACGACCTGCAACCTTCAGAACACAAACATGGCAAGTATACAAAACAACTTAACGCGCCAACATGCAGTTCATGGAATACCTTTCATTATTTATGATATCCAAATCACAGAAAGCATTTCGTACATAAAACCAATATAGGCAAGTCGGGGCTCCGCCCTCGACTCAGAAGACAGATACAGAACCAACACATAATCCAGAATATATGTCATATACAATATCATGATCCGAAATACATGCATGCAACTACACCTACAGAGCCACCAAAGACAACTCTAGAATACCTAGGTGCGGAATCAAGAAAACTTCTCGCCCAGAAAATTCCCGCACGAGGTACTGCTGCTGCTGAAAACCCAAACAACCAAAAGCACCGCGGATCTCTAGTCCGCAGGCTGCTTGTCAGATCAACCTGAAAGGTGGTAAACAATAAGGGGTGAGTCCTCGGGAGGACCCAGTAAGGGCTGAGGTAAGATACAGTTTGTACAAGTGTCAACCGAACTCGCAAAACCGAACTCGCAAAATGTAATGAACGCAAATACAAATATATATATATATAATACATGTATGCAGAGTCGAGGTGAGCCGGAACCCATCATACGCGGTCCAACCGCCGTAACGACCTAAAACGACAGCCCTCTCTAAGAGGTCGAATATACGTAATGTAATGTAATGTAAGCACGGTACCGGGTGGGGTCGCGATCCCCAAACTGTCGTAGGGTCACGTAGTATACCCGCACTCCCGGTGCGTGTATACGTAAAGTGTCGGCACCCTCCAAAGTTATCGCACTCCTGCGGATACAAATAGAATGTCGGCACCTCGGTGCGCATACAGCAAAACATAACCAAGGAGCACCCGTGGCCTCTAAGACCATCCGGGTCTCGCCTCAGAACAGAACCATATAATAATAATGCATATGCAGAACAAAATATAATATACCAAAACTTATATCAAGAAATATCAGCGCCTAGCGCAGATATGCAGAACAGCATATAAACCCGTGGCCTCCAAGACCACCCGGGCCTTGAAACAGAACAAATAGAAACATGCATCTTACCATATGACAGGTCCCAGGATCATCGGACCACCGTCCTCAACCCGGAATCCTGCCTCAACTAAACCCGTATACATAAAGTCCCATACCAGTATGTATAACGAGAGAAGTTGAACCCTTACCTCGAAAACACTGCCCGTAGCACAAATCCCGGGAAATCCCGGCTCCCGGCTCGAAAAGTGCAAACCCAACTCTGATGGTCCCACACTGCTCCACTACTGCAGTAAACAAGTCGAACAACCACAACCAAGTCAGAACTCACCAAAACAGACCCCCAGAACCAAAACCGCACAATCCCGCACTTTCCCGCAAAAATCCAAAGAAAGCTCGGTTTCACGAACCGAGCCAGAACATCCTTAATCATACACCCACAAACGTTTTCCAACCTTTAAATCCCGCATTCCAGACATTTTACCGATAAACCCGCATAAAGGTAACTTTTTCATTTATTATCCGAAACCGACGTTTCAAACACCATACCGCACCTAAATCCAACCCCGATACCAATTTACCATCCAATTCAACCAAAATACAACACCAACATAGAGAAAGTTTCCATGGAACAATTCGGCCCTTTACCAACATTTTACCCAATTTCCAATTCAATCCATTCAAGCCACCAAACAATCATTCTAACCACCAATTCCACTTCCTAACCTTGATTACTAACCAATTTCACCCAAATCACCAAAATTCAACATAAACCCTAGTTGCACTATTCACTCAATTTGGGGCTTTTCTACTCAATCAATTTTCCACCAAATTGAAACCATAGCAAGCCTTAGAATCATGCTAGGAACCACATATCCAAAGCATGATTCAAGAATCCAACAAAACACCAAGTTTAGAATTCCATCAAATTTTCGCCAAATTATGTTTCCATCTTCCATGATGTTTTTCCAAAATTTAAATCTAGATTCTTACTCCTCTCCATGCCAAGAACAACATACTAAAATATGGGAGCAAGAGGATCATCAAAACCCATAGCAAAGAACAAACACAAAATCCTCTCTAAACCCATTTTCCAACCAAAAACAAGCTTCCAACTTGCTAGAATCATGGAAAGGAGAAGCTTACCAATTTATGGAGCCCAAAACCTTGTTGATTCTTGACCAAATGATGAAGAACACTTGAAGCTTGGTGGAGAGCCATCCATGGCGTTTTTTATGAAGAGAGGAAGAAGAAGAAGAAAACAAATGAAGAAAATGACATTTCCTTTTCTTATATATTTCCCTTTTCTTTCCCTTCCTTTTCCATCTTTAATTAGAATAGGACAAGTGTCCCTTCATCTTTAATTAGAATAGGACAAGTGTCCCTTATCTCATCCCATTTAACCGACTTCAGCTCCTCTTTGTCCAAATAATTGCTGACTTATGGCCAAATTACAACTTAATCTCCCAACTCTTCCAAAAGTTACAATTTTGGCCCAACCGCAACTATCGGACTCCAATTGGAACGAAACTTGGACACAATCCTCGGAATATCATAACATCCATAAAACATGTTTCAAATATTTATTTACAACTCCAGAGTGTCCTACCGAGCTCGCTGAACCCGACCGAATCCCGACATACGTACACATCGACCTGAACCACAATCCCGTCACGCCAAAATTCCACAAAAATAACCATAAAATCCGCCTTAAAATATAACATGACTTACCCTGGAGCCGTCGGAGAAATTCCATCCCGAGCCCCGGGATCCCCGTCCCGAGCCCCGGGAGTCGCCCGGATCGAACGTCCCGCCCCAGAAAATATATTCCGTGTAAAGATTCGGGACGTTCCCACGATTCCAAATATGCAAACGGTTTCCCATTCCGAGGTCCCGGGAGCGCTACCGAGCCCGCTGTACGTCACGAGACAACCCCCGGCCCCGAAAAATATTTCCGGCGAAAATGTCCGGGGACCCACACGACCTCAAAACCCGAAGGATTCCCAGAAATAATGCTCAGATAAGCCTCGAGAGCTGACTGACCGCCCAAAACCGTGACCCGCAGCCAAAACCGAGCCCCAAAATTACAAGGGTCACCCGGTTCACAACCCGCTCGGACCCATGAGTGACCGTAAGCATCCCTCAAAATAGCCCCTAATCCACAGTCGCATTTCAGCGACCTAGGATCCCCCTCGCCGGTATAACCAACGAAAGGAGTGGTCGAGGTTGTCATTGAAGAAGAGCCGAGAGGTGATAGCGAACGAGAACAAGAATCAAAGGTGGGAGAAGATCTTATTTCAGAGATTATTCGGAGATGATGAGAAGCTTTTTTGAGTGAGAAGATCTTAT
This sequence comes from Stellera chamaejasme, assembly GCA_024586325.1. NCBI lineage: Eukaryota > Viridiplantae > Streptophyta > Magnoliopsida > Malvales > Thymelaeaceae > Stellera > Stellera chamaejasme. Next base: position 19,305,608 of record CM044980.1, on the reverse strand, counting down.
TTCAGAGATTTGTAGAAGTATTGTTTGGGAGGAGCTCGCCACATCAGAAAATGGATTCTCGTGTCGTGTTCAATATGTGAGGGCAAAAAGGGTCATTTTACTAAGATTCGTTAAATGTAACGATCATAATGGACGGAAAGGACTGAACTAGAACAGGAAACCATAAAATAGGACAAGAATAAGATAATATTTTAAAATACGATCATAATAGGACAATAATTATTTTTATAGCACCGCAAAATGAATTTACTCAAATGCATTTGGAGTACCAATACATCTGCTCCTTTGGAGTACCAATACCATTTGACCATGTCAACGATATGTTTTCCTTAGGCTAAGCTGACGTTTGAGCTTATGTTATACATTATATTCCACTACGCATTGCGGACATCACATGACTTGCTGGTCATGCTTGATCAAGAAGAAACAATCTTTTCTTTAACTTTTCATTTTTTATGCAACTCTATTTATTTAAAAATTAATACTCCACCCGTCTAAAAAAATAATGCTCCATTTCTTTTTCAACATTGAATTTATGAATTTTTTCTTCAACTTTTTAATATTGAAAATGCAAAATTTTATATATTAATGATAAATGAATGTTTGCAGTTTGCAAATATATTTATTTTAATTTTTTAAAAACAATTCTTAATATTAATAATTTAGGTCAAAGTCAAATACAACATAGAAAATCAAATGAAGCATATTTTTTGGGACGGGGAGAGTATTAACAAGTTTTAGTAAGTAGATTTTAATTTTATTGGTTTGTTATGTTAGGTGACCAGAAGGGAAGAGCCAAGAAAAAACCTTTCACCTTTCCCTTACAAAGAACACAACCCAGCAATGAGGGGAAGACGATGCTCCATGTATCTTGGCCTTGTTTTCATACGTTATGAATAATTACAATTTTCTAATGAAATTAATTTGTCATAGGACCCTCCTTCTATTCACTTTGGTACGTTGGTGGAGGATATTCGCTCTCTTCGTTCGTCTTTAAGATCTTGTATTTTGTCTTACTTGCCTAAGAATGTAAATAAGGTAGCACACACAATTGCTAGGCGCGCTCTCTCAGTTTTTGGTTGTGTTTCTTGGTTGGATCATTTGCCTAACTGGCTCTTGACTGTCATCGTTGCTGATCATTAATCAGTTAATTGATCGTTCCTCTAAAAAAATTGTTAATCAAAAGATTTAGGGCAAGAGCCGTATAAGAATATAGCTGATCATATCTTATCGGTCAAAATATTATACGAGCATAAGTGCTTAGAATAAGGTATGAAAAATTATATTGAGCCGTAGATTGTATGATCTTCAAGATGGGAGTATGGGGTTGAGATGATAGAAGTTTTATTGTTTCATGGAGTTTAAAGGAATCAAGTTTCATGGAATTTTTATTTGTATTTATACTTCCTTTTTATCTAATAAAATTTAATTGTCGTTAAAAAATGGTCAAAATGCAAATCAGTACCCTGAACTATGGTAAAATGGACGATTAAGGGTTTCAACAAAAAACAGTGTAGATAAGGATCTGAACTATAGAAAATTGTTGCAAATAAGGATTTGATCGAGGCCCTCATTTGCTCCAAATCACTATAGTTCATACCCTTATCTAAACTGTTTTTTGTTGAGGCCCTTAATCGCTCATTTTACTATAGTTCAGGGTACTGATCTATATATATTTTGACCTTAAAAAAAATTAATTTGAAGTACTCGTATGCAAATGATCACTTTACTGTTCAATAGTTAAGTTATACGGAGTAACTTTTTAATAAATTATCATATAAATTAAATAATTTAAATTCAAATGAGAAATGTTAATCTGCGTTTAAAATATATTTTTTTTGACAAATCTTTTAAATAAAGAATTTGGGACAGGGGAGTATATCCCTAGAAAATAACTGTCACACAAACTGTTTCGCTCTTGTCCCTTTATAGACAAAGACCAATCTGCAAATTAAGATTACTTAATAAGATGCTGATGCTTTTACTGATAATTAATTCACAAACCAACACTACTTCCCTATTAAATTTGTCTTATTACAGTGCATGCATTGATTCACTAATTCAACTTCCCCTGACTTTGGCTTTTCTTAAGAGGTAAGGTGTTTTGCCCCTCCTGCAAGAAAAGTGCTGACATAAAATTCTATCACCTCCCCTGTTCTTAAATACTTGTAGCACTTAACTTTTAAATTCATGTTTAACTTAAATTAATACTAGACAAAATTTGTTAAACATATTTTCAGTAAATATATTTGAAATTTACAAAAGAATTAAATTATCAGTTAAAAATAAACGGTTTAACTTCATATACTATTAAAATAATATTCGAAAAAAATCATAAAATAAATATTAAAAAGTAAGTTTAGGATTTTTTTGAGGGTGAAGCCAGTAGTTAGTTAGCTAAAATTGTGCACTTATTTAATTAGTCTAGCACCAATTTCCAAAGAGCACCTTGAGCTTCAAACTATAGTCAAAACATATTTATTTATTACTGCTCACATATGCCAGCTACTGATTGATTAAACAAAGAGAAATTGGGATAAATGACACATCACAGCTTCCTACCATCATGTGCCTGTAAATTACTCTATCTATATAAGTGTAAGAAGAGCCACCATTGCAAAACACACATAACCTCAACTTTGATTCATCTTTCAAGTCATTACAGATGGCCTCAGTAGATGAGATAGAGTCATTCAGAATGGAGCTAGCAGAGTTAGGAAGAAGTTTCAGATCATCGTTGCGCCGCCATACATCAAGCTTCAGAAGCACTGGTTCAAATCATTTCAGTGCTGACAAGGATGATGATGATGATGATTATGATGAAGATCATGCTGAATATGCTCAACAATGGGCTTCAATCCAGAGATTACCTACTTTCGAACGCCTCAGGTCTTCTCTCTTTGCTGGAGATGGTAACCAGATCATTGATGTTACTAAGCTTGGGAATGAAGAGAGGCACCTACTCATAGAGAACCTCATTCAACACATTGAGAATGATAACCTCAAGTTGCTCAAGAAAATCGCGGCAAGAATAGACAAGTACCCACTTCCCTCTTTACATTTATTTCCGGTGATTATTGTTGGTAACCCTGGTTCTCTCAAGTCCCGCGATGGAAATGAGGGGCTTGATGACCGCTACATATAGCCAAGTCTCCTGAGACTTCTTGTGGTCAAAGCGGACAATACCTATCAGAACCATCCTGGTATCAACAATTATCGCCTTTTCTTTGCTTGATCAGCAAGTGAACGTTCATCGGTAACTTTTAGTAGGGCACTGATTCTGCAGAGTTGGTATTGAGCTGCCCATTGTAGAAGTAAGATACAAGAATGTGTATGTTGAAGCTGAATGTGAGGTTGTTAGTGGAAAACCTCTTCCTACATTGTGGTCTACATTCAAACACTTCTTTCTGGTCAGTGAGGCTCTTCTTCAAAGTTCATTTCCTGACTTTATTTTCTTCCTAATTTACTTAATTTTTCCTCAACTTATGAGTGTGTGTTTCTAGCATGAAACATTACTGCTTCACCTCTCCTTGAATTAGCATCTATACATGAACTTCAATAATTAACTTATGAGTTTGTTCTCCAGGATGTTGCTAGCTTATCAGGTGTTAAGTCTCATAAAGCCAGAATAAGCATCATCAATGGCATCAGCGGCGTCATAAATCCAGGAAGGTATAGTATACAGAAAAGTACTCCTATATGTATGCTTTGGCTTCTCCCTCACTAGTTTTACTCTTTTATCATTATTTCTGCAAAACATTACAGAATGATCTTATTGCTTGGACCCCCTGGATGTGGAAAGACAACCCTTTTGAAGGCTCTATCAGGAAATCTGGATTCATCTCTCAAGGTTTATCTTTTATATTTTGGTTCCACCACACACCTTGTTTGAAAAACAATAGCAGCATGAATCTAATCTAATCATATAACATTATAAAATTGCCTTTTACATGTCCTGGTAGTTACATTGCTTTTCATTTTTGCTGATCTTACTCCTTTGGGAAAACAGGTTAGTGGAGAAATCAGCTATAATGGTCACAAGCTGGAGGAGTTTGTTCCACAAAAAACATCAGCGTACATTAGTCAGTATGATCTTCACATTGCTGAAATGACAGTAAAGGAAACAATCGACTTTTCAGCGCGATGTCAGGGTGTTGGAAGCCGAGCAGGTAATTTTACGGAAGCTAGTTCTTTATTTCTCACCTTTGTTCCTCATAAATGCACTTATTCTTTTGCCGTTTTGGTCAATAAAGAAATTATGATAGAACTGGGCCGGAGGGAGAAGGAAGCAGGAATTATTCCAGATCCTAGTATTGATACTTACATGAAGGTAAGTTTTAGAAATCTTTAAGTTGTTGGGATTTGCTTTCTGGAATTCTTGGAAGAAATTTCTCCATTGGATACTTACTGGCTTCTTTTGACAGGCAATAGCCATTGAAGGACTAAAAAGAACCCTTCAAACAGACTACATTCTTAAGGTAACTTTTTAAAGACCTGCTCCTTCACACACCTTGAACATGATCCAGTGATGTGACTGAACACTGAAGCATTTGAACTGAAGTTTTTATGTTACCAGATTCTTGGTTTAGATATATGTGCTGACACATTGGTTGGAGATGCCATGAGAAGGGGCATTTCAGGTGGCCAGAAGAAGAGACTGACCACAGGTTAGCTAAACTCTATAAGCATCAACTTGAATTTCAGAGTCTTAGATTGGACAAATTAAAGTATGAACAAGAATGCACAATAATGGGCATTTGCAGCTGAGATGATGGTTGGTCCAGCAAAAGCTTTGTTCATGGATGAAATAACAAACGGCTTAGATAGCTCCACAGCGTTTCAGATTGTTGCCTGTGTTCTGCAGCTAGTGCACATCACACATTCTACTATCTTGGTCTCACTTCTTCAGCCAGCACTGGAAACTTTTGATCTATTCGACGATGTCATTCTGATGGCAGAGGGCAAGATTGTGTATCATGGTGCACGGGATAAAATTCTCGAATTCTTCGAGGTTTGCGGGTTCAGATGTCCTGAAAGGAAAGGTGTTGCAGATTATATCCAAGAGGTGATATCAAGGAAAGATCAAGCACAGTACTGGCACAACACTGAACAGCCTCATAGCTATGTTTTTGTGGATATGTTCTGCAGGAAGTTCCAAGAATCTGCTCATGGGAAGCACCGCAACGAGGAGCTCTTAGTTGCATTTGATAAATCCAAAAACCATGAAACAACTCTCTCATTCAGCATATATTCTCTTCCTAAGTGGCAACTGTTCAAAGCCTGCTTGTCAAGGGAGCTTCTTCTCATGAAGAGAAACTCTTTTCTCTACATTTTCAAAACAGTGCAGGTGAGTAACTCATGCTTCTTATTATCTTCACAGCTCCAATGACCATGTCGGTAACTTGTTAGGAACTTGTTTCTGCAGCTTATCATAACTTTATCAATCACAATGACTGTGTTTCTGCGAACAAGGATGGATGTTGATGTTCTCCACACAAATTACTACCTCGGATCTCTTTTCTATGCTCTTACCATACTTCTTGTAGATGGCATACCGGAGCTATCAATGACAGTTGCAAGACTACAGGTGTTTTATAAGCAGAAAGAGCTGAGGTTTTACCCTGCATGGGCCTATGCAATTCCAGCCTCTATCCTTAAAATTCCACTTTCACTGCTGGAATCACTTGTCTGGACTTGTTTAACCTACTATGTCATTGGATATAGCCCTGAGGCTGGAAGGTATATTTCCTAACCCCTCAATGCTATCCAGCACAAGGGGGCATACAGCCTAAAACCAAAAACTAAGCACCAAAACTCAAAACCTATAACATTTCCTTAGTTTTCAATGTCTGTTTTTGTTTCCTGAAAGTTGATTTTTACTTTCCCATAATTTCTGCATCATTTGTTCGTCTTTAAAGTTCCATACTTGTCTCTACCTTCAGGTTCTTTCGCCACCTCCTCCTACTTTTCGCGGCGCACTTATCATCCATCTCCTTGTTCCGCCTCCTGGCCTCAATTTTCAGGACCAATGTTGCTTCCTTTACAGCTGCAGCTGCAATGCCAGCCTGGTTGAAATGGGGATTTTGGATATCTCCTCTCACATATGGTGAGATTGGTCTAGCCGTGAATGAATTTCATGCTCCAAGGTGGCAAAAGGTGAGGCACTCAGAAACATTTCTTCTACCAATGGATAAAATAACACAACCTGTACATTTGGACTGGATGTCTAGTTTCACAGTCCTGAGTTTCAGTTAGTGATTCATAAAAGTTGGTTGCAGATTTTGCCGACAAACACAACAATAGCTAAGATGATATTAAAAAGCCGTGGACTGGACTTTGATGGATACTTTTTCTGGATATCACTTGGTGCCCTCTTTGGCTTTACTTTGAATTTCAACATTGGCTTTACCTTGGCTTTAAGTTTCTTGGAAGGCAAGTAATGCTTCTCCTTCTTCTTCTCCTTTCTATACAAATATTTCGAGAATTTCCATAAGTGCAAGTACTTTTCTCACGCAATCAGATAAATAACACAGCTCCTGGATCGTCTCGGGCTATTGTTTCACTTGAGAAGCTCACTCAGATGCAGGGCGGTGAAGGTTTCTCCACCAGTGCACTGCACAGACCAAAGAAATGACAAAGAACTCTTCTCCTACTAGTGAAGAAATGAGCAAAGGTTCAGTTGATTCTGTTTCCTCATTCCATTTTCTTGTAATAGTTTCTTCTTACAGTTGACACTCCCTCATTTTAATTGACAGGCAAGATGGTTTTACCTTTTGTACCCTTGACATTAACGTTTAAGGATTTGCAATATTACATAGACACACCTCTGGTAAATGTTCTTCTGCTCCTTACTCCATTCAAGGATCTTAGCACCAATCAGATGTCAGAAGGGCTTTCATTATAGAGATGTTTCTGTTTTAATCTTGGCCTTTCACCTTCAGGAAATGAGAGAACATGGATACACAGAGAAAAGCTTCATAAGGTAAAACTAATGACCACCTCCTGACCTTTTGTACACCTGCAGTTGATCCTTTTGAAGATTGGTGGGCGAATAATCTACTCCGGTCCACTTGGCCAACATTCAAGTGGAGTTATAGAGTATTTTGAGGTAAGCTGTGAATTTTGCAGCATGGGGGTTTGAACTTTGAAGTGACTAATGTAACTCTTCTCTCCTTGGACCATTTACTTATTCATCAAGTTTTGAACAACTTAAATTGACAGGGCATCCATGGCATACCAAAAATTAGAAAAAACTACAACCCAGCAACTTGGATGTTGGACATCTCCTCTAAATCAGCAGAAACTAAACTTGGTGTTGACTTTGCTGAGACATACAAGAATTCTGCTTTATACAAGTGAGTTTAGATGAAAATTACCAATGCAAGTATGCAAAGTGGTGCAAGTGGATGACAAAACTCCCATTTTGTTCCATTCTGCAGAAAGCAGGAAGAACTTGTGAGAGAGCTGAGCAGTCCACCTCCAGGTTCAACGGACCTTTATTTCTCAACCCGCTTTTCGCAAAACTGGTGGTCACAGTTCAAGCCTTGTCTATGGAAACAACACTTGTCATATTGGCGAAGCCCTGCGTACAACCTAGCTCAGATTATGCATAAACTTATTTCATCTTTGCTTTTTGGTGCACTATATTGGGACCAGGGAAGAAAACTGTGAGTATATTGGGGCTGTTTTTTGTTAAAGTATAATGCTTGATAATTTTGTGTGCTTACTTTTCTGATTATTTTGTTGCAGAGATAATCAGCAGAGTGTTTTCAATGTGTTTGGTTCGATGTTCGTTGCTGTAATATTCTTAGGCATTAACAACTGCAGTTCAGTGATGCCATATGTAGATACTGAAAGAAGTGTAATGTATAGAGAAAGATTTGCAGGGATGTACTCTGCAAGGGCATATGCAATTGCACAGGTACACAAATACTTACTATGCCCCATAAAATTTGCATTTTCGCTATTTTAGGCCATACTAAATTAGGTCTACAAATTTTACCACTTTATCTTGTTCTTTAAAAGTTGGGGCACACAACAGACAACACACTCTTTCTTTCCATTATATCTCAAAGTGGTACACTTTCAACTATTCACCTTAATCTCCGTGGTTGGTCAAACAATACTATTATTATGGGACAGATGGAGTAATTATGAGAATTTTCTTGGAATGAAGTTCTTTGTCCATTTTCTGATTGAAATAAGCTCCTTCTTTTTGCAGGTGATGGTTGAGATTCCTTATATATTGGTGCAAAGTGTTGAATTTTTGGTTATAACATATCCTATGATTGGATATTATGCTTCTGCATACAAGGTCTTCTGGTACTTTTATGCCATGTTCTGCACCTTGTTGTACTTCAACTACCTGGGAATGGCTCTTGTCTCTTTAACACCTAATTTCATGGTGGCATCAATCCTATCCTCACTCTTCCACACAAACTTCAATCTCTTTGCTGGTTTTCTGATCCCAAAACCAGTAAGTCATACTCATAACTATACCTATAGATGGGCATTATTGACCCGCTCTGATGGAGCTCCACCAAGAGCGGGTCATGGATATCTATTGAATTTTTTTTTTGTAGAAGCTACAACAGTCTCAAACTTTTGAAAAGTTACATAATAGTCCTCGAATTTCTATAAGATTTACAAAATGATCCTTAAACATCTAAAATCTTTACAAAATGATCCAAAATTTCTAATGTAGAACTTGTTGAAGAGTGGATCCGATATCTATTGGATATCCACCATTAGAATGGAGCGATCAACACAGAGAAATGGTTAAATGTTGAATCGATCTATGAAGTGGGTCGAATCACTCCAATGCTCATACCCATTACATAGCCTTGGTTTATAGAAAGCTAGATTGACTGCTTTCCATTGTGTTGTGTGTGCAGCAAATACCAAAATGGTGGCTATGGCTGTATTATCTAACTCCAACGTCGTGGACTTTGAATGGGATGCTTACTTCTCAGTACGGTGATGTGAATGAGAAAACTACTATATTTGAGCAAAATAAAACTGTGGCTTCATTCTTAAGGGACTACTTTGGGTTTTACCATGATAGGCTGGCAGTAACAGCAGTGGTTCTTCTAGCCTTTCCTCTGGCTTTTGCTTCCATTTCTGTATCTTGTATAGGGAGATTGAATTTCCAAATTAGGTGAATATATAAGATAGGATTGTCATTTACCTTATTGCCCTCCCTTCCTCGATCCGCTTTCTTCATCTTTTCATATTGCTTCAAGAGACTTTCATCCTTTTCTTGCTCTGGTTTTTCTAGCTATTCTATCATGGTCATACCATGTCATAAAATCTCCATCTTTTACTCCAAATCAAGATTCAGATTTTGGAAGACATGAAAGATAACCAAAAAGATTCAGAGAATGCATTCGGGTGCTGAAAATTGATTAAACTGTGGAATTTTTTTTCTTTAATCCTTCCACTGAGATATGAGGAGAAAGCAAGAAATTTGAGGATTTACACAAACACAGAGACATAAAGTTGGTAGCTTGATCATCCCTAGAAAAAGAATTGTAATTTATACTGAAATTATATAAGCCTCTGTTGAGGGTTGATCGGTTGTGTATTACCAGAAACCAAAAATGACCGATCTTTCTTAAACTTGCGAATCATCCTCTGATCTTTTTCACCTTGATCGAGGACAAAGAACTCCTTGCTTACATGATCAAGTCACCGCCGTCCCATAATTTCAAGACAAAAGCTCGATCATGTGTGCAAGGAGTTCTTGGTCCTGGACGGTGAGGGGCCGCCGGAAAAAGCTTCAAGGCTCGCAGAATTTGATGAACTGCAAGGAGTTCTTGGTCCTGGACGGGTGAGGGGCCGCCGGAAAAAGCTTGAAGGCTCGCAGAATTTGATGAACTGGAAGAAGAAGAAGGAGATGGGTGGTGGACTTCGAAACTGGAAAACAGAGGAGGGTTTCGGTTCTCTTAGGATTTATATATATATATAGGTTCGCGATAGTTTTTTTTATATTTACTTGGTGTACAAGGAAGGGTGCAACGGGCGGAGTGTGATTTCCTTGTTTACCCAAAACTCAACTCTGTTTTGGAATTTATGTAATTCTTTTTCTGTTATTTATTTTAAAAAAACTTAAATTTTCATTAAAAGAACTACTCCCTTCATCATTTTATTATTACATCACTTTCCTTTTGGTATGTCCCTTAATATTTACAATGTTTTTTATTTGCACTCCCTCCATCGGCCATTAATTGATACATTTATTTTGTTTATTTAGATTTAATCTATAATTTTTTTCTTGAATTTTTAGGCATTTGAATTTGAATAACAATAATTCATTTGCATATCATAATAAAAACTATAAATTTTATAAATATATTTTTGTGAATTTTTCACTATATTTATCTTTAAATTTGAGTCAAATATTCTAACTTGAAATACGAAAGTCAATTGTATCAATTAATTGCGGATGAAGAGTAAAGTTTTCAGATGAATTTACTAATTTATCCTTTCAACTAATTTTCTTTAATTTTTTATTCTCTGATTTGATATCACTCACTCCACTTATGATCCAACCACTCAATTAGTATCTTTATTTTTTATAAGATGATCTGACACCACTAACTTCATTCATTTCACCCATAAAACTATCTCTTTTTAAGGATATTTTTGTCAAACTTTCACAATTTTCTATTCTTCTTAATCTCCAGACTAAAATAAAATATTGTAAAAAATAAAGTACCGATAAAACTACTCCCTTCGTTCATGGCTGGGAGCGAGACCAGGTACCCAACCTCAACTTCTCGTTTCCCACAGTCTCAAGCCATGAATTAACTCACCCTAGCCCGCGAAGAAGATGTGGACCACCGTCGTGAAACATGATCATAGGGACGCCGGAGGAACCGAGCTGCGATAGGACCACCGACAGCAAAATGGATGGGCAACAATATTTGCTATAAGAAGAGAAACGATAATTGCTACTAACGACCCAACAAACATAAGCACCGGTGATAGCGGCGACATAGAGCGGAGATGAGTGTTGGCCATGGGTTAGGGCATGAGGCGAACGCCACGTGCCATGGACGTGCCGACAAACCAAAACGTTGGAAGAGGGCTAAGCATCACCGTGGAAAATGAGCCAAGTCACCGAGCGCCATCCTTGCTGCTGCGATGATGATTTGGGAACCACGTCTCTCTCTTCCTGGAACAGATCATGAGATTGCGAACTAGACGAATCGTTGGCTAGGACATCGACTCAACGACGGAATCAAGCCTCTAGCGATAGAGGACCTAACACTGGCGGCAGGGCGGCGGAGTAGGTAGGAGAAGACCACGACGGTGGCTGGAGCATCCGAAAAACCTAGCAGAATGCAAACCATGTTTTTCCTTTGCACCACTTGTACCTCATTCATACTCCTCCTTGCAAATCTATATCTAAACAAAATTTTGTTGCAAAAGTGGCTCTAAATTTATACAATATTTAATCTATAATTTTTTCATGACTGTTTAGATATCGAAAATGAAATATTTCATGTCTCATATTTGCAATCTAAAGTTTTCAAATATATATATATATATATATTTTTTAAACTGTTTATCTTTGTTAAAATTTGAGTCAAATAATGAACCTTGAAACAACAAAGTCAAACGGGACAATTATTCAGTGATGGAGGTAGTAGAAATTATGGTTAAAATGCTCAAATTAACTCTTAGGCTTTTGAAATGTGTTGAACACCCATTCTAGCTTTTTAATTTTACTTTTTGAGTCATCATTTTTAATTACGTGTATATTATTTTAAATAATCTTTCCAAGTAATGAATACTTATTATAGAATGATTCTAAAGATCAAAAGAAAACATAAGAATGAATAGTTATTTAGCTAATGTACAAAATATTCCATAATGATTTTTAGTGTATTTAAAATTATACAAGTACATTTTATTTAGCATATAGTATATGAATTTTTACTTCAACATTTTGATATAAATTTCCAAGTAATTAATTGCATGCATAATTTAATTAATGATCAAATTTAATTCTAAAAATTGTAGCGTTTGACTTTGCTATTTCATGGTTCAATGTTTGACTCCAATTTTAGTAAAGATAAATATTGGAAAAAAATCAGAAAAAAATATATTTATAAAATTTAGATTTCAAATTATGATACACATATGAAATGTTTGATTTTCAATGTCTATACATTCAAAAACAATTATAGATTAAATATTGTGAAATTGTCAAAAAAATGATACAATCTTTTGCGGATGGCCGAGGGAGTATATTTTTAAAAAATCCTTAACAAAATCCTCATGAAACTATTTTAAGTAAATAAAATGACTGAAATCTGGAGTCAAAATTAAAGTGAGAGACTAAAAGAGTACTAAAACGCAATATATAAAGAGATAGGATGTTAAGAGGGTAGAAAACGATTGTCATGTCTTGTATACCACTACACATCGTTAGTCATAATAAATCTGGTTTATTTCTAGCAGTATGGATTGTATTTTGAACTATATCAAACGCACAAGACGTATAATTAATTCAACTCAATTAATAATTAAATTGGATTTTGAAAAAAAAGATATAGATTTGAAAAAAGAAAAACACATTGGACATTAGTATTTTCAAAATTCTCAAAAGAAATAAAAAATCTGTCAATTCTAAAAGTTTCAATTTAGTATATAAATTCTTAAATTTATTTGAAATTTTGTATTGTTTTGGTGTTTTAATAATAGTTTAATATAACTATTATGTATTTTTAGAAAATTATTATTCAGTTTATTTTGAAAATCACTGTTTTTGCAAGAAAAAGGTAAATTTAAGTATAAATATTAATATTGATATTATTTCAAAAATTTTCTTTCATATTTGATATATTTTTGGACGTTTTACAGATAATCTATAATTAATATTATTGATTTGGAAAGATTATTTGAAATAAATAAACATGTAATTAAGAATATTAATGACTCAAAATGAAAAATTATAAAATTAGAGGGTTGTTAAACACGTTTCAAAAACCCTAAGGGCACTACGTAGTTGCAGCTGATGTCGTAATGCGCATGGAGTAACGCCCTAGGCGTTACTGTGGGGCCGAAAATCGTCGTAGCGCCCAAGGCGTTACTGAGGGCGCTACCGGTCAGAGCCTATCAGAGATAGTAGCGCCTGGGTAATGCCTTTGTGCGTTACTGTGGGGCCGAAAATTATCGTAACGCCCAAGGCATTACGAAGGGCACTACCGGTCAGAGTCTGTCAGAGCTAGTAGCGCCCTGGTAATGCTTTTGTGCGTTACGGCCGTCAAATTATAAACGTACCCCCTTCCCTTTCCCCTTCATTTGTAGACGTTTTTCGTTCGGCAGAGTTCGTTTTTTTCCTCCGGCGTCTCAGCTCTCTCTATTTTCTTGAAAGATTTGTGCTTCTCAAATTTTTGGTAGATCTCCGGTGTATTGGGAGCAGTATATTGAGTTAGGTAAAATGTTTTGCTGTTTATTTTCAAGTTTTTTTAATATTTTTCATTTTTTATTAAATGTAGTTATTTTAGTAAATGTTGAAAAGTGCATAAATTTTATGATATAGATTTAATTTGAGCCATAGTTCTTGTCTGTGGATATTACGTAGAATATAATATGCATAACGTTATTTTCAAGTTTGGAAATAATGTTGTAAAATATAATATTCTATGGAATATTCATGGATTGTCCAGGTTGGACAGTTTGTAAAAGTGTAATCGGTACGTTGAACTTTTCTTATAGTTGTATATGCAAAACTGGTACATCAACATTAATTTTCGCTCGTTTCAGTCTCGTTCCTTGTTATACCAAACTCAGAATTTAAAACCTGAAAAATGGTATAATGAGGAACTGAGGCGAAATGCTGCCAAAATTTATGTAGGATGTACAAGTTATGCATATGCAACCAAAGAAGTTTGATTTACTAATTGTACTCTTATGAATAGGATAAGACCCATGCACCCTTAATTAGGACAAATTAATTTAAAGAAGTTATATACGTTTGTGATGAAAATAAATTTTGTAGTTTGTTAATTTTTATGTGTTGATATTCATTTATATGCATATATTTACATTCTCATGTAGGAGTGGTTAATATGGATGAAGGACGTGAGTCGATGTATCAGCGGTTTCAGAAAGGTAGTTGTGAATTGAATCCGCTATTTTGGGAGGGACTTAAGAAGTTTTTGGAGTTTGCTTTCACAGATGCTGAACGAAAGGATGAGACATGATGAAATGTCCGTGTAAAAATGCAAAAACAGAATCTTGTTATGATAAATTTACAGTTGGATCTCATTTATGTGAGCATGGGTTTAAGCCTGATTACTATGTTTGGGATTGTCATGGTGAGGCGATACTGATCAATCCGTTGGTCTATGGAGGTTTTAGTCGAATGAATTACGAAGCTTCGTCATCCATTAATGCACGTGCGAGTACCGAAAGCAATTGAATAATAACTATCAAGGATGAGACGTCTTACAAATGGTTCATGAAGGTTTAAGATTGCGGTACAACAATTTTTACCGAAAATGACAGAAACTGTTGAAAATGCGCCGCGCATGACAATAATGACAATAATGAAAATGATGAAAATGATCATGATTATGTTTAAAATGATGACAATAATGACAATGATGAAAATGATCATGATTATGTTGAAAATGATGGCTATGATAACAGTAACGGAAATGATCATGAGATTGAAGATGAAATGGAAGTGGAAACTCCTAATGAAGAGGCGCAAAAATTTTATAGCTTGATGCAAGCACCTCATGACCTTTATATGAAGGGTGCCGTCTTGAGCATAAGAAGTTATCTGTGTTGGCAAAGTTTTGAGTGCAAAAGTCGAGCAACATATCGATGCCGGGTGGTTGCGAATGATGAAAGTTGTTGACGAAATATTGCCTGGAGAGAAAACCTTGCCACAGAGCACGACAGAGGCGAAGAAGCTGATCAGAGACTTAGGCTTACCGTATGTAAAAATTCATGCATGCGAGAATAATTGTATGTTGTTTCACGACAGATTCGAGCATTTGGTTCATTGCGGAGTGTGCGGTGCAGAACGCTATACTCAGGGGGGTCTTAATCGTTGTGGTCAATAGAAAGTTAAGGCAAAGAAGGTTCTACGTTATCTTCCAATCACCGACCGCCTCAAATGGCTTTATCAATCATCGAAAACAATTGAATTTATGAGTTATCATGTCGGGCAAACGGAACGCAAATGGTATTATTGGACACTAGCCAATCGTGGGCGTGGAAACACATCGATGAGCTGTATCCTGATTTTTCTGGAGAGCTCGGAAATGTTCGATTAGGGCTATGCACTGATGGATTTAACCCCTTGTCTGACACTGGTAGCACTTATTCGATGTGGCCGGTTTTCATCACAGTTTATAATTTGTCTCATGATTTATGCATGAAAGAACCGTACATTTCCAATTTAGGTGAATATATAAGATAGGATTGTTATTTGTTAGTGATGTGAAGCTCAGTGGATGCTGTTATGGGATGAAATATACTACATCAGATTGTCATTTTTGGTTATAACATATCCTATGATTGGATATTATGCTTCTGCATACAAGGTCTTATGGTAGTTTTATGCCATGTTCTGCACCTTGTTGTACTTCAACTACTTGGGAATGGCTCTTGTCTCTTTAACACCTAATTTCATGGTGGCATCAATCCTATCCTCACTCTTCCACACAAACTTCAATCTCTTTGCTGGTTTTCTGATCCCAAAACCAGTAAGTCATACTCATAACTATACCTATAGATGGGCATTATTGACTCGCTCGATGGAGCTCCACCAAGAGCGGGTCATTTTATGATCTAGCAATGCTGGAGCGGGTCATGGATATCTATTGATTTTTTTTTTGTAGAAGCTACAACAGTCTCAAACTTTTGAAAAGTTACATAATAGTCCTCGAATTTCTATAAGATTTACAAAATGATCCTTAAACATCTAAAATCTTTACAAAATGATCCAAAATTTCTAATGTAGAACTTGTTGAAGAGTGGATCCGATATCTATTGGATATCCACCATTAGAATGGAGCGATCAACACAGAAAAATAGTTAAATGTTGAATCGATCTATGAAGCGGGTCGAACCACTCCAATGCTTATACCCATTACATAGCCTTGGTTTATATAAAGCTAGATTAATCACTGACTGCTTTCCATTGTGTTGTGTGTGCAGCAAATACCAAAATGGTGGCTATGGCTGTATTATCTAACTCCAACGTCGTGGACTTTGAATGGGATGCTTACTTCTCAGTACGGTGATGTGAATGAGAAAATTACTATATTTGAGCAAAATAAAACTGTGGCTTCATTCTTAAGGGACTACTTTGGGTTTTACCATGATAGGCTGGCAGTAACAGCAGTGGTTCTTCTAGCCTTTCCTCTGGCTTTTGCTTCCATTTCTGTATCTTGTATAGGGAGATTGAATTTCCAAATTAGGTGAATATATAAGATAGGATTGTCATTTACCTTATTGCCCTCCCTTCCTTGATCCGCTTCTTCATCTTTTCATATTGCTTCAAGAGACTTTCATTCTTTTCTTGCTCTGGTTTTTCTAGCTATTCTATCATGGTCATACCATGTCATAAAATCTCAATCTTTTACTCCAAATCAAGATTCAGATTTTGGAAGACATGAAATATAACCAAAAAGATTCAGAAAATGCATTCGGGTACTGCTGAAAATTGATTAAACTGTGGATTTTATTTTCTTTTTTAATCCTTCCACTGAGATATGAGGAGAAAGCAAGAAAATTGAGGATTTACACAGAAACACGGAGACATAAAGTTGGTAGCTTGATCATCCCTAGAAAAAGAATTGTAATTTATACTGAAATTATATAAGCCTCTGTTGAGGGTTGATCGGTTGTGTATTACCAGAAACCAAAAATGACCGATCTTTCTTAAACTTGCGAATCATCCTCTGATCTTTTTCACCTTGATCGAGGACAAAGAACTCCTTGCTTACATGATCAAGTCACCGCCGTCCCATTATTTCAAGACAAAAGCTCGATCATGTATGCAAGGAGTTCTTGGTCCTCGACGGTGAGGGGCCGCCGGAAAAAGCTTCAAGGCACGCAGAATTTGATGAACCGGAAGAAGAAGGAGATGGGCGGTGGACTTGAAACTGGAAAACAGAGGAGGGCCGGCCGAATTAAAAAGGCGTCAAAGATATGGAGAGAAAGAGAGAGAGATAGGGTTTCGGTTCTCTTAGGATTTATATATAGGTTCGCGATATTCTTTTTTTATTTACTTGGTGTACAAGGAAGGGTGCAACGGGCGGAGTGTGATTTCCTTGTTTACCCAAAACTCAACTCAGTTTTGGAATTTATGTAATTCTTTTTTCTGTTTTTTATTTTATTTTAAAAAAAAACTTAAATTTTCATTAAAAGAACTACTCCCTTCGACATTTTATTATTAATATTTACAATGTTTTATTTTGCACTCCCTCCATCGGCCATTAATTGATACATTTGTTTTGTTTGTTTCACAATATTTAATCTATAATTTTTTTTTTGTATTTTTAGGCATTTGAATTTAAATAACAATAATTCATTTGCATATCATAATAAAAACTATAAATTTTATAAATATATTTTTTGCGATTTTTTTCACTATAATTTATCTTTAAATTTGAGTCAAATATTCTTACTTGAAATACGAAAGTCAAATGTATCAATTAATTGCGGATGAAGAGTAAAGTTTTTCAGATGAATTTACTAATTTATCCTTTCAACTAATTTTATTTTATTTTTTATTCTCTGATTTGATATCACTCACTCCACTTATGATCCAACCACTCAATTAGTATCTTTATTTTTTATAAGATGATCAGACACCACTAACTTCATTCATTTCACCCATAAAACTATCTCTTTTTTAAGGATATTTTTGTCAAATTTTCACAATTTTCTATTTATCTTAATCTCCAAACTAAAATAAAATATTGTAAAAAATAAAGTACCGATAAACTACTCCCTTCGTTCATGGCTGGGAGTGAGACCAGGTACCCAACCTCAACTTCTCGTTTCCCACAGTCTCAAGCCATGAATTAACTCACCCCGTGAAACATGATCATAGGGACGCCGGAGGAACCGAGCCGCGATAGGACTACCGACAGCGAAATGGATGGGCAACGATATTTGCAATTAGAAGAGAAACAATAGTTGCTACTAACGACCCAACAAACATAAGCACTGGTGATAGCGGCGACATAGAGCGGAGATGAGTGTTGGCCATGGGTTAGGGCATGAGGCGAACGCCACGTGCCATGGACGTGCCGACAAACCAAAACGTTGGCAGAGGGCTAAGCATCACCATGGAAAATGAGCCGAGTCACCGAGCAACATCCTTGCTGCTGCGACGATGATTTGGGAACCACGTCTCTCTCTTTCTGGAACAGATCATGAGATTGCGAACCAGACGAATCGTTGGCTAGGACATCGACTCAACGACGAAATCAAGCCTCTAGTGATAGAGGACCTAACACCGGCGGCAGGGCGGCGGAGCAGGTAGGAGAAGACCACGATAGTGGCTGGAGCATCCGAAAAACCTAACAGAACGCAAACCATGTTTTTTCTTTGCACCACTTGTACCTCATTCATACTCCTCCTTGCAAATCTGTATCTAAACAAAATTTTGTTGCAAAAGTGGCTCTAAATTTATACAATATTTAATCTATAATTTTTTCATAACTGTTTAGATATCGAAAATGAAATATTTCATGTCTCATATTTGCAATCTAAATTTTTCAAATATATATTTTTTATTTTTTTAAACTGTTTATCTTTGTTAAAATTTGAGTCAAATAATGAACCTTGAAACAACAAAGTCAAACAGGACAATTATTCAGGGATGGAGGTAGTAGAAATTATGGTTAAAATGCTCAAATTAACTCTTTTTTTTTAACAACTGCAATCAATATCATTAAAATAAAAAGATACAGGAGAAGACATTAGCCTCAATACAGCCTCATGGCTGCTCCGAAAAGGATATCTGCAAGCAGCCTGTGAGCCCAAGAAGACCGCACACTAAAAGAGTACAACAGGATCGTGGAACAACTCATCCAAGAACCTCCGAGGCTCTCAATAGAGGGGCGAGTAACCAGTCCGTCCAGGAGACCTTTAGCTTCCGACACCTGCTGGTGATCCACAGAAAAGAGAGTACCTGAACATTTGCGAGGATACTGGGAGCTCGCCACGGTAGATTCTGCATAACCAAGTTGTTTCTTGCTTTCCACACCGACCACGCTGTGATATAGCCAATGCCTTGCCAAACCTGGGTGACATTCTGGGGAACTGGAGAGGTAAAGATCTCCCCCAAAACATCTCAAAAATCCATTACACCAGTGACACTTATGCTACACCATGCGGCAACTGCTTGCCAAACTGGGAGAATGTAGGTGCATCGAAGCAGGGCGTGATCTGTAGTTTCTACTGCATCGCCACAAAGTGGGCAGAGATCTGAAATACCCCTTCTAGCTATATAATTTTACTTTTTGAGTCATCATTTTTAATTACGTGTATATTATTTTAAATAATCTTTCCAAGTAATGAATACTTATTATAGAATGATTCTAAAGGTCAAAAGAAAACGTAAGAATTAATAGTTATTTAGCTAATGTACAAAATATTCCACAATGATTTTTAGTGTATTTAAAATTATACAAGTACATTTTATTTAGCATATAGTATATGAATTTTTACTTCAACATTTTGATATAAATTTCCAAGTAATTAATTGCATGCATAATTTAATTAATGATCAAATTTTCTAAAATTATACTCCCTCCGTCCGCCAAAAATTGTAGCGTTTGACTTTGCTATTTCATGATTCAATTGTTTGACTCCAATTTTAGTAAAGATAAACATTGGCAAAAAAAATCAGAAAAAATATATTTATAAAATTTAGATTTCAAATTATGATACACATATGAAATGTTTGATTTTCAATGTCTATACATTCAAAAACAATTATAGATTAAATACTGTGAAATTGTCAAAAAAAATGATACAATCTTTTGCGGTTGGCCGAGGGAGTATATTTTTTAAAAAATCCTTAACAAAATCCTCATGAAACTATTTTAAGTAAAGAAAATGACTGAAATCTGGAGTCACAATTTTTTTTTTGATAAGGG
Source organism: Stellera chamaejasme (assembly GCA_024586325.1). Classification (NCBI taxonomy): domain Eukaryota; kingdom Viridiplantae; phylum Streptophyta; class Magnoliopsida; order Malvales; family Thymelaeaceae; genus Stellera; species Stellera chamaejasme. The sequence continues at coordinate 19,285,464 of CM044980.1, read as the reverse complement.
GAGTCACAATTAAAGTGAGACTAAAAGAGTACTAAAACGCAATATATAAAGAAATAGGATGTTAAGAGGGTAGAAAACGATTGTCATGTCTTGTATACCACTACACATCGTTAGTCATAATAAATATGGTTTATTTCTAGCAGTATGAATTGTATTTTGAACTATATCTACGTATAATTAATTCAACTCAATTAATAATTAAATTGGATTTTGAAAAAAAAAGATATAGATTTGAAAAAAGGAAAACACATTGGACATTAGTATTTTCAGAATTCTCAAAATAAATAAAAAATATGTCAATTCTAAAAGTTTCAATTTAGTATATAAATTCTTAAATTTATTTGAAATTTTGTATTGTTTTGCTGTTTTAATAATAGTTTAATATAACTATTAGGGATTTTTAGAAAATCATTATTCATTCTTGCGTTTATTTTGAAAATTACTGTTTTTGCATGAAAAAGGTAAATTTAAGTACAAATATTAATATTGATATTATTTCAAACATTTTGTTTCATATTTGATAATTTTTTGGACATTTTAGAAATAATCTATAATTAATATTATTGATTTGGAAAGATTATTTGAAATAAATAAACATGTAATTAAGAATATTAATCACTCAAAATGAAAAATTATAAAATTAGAGTGCTGTTAAACACATTTCAAAAACCCTAAGGGTCAATTTGAGCATTTCAACCATAATTTTTGTGAAGTTTTAACAAATGGTATAATTTAGGTATAAATAATGCAATTTAGTGGTAGAGCGGTCGGCTACTAATTAACTGGTGTTTGAATTCTACTTGAGGAGATTTGATTCATTCTGTAATAAAAACTAAATGAGGTAATAAAAAATCACTCCAAAACTTTTTTTTAAAAAAAATCACTTCGAGAAACTAACCAAACGAAAGTAGAAGTAGGTAGATAAACCATGGATAGATAGAAGCACCTATAGAACTCACCAACAACAAAACTAACACACAAAAACACTTGTAGAACATCAATAATCTAGCTAGGCCACACTACTCTTAACCAAAATCATCTGTCTCATTTTCTTATTTTTCATTCTTACACCATTCTATGATTAATTAACATGGTTACATATTCCGTTAAAAAAGTTAACGGATTAGTTAACACCGTCAATTAATTATAGTATCGGAATAAGACAGAAACATCAGAAAATGAAACAGAGAATCCTGATTCCACTACACTAGCTAGCTAGCAACTTAGAATCACAGCAGCGGCGGCGGTGACTTAGTGCCAGCACCACCGGCTCCGGCTCCGGCACCAACGGGAGGAGGAAAACTGTTAATAGACGGTATAGCGGGCACACCAGGGATTGTGGGCTGAATGGGCACACATCCGGTACCGGGGAAGGAGCAGAAGACAGATGGGCCAAGCCCAAAGCCCAACCCACCACCGGGCGTAGGGACCAACCCACCTGTGATGCCACCACCACTCATGAAGTTCTCTGGCTGCACCACCGCCGCTTCCTCTTTCAGCTTCCGGCCATTCCCCATTACAAGAACCAAGCTCAGCACCACCACCATCATCATTATCACCTTAGTTGCCATTGCTCCTGTGATTTTGTATAAAAGTAAAAGCTAAGCCTGCTTATAAATATAGAAGAGGTAGCAAGCTAGTGCATATAAATGGAGGTAGTTGTTCTCAGGTACTACAACTTCTGCTGTAATTTTAGCTTCAGAGATAGTAAATGCATTCAAGACAGAAGGTCTGCTGTTTACCCACCAGCTGGATTCCAACTTAATTTTACATCTTTCTTAGACAACCAATTTACTCTACATGACAGCTAATTTTTCTCTTTCTTTTTCATTTTTTTTATTGAATTCTAGTTTGAATTACCTTATTGGAACTTAACAAACTTCAGCTGTGTTCTTTTGGTAACTTTTTCGAAAACAAAGTTGAAATATATGGAAAAAGCAATGAAAAATTATGAGGTAAAAAGTAAGAGAAACGTTTTGAATTTAGTGAAAGAAGTAGTTCTAATACCCGACTTCGTCACGGGTTCACTGAATTAATAATTATCAAAATTCTTAATGTATTAAATAATAATATATCTGGTGTAATAAATTTATGGAAATTTAGTTCGTTTTTAAAACTTTTGGCTTAGCTTTATGAAAAATTAGTTCACTTTTAAATGTTTTGGGTTAATTTTATTATTTGAATAATGACATTTATACCAATTCTATCTTTCACCAAAAAAAGATAAAGATATCAGTTCTCTCTCTGATGATTTAATTTGTTTTTTTACCCATCCCTAACTCGACCAAGTCACAGGTGGTCATCTCGTGGACCACTTTTGACCATTTGGGTCATATTGGAAGCTCTCGACGGCGAGCCCAAACATCATATCGTCGACATAACTTACATCTTTTGTTCACAGTAAATGACTCTGCTCGAAGCGCATGCCACCAGATTCGACGACAGGCCGCATCTCCACCTCACCATTATTGTCCCTACTGGCGACTAAAAGAACATGAAAGAGATTGGAAACCATATGGAAAAATTCGCACGATTAACGGTAATGAATAAGAGTCTATTAGAATTACTTTTCGTACTTGGTTGATCATTATCTGCTCAACATTTTCTTCTTGGTATTTACTAATTCTTTCTTTAATGGCTTGGACATCTACCCCTTCAATCAAATTAATTACTGCAAATAAATGACATGAAAATGAAAAATGTGAGTAATCAAAAGTACAAATAAACAAATGTCAGCACCATAATTTTATTTTAAAAGTGTTACTGCAAACATGTCCATAGTGAGTGTTCTCCCCACAACAACTTATGCTAGAAATGACATATTTTAGAGTAACATTTTTAAGAACTTAATTCAAGTTTTTGCAGAAATGTATTTTTCCACACTTGTCTTAAAAAATTTCAAATATAATGATATGCTAAAATCCACTCATTAAATGAAGCCTAAGGGACAACTGTAGCCCATCCTAAGCCTTAGACCTCGAGCAAACAATTCTAACCGAATTTCTTTGTATGCACAATTGTGTATACAATATGTAAAATTTATTTCCCTTGCTTGCTGTCAGTGCTGCTGATGCAAAAATCTTTATCATGTTTGATCAGCATAAAACAATTTGTGCTTCATCGTTAATATTAATTGAAAAAATTCACCAATTCTTTTGATGACTATAAAACACTGAAGGAAGAGGTGAGAACAGATAATGAATAAGAATATATTAGAATTACTTTCCGTGCTTGGTTGATCATTATCTGCTCAGCATTTGGGTGGAGAGAAATTTGTTAATCACTCAGAACACAATAATCTAAAATTTTAATTGAAAATAAACAAATAAAAAAGACGAAGAGGAAGTGCCTGCTAACATAAATTCACTATCAGATTTGGAAGTGTGAAGTCATAATTCATCCCGCCACTAAACCCGACAAGCAGTCCCCTCGCGCCCTAAGACGTTTCAGATATGGAATAAACAATGATCTTCATCATCGATTCATCCCTCCCGCCAAGCGTCATTGTCGCACCATCGATTCGCCCGCCTCCCACCGTCGAGTCCACACTGATACTCAAATCGAGCGCTTAGCATTGTGGAGGACTTAGAATGAAGGGTTTCTTCATGTTTTGGTGATGGCAGGTCGAGTCTGTAGGTTAGATGACAGGTCAAGCTCAATCAGTGGTTAGCGGCTGCACTTTCAGGCAATGAAGAGTGCAGCAGTAGACATGGAGAAGCTCTGCGGTGCTATGGAGGACGATTGGAGCGTCAGTTGGGGAGAATTCTGGCAGATCGATTTCAGCCATTGAGGTGGTTCTCTATCAGATCGGCAGTGATTGGGTAGCTCAGGTGGTGGTGGTTCACAAAGAATGGCGGTAAGATGATGCATCAAATGACAGAGAGTAATACGAAGGTGGAGGCGGAGCTGGCTGGCTTTCGGCGAGAAAGCTTGTCGAGGATGGTCGCTGGGCGGCGAGCTTTGAAACAGAAAAGAGAAAAGGAAAAGCAATTAGGAAATAAACGGATGGAGAAAAGAGAGAGAGCGGAGTAATCAAATGCTGTAAAAGTGTGTTTTAATTATTTTTTAATTGGGGGTGTTTTAATTAATTTAATTACACACGAGAAAACAAAGGAGAGTGATTAGATACTTGCCTTAACTACAATTAAATTTTTTGGAAGTTACCATATTCAGTTGTTACCTTATAGGATCAGGAAAAAAACTGATGTGGAGCTGATATGGAGCTGAGGTGGAGCACATGTGGCACAACCAGGAAGCGAGTTTGGTTTTTTTTGACAATTAATACAGTTATCCTGTATTAATATATAATAGTAGATACGTACGACCGTCATCTTAGTTTGTCCTATCTATTTTTGAAAACTTTCAGTTACCTTCTAAGGTATATTGTAAGCTTAAGTCTGCCCTTTTGTCTATTTGTGTTGTCGACTGACTATTAAAGATTTAACTTAAAATTAGCTAGTATTGTTGTAGATCCGTCACAATATGGAGTTTTTGAAAATGCGCCAGAAACCATTCATCACAATTACTTGTTGATCGTGATGATGAATCATTTCATATGTGCATGTTTGATTTGTGCAAATAGTTTTGCTCGATGATAAAGTCTCCAGGTTATGAATATGTACGCAAATGTTGATGAATAAACGTTAACAAAATAGTGAATTTATTTAAATGGAGAACGATTCTCAAATTTAAACAGTGGTCATTAACATCATGTCACATATACATGTTGGAGAACTTTCCTCCGACCCGAGTTGGACCAAAATATTGTGCTTTAATGAAAGTGTTATACAAAAAAGAAAAGAAAAGATTTACTCCTTCCATCCCTGAAAATTAAATTGGTGCGTTTCTTTTTCGATGTCATGGGAGATTCAAATTATCACTAGAAAGAACTCTTTAAAAAAAATTGAAAAATATATATTTAGAAACTACGCACATTAATCTATAATTTGTATCTAAACTATTTGACCTTGTACATAAAAATAAAATTATAAATTAAATATTGAAAAAGAAACGCACCATTGTTTTTTAAACGGATGTAGTATTTGATTAAAAATGTACTTAAGTCATTGGTTTACCCCGACATCTTTTTTTTGATACAAACACTACGTGGGGAGTGCAACGTTTACCGAGGCCCTTACTGGGGCTAAGCCCGCGCTAAACTGCTGATTGCGGTAAAGAGGCGTTGCCATGCATTGGGCGCTTCCACTTTATTGCGGCCCTGTGCACGGTAAGGTCGCGGTAATGGCCAGTAATTACTCACTGGTTCCTTCTTTTTCTTCAATTTCCCGTCTCGATCTATTCATTCAATTTCCCTTCTCTCTCTCTCTCTCTCTCCGTAGTCTCCGTCTCTAATTCATTCTTTCTTCTCTTCCACAACCTTTAAAATTTCAGATTTTCTTCTCCTTCTTGCTTCTTCTTACATGTAGTTTTTTCCCCTAAACTTCAGATCGGCTCACCAGATCTAAAGTTCATGACCATATCAGCTCGTAATCCAATCCGCCAGCGTTGCCAGACTCGCTTCAGTTCGCCAGTGTCGCCAGCCACACTCCTGTCTGCCGGCGACTCAACGGATCTCATTTCCAGGTTCACGGTCGTCGGCTTCTTAAAGTTTTGTTCCATTTTGTGTTTTTCGTTTATTTGATGTTGTGTTCACCGGACTTGCTTCTTTTTTTTGTTTTTTCTTGATGTTGTGTTCTTCGTTTCAGGGACCTTCGGCCGTGAGGTCAACTGCTAGGGGTATGAAGATGATGGTGCAAATCAGAAGGGGGGAGCGGGCTATGCAACAGATTGTGTGAGCTGTGCAACAGATGGGGTGGGGTTAAATATTTATGGGGAAATTGATGAAGATGATGATTTTCTAGGTTTAGGATATGAAGATGATGAATTTATTTTTTGTGTGGATGAATTCTGGGTTTTGTGGATGAATCTGGACATTTTTTGAATTAAATAAAACGTTTACTGCTACGTTGGCTGTAGTAAAGCCCTCTACCGCAAGCTAATTTACCGAGGCATTTACCACAGCCTGTCTAATTACCGCGGTGCTACCACGGTGAAACCGCGGTAAGCATTGTGACCTCCGCGTAGTGAAAGGGGGTAGGGTGTTGAGGATACTGGAGGCTCGAACTCAAGCCCTCTATAAGTGTCCTCAGGCAGGGTCGGACCTAGGATCAAATTGATGTGGGGGGGGATTTTCTTTTACTATAGAAATTTTTTTACGCAATCTATACTCAATTAACTGGCTCATTTGACTTTGAGTTTGTATTTGACTCAAATTATCACTACGAAGAATTTATCAATTTTTTTGAAAAAATTATTTGAAATTTATATATATTGATTTTTCAATTGGATATAAACCTAGTGATTTTTTAATATAAAAATGTTGGAGAAAAAGAGCATACACTAAATACCGAAAACGAAATGGGCTAATTTTTTAAGTATGGATGAAGTATTTAAATAGTGGTGGAGTCAAGGGGTTTAAGTGATCAGATTGTAAAGTAGGAAGTTGAGTGTACTTTCAGCTAAAGTTTAGGAATATATGTGCAATAAGAGTTTAGTAGTAATTTTGTGGGGATAAATTTCACAAATAGGATTCAAATTTATGAAAAATATACATATATACCCTATACTTTCTAAAAATTCGGTGGAGGCAGTTGCCACCACTACCCCCACCCTAGGTCTGTCCCTGTCCTCAAGAGCATTACCACTAGACCAATTTCTCGGCACACCCCAACATCTTAAGTTCACCCATTGTTCTATTAAAACAAAGGTCAACCCATAGTATTTTGACCATTATTAATCCATCCATCTATCCGAAATCTATTCAATTTAGCGGCTGACCTAATTTATCTATGGTAGAAATGGCTTAGTAGCCCTTAAAGTTTCAAACTCGGGTGACTTGCCCCCTCAAAATTGAGTTGTGGCAATGAGACCCGCATCTTTGAAACGATGGTTGATTCAACCCTTCAATATTCTGCTCTTTGTGTGATTTAGTCCTTCTAAGTAGGGCTGTAAATGAGCCGAGCTCTTATCGAACTTACTCGAACTCGAACTTGGCTCGTGTGTTATTGAACATTGTCTTATCGAGCCGAGTTCAGGGCTCGATAGTTTTATCGAGCCGAGTTCGAGCGGAATCGAGTTCGGTTCGATAGCTTATCGAGCCATCGAGCCATACATATATAAAATGAACTTATGGTTATTCAGATGTAGGTAGTTAAAATTTCAGGATCTAGTTGGCTAAATCTATAAAGTTTCAGGACTAGCATTGATTTTTTTAAAAATGAACTAAATTGGGGAATTTAGGTGTAAATAAAATTCAGATTTCAGATTTGAAGTTGAATCTGTTCGAACCCTAAGTCATTCGTCCTCCTCGTCTCCTCGATGCTTCTTTTTTCGAACCCTAAGTCCTCCTCTTCTCAGACTCTCACACTCACAACAGCGACGACCAATCTATTTTTTTTTGAACAGCAGTAGGTCAATTGGTTAGATTAGACACTCCTATCCTCGGAGAAACCCCACATCACGAGTTCGAATCCCTTCGGTTTAAACTCATCCGAGGGCAGAGCCGCAGGGGGGTTAAACTCGAATCGTAATGTGGGTAAAACTCATGTGTCTTGGCAGCCCAGGGACTCGAAGCCAAGACCTTGAGCCCGAACACCCACCTCTGTGGCACACTAAGTGCCACCTCTGCGACGACCAATCTATTATGATCATGTTGCTATTCAGACGCTCGCGACGGCGACTGTTGATCTCTGAGCTTCGTGAAAGACTCCTCCAGCGACAGTGCTTCGTCAAAGGTCTCTGATCTTGTTGCTGATGCGTTTCCATTTCTAGGCAGATTGCCATTTGAAGAAGACAAAGGTATCACTCTCATTTCTAGGCATTCGCCATTCAATATGAATCATTCTTGTTAAAGATTTTTGTGTTCAATTTTTTTTAAATAATTTTTTGTGATCACTAAGTGTTTGATAAAAGGTTTGTATGAAGATATGAGTTAAAAGGGCTTGATTAGAAATTGTAAAGCATTTGAAAATGACAGTGACAAGTGAATGAGTGAAGCAAACAACCCGCAACAGTTAGCCTATCTCTCCAAGTTTCTTTATACCTCTCATGTTGCTTCTCTTTGATAGTTGCTAGAATTCTTAATTTTTAAAAAATATATGTTTCTTGTTGATTGTTAGCTTAAATGTTATTACTCTTGTTTCCCAGGTCACCCGTGGATTAAAAATGATAAGGATGTGAAATTTCCTTTGGACATTCTGATCTTCAAGCTCATGAAGGCTTATATGCATTCATCATCTCTTCGGAAAGCTGCTTTAAGGGTATCAACTTTATGCTGTACACACGTCCACATGAGTTTGCTTTCACAAACACTGCTTATAAGTTTGTATGTTGTTTGAGATGTTTCAGTATCACTGAGACCTATATTCAGTACTTCCTTTCTTTGTACTTGTTCTGTCTCTTATCTTTCAATCAGCTGTCTCATCTTTGCATGTTCTGAACAAGTGGCAATATTAGAGGGAGGGATTATAGAGCTATGTTCATGAAGTTACAACTTTACATTGTTGCAGTGGGATGTATCCTGTACCTCACTTGATAAGTTCCATGTGTGGAAGTAGTTGTAGAATTTCAGGGTCTTCCTTGAATCTTCACAAAAGATAGGCTAAACTTGGATATGCTTCTTGATATTGGTTGCTGACTGGGGCTCTTCTGCACTATAATGTACTTGGTTTGATGCTTAGTACTCTAATGAAACTATCATTTCTAAACTTAAAATGAAGATTCAAAATACCTTTTTCTTGCTGCCACTTTGTCTAAATAGAAGCATGTTCATGAATTGGCACTATGTTTGGCTGTTTGACACTTATCTTGGTTTCAGGTTCTCTGATGCTTAGAAATGCCTTTTTATTCGTTTTTGTGTCACTTGAGGCATGATTGTCAGTCTTTTGCTGTAGATTCAATATAACTAAGCTATTCTTTTGAATCAACAGGTTCTTTCATGAGCTCTTAGCTACCAAGGGTCAACTGAAGCGGATAAAGAAGAAGATTTGACGAATGCTAATTAGATTTTATTTCATGGATTTTAGAATCTATTTAATGATTACTAGATCATGTTTGTTGGATTATGTTTGATTCTTGGATCATGCTTTATTTTGTTAATTGAATCGAAATTCGAGCAGCTATCGAGCTGAGCTCGAGTATAGTTTGAATGTTCATTTACAGGTCTTCGAGCCGAACTCGAGCAATCGTTCGAGCCGAGTTCGAGCTCGTATCATGAAAGCTCGTTGAGCTATCGAGCCGAACTCGAGCTCGAACAAAAACTTTCGAGCCGAGTTCGAGCTCGGCTCGGCTCGTTTACAGCCCTACTTCTAAGTAGACACGTGAAAAAATGTTTTATAAGGACACTGGAAACTCAGCACACGTTCTTGCTTCTTGCAGGTGGAAACTTGAAATCATTCAAATGATTCTATTCTCTTTGTAGCCTGAATATCATACTTTTGTAAGCTAGTGATCAACAACACAGACTGGAATCTAGAATTGAGTTAACATTAATACTGCCCCAATTTAACCTCAATTCAACAATTAGGAAAATTAAGCTGCTCAAATTCTTTCTTATCAGCTACCTGGCAACCATGCTGGAGCTCATTATGATCAGCTGGTAGGTAAAGTGGTGAACTGTCAGCTGCTCAAATAAGGACTTAATCACAGTAAGTTGTTGTTTAGGGGGGTAACTCGCCTGAGCTGTAAACTTTAGGGACCACTAATGCATTTCAGCCTTTTATCTAGTTAGTTTTTTAGTAGGAAACGGATTACAATAACACAAGGAAACCGAACCGAAACAAAACATAGACGGCCTATATTTGTTTTCGAACAGCAGAGAGACGGCCTATATAAAGGTAACTTTACCTAATATTTTAGGTTTTACCACCACACATCTTAAAAAATATTGTTCTGATAAACTATGGCGACCGCCGCAACGAATGTAACTTCCGGCTCGGAAGAGACGGCGGAGAAGGCGGCGGAATCTTCAGCGACGGCGAGGAAGATTCTGAACAGAAAGAAGTTCAAGCGCGGAAGGGATACACTTGTGAAACAAGCCGAGGGACTGCAAATTCAGTGCAATTGTCAGGTAGCGATGTTCTTCGTCCAACCAAACGGCGAGATTGAGGTTTGGAATTCAGGTGAAGGTGCCCTTGAAAACACCCTGAACGCTTATTTTAAAGAACAAAAACGAAAGAGCAAGGTCGAGAGCTTGACCGCCGCTGCTGATGATGATCACTGCTCATGGTTTCCATGTAAAGCTTACAACCCAGAAATATGATCCCGACAACAACATCATTTACAGTCACTCCCATGTTGGTCTTTATCTGTTTGATGTCGGAGTGCGGGAAGGTGAGGGATGATATGGAGATGGCAGGGTTAAGGTCGGCACGTCCGGATCGGATGGGCGTTACGCCGTCGGGCATTAGCGTGCTCTTTAAGGTGCTCCAGCAGAAATCCTTGAAACCGATGAAGAGTGATGAGAGCTTCTGTAGGCTGCTGTAATTATGAGTGGGCATGACTACTGGTTTTCGGGCGGCTAGAAAGGAGAGGGGGATGGAAGGGTCATCGGCGCGGTGGAAGGAGGAGAGCAGAGCTCCCATGAGAGAGTAGCCATCTCCGAGCGCGTGGTGGAGCTTGAAGATGACGGTGCTAAGTGAGGCGGTGGTGGGATGGTTCACGATATGGATCTCCCACATGGGCTGCTGCGTCCGGATATTGAATCGTTGGCCTGACACTTGGGATAAATATTCGTGTAATTCATTGTCGTAGAGTTGATGATCAGGTGAAGTTTTAGATGGGAAAGTCGGGATTTTGATGTGATTTTGGAGGTTCACTTCTACCCTCTTCCACCCCCTTGATCCCTTATTGTCTGTAACCTGCAGAAAGAGTCAAAAAACGATATTAATCGATCGACGAGGATTGCATATATATATAGCTAGGTAGGTATATAGATATGGTGTGATGATGAGGGAGGATGATTGACCATGATGGAAGAGAAGCGAGGGTGAATAGGGAGGAAGACATTGGCGAGCCAAGGCAAGATTTGGGAGTCATCAATGGGCACTTCCAATTCAAGGACCACGATGATGGAGAGTGAGAGCTTGGAAGTATTGAAATATTCGCCCACAGGACTCACTGCCGCCGTGCAACTCTCATCTTCTATTCCTTTTCCCACTTCCATTACACTCCTTTATGGTACTAATTATAGAGATTAGAGAAAATTTAAGGGGCCGGTCATGACAACCAAGACTCCCTCCCTACCTAGCTAGCTATGAATGATTCATATATCAACCTCTCTAATCTTCTCTATATATACACAACTGAAAAATAATTAAATAATTCTTGCACATCTATATATATGTAATATACATGCATACTCCCTCCCTCAACAAATATTACTCACATCGTCCAATATTTATAGTACTTCATCCGTCCCAAGTGTGTTGTCACAACATCAAAATATTTTTATCCCAAATAAAATGACATTTTCTCCCTTGTGTTTTATTTTAGTCAACTTCTACCCTTGTAAATGCATGTATTTACGGAGTCTAGTGAGTTGGTTGGGAAGGGTGAGAATAAGTTTGGGAGAAGTAATGATGAAAGTTCATGTGAAATGAGTTAATGACAAAAAACAATATTTAATCTACACAAAAAAACTAAAAACGACAATCCACTTGAGACAAAGTAATTTGTTTGACTCGACGAAAAGACTAAATTGTGCAAAAGACTGTAAAATGGTAAAACGAGAATATAAAGCAGAAATAACTTTTTGATCTTAAAAGGAAAAGTGAGATAATAAGCAAAATAAGTAAAAGCTTCATTGAAAAAGGGAATGTGACAATTTTTGTGAGTCGTTTCAAAAAGGAAAATGCAAAAATTTTGTGGGCAGACGGAATACTATATATATATATAGTTTACTTTTTGATATTTATTCGATATTTTTTAATAAACATTTCAATTTTGGAAGGCATGTAGTTTATATCCAGATTAAAGACACGTATGAATATTGTCATCTGTATTTCTTTATCTACACTTTTAAAGAATTTATTTTGTTAATTTTTTATTGGTAATAATCGAAATCATATCAAATATATATGTATATATATATATATATGTGTGTGTGTGTGTGTGTGTGTGTGTACGAAAATCAAACTCTAAAATTTTTGGTGGCTGATATCAAAGCTACTTAACAGTGTTTTAAACTTTGGGGATACACTTGTGAAACAAGCCGAGGGACTGCAAATTCAGTGCAATTGTCAGGTAACGATGTTCTTCGTCCAACCAAACGGCGAGATTGAGGTTTGGAATTCAGGTGAAGGTGCCCTTGAAAACACCCTGAACGCTTATTTTAAAGAACAAAAACGAAAGAGCAAGGAACAGGTCGTCGACGCAGAGAAAGAACCGATTGTTGCTGCAAGTGGCTCTGAACCGAGTTTGAGTCTTGGGCTGGGTTTGGGGTAAGAATCTTGCGAAACAAGCAATTGCTATAATATGCAACAACTAAAGTTAGGGTTTTAGATAGCTAGGGAGATCAATGGTGAGGAGTTAAGTTGAGAGTTGAGACACACCTGTGTCAATTAGAATTTTTTTTTTTTATAGATGTCAATTAAAGACTTAATTACAAAGTTTATCTTCTTAAATTTAAATTTCCTTTAATACTACATGGAGTATATAGAACACTTGCAGACTTCATCAAGAAGTAAAACTATTTGCACAAATCAAACATCAACTGATGAAATAATTCATCATCATGATGATGATGAATTATCTAATAATTATATAATAATCACTGAAATTATCTAATAATTATCTAATAATCACTGAAATTATATAATAATCACTGAAATTATCTAATAATCACTAAAATTATCTAATAATCACTGAAATTATCTAATAATCACAGAAATGTTCTAATAATCACTAAAATTATAAAGTAATAACTGAAATTATCTAATAATTATCTAATAATCACTGAAATTATATAATAATCACTGAAATTATCTAATAATCACTGAAATTATCTAATAATCACTGAAATTATCTAATAATCACTGAAATTATCTAATAATCACTGAAATTATAAAGTAATAACTGAAATTATCTAATAATTATCTAATAATCACTGAAATTATCTAATAATCACTGAAATTATCTAATAATCACTGAAATTATAAAGTAATAACTGAAATTATCTAATAATTATCTAATAATCACTGAAATTATATAATAATCACTGAAATTATCTAATAATCACTGAAATTATCTAATAATCACTGAAATTATCTAATAATCACTGAAATTATCTAATAATCACTGAAATTATCTAATAATCGCTTAATTCATTACCTTCAATACACTACGTGGTTGAAACTTATATAATTGCGGCTAAACCGCATTTGGAGCGCACTATATAGTGCAACCGAGGACGCAATAGAAGCCGTAATAAATAAGCTCGCATTAGCAACTCTATTGCGCACAAAGCCCCAATACCCATTGCAGCTAAGTGCAACGATAGCCGCACTACACTCTGACACACGTCTGAGGCCTGTCAACACATACTAATTCGGCCATAATGTACAACTAACCGCAATTAAGATATTTGAAAAAGGAAAAATACATAAATAAATAACTAAATAAAATTTCATAATTTCCAAATTATTCACAAAACCCAGCATCGGAATTTTAGTACCAGTTCATAGAAAAGAGAAATGAGCAAATTTAACAATATCTCATTTCGTGCTCAATGGTCGAATTTTAGTAATTAAGTAATAATAATAATAACAAAAAACAAAAAGGAGAAAAAAATAACAAATTCAAATTCAAGCCCTCTTCTCTTTGATGATGGGAGGAGTAAGAAGAAGCTTGAAAGCCCAACCAGCAAACAGAGGACAAATCCAGTAAACATAAAAAAGCTCACAAGAATTATGCCCATTGTTCACATAAGCCCACCCGAAAGCAGTCGCCGGATTCATCGACGGTCCGGTGAACTCCAACCCAGCAATTACCATCACCACCATCACTAAATAGATCTTCACCATGAAGTTCCTCGGCGTGTGGATCATCACAAAGAGAAGTAGAAAATTGAGCACGAAACTCAACAACCCCTCTGCGATCAGGCCATAGTGAGGCGGCATAGATGTGGAAAAAAACCCAAACATTTATAATCAGTAAAAAATCGACTTCAAAATGCAAAAGAAAAGGGGGAGGTTGATTACCAACTACTGGCGACGCTCGGAGAAGGTGGGACGGTAGGGGTGGACGGCTGGAGAAGGAGGAGGAGGAGGAGAGGGCTGGATTTGATTTTAATTGGAAGTGAAAGGAGGAAGACGATGGGGTTGGGGTTTTAATTGGGGGTAATGCGGCTTATTGCGTATTTGGCCGCAATAAGCCATGGGCTTGGGCATATTGCGTCCTTTATTGCGGCTTTGGCCGCAATAAGGTTTTATTGCGTCTGTTAATTCGCATCTTATTGCGGTGTCACTTTATTGCGGCCATTTGCGCAATAACGGCTGCAATAATGACGGTCTCAACCACGTAGTGATAAGAGGCTCCGTGAAATGGAGGGTGTACAACGGCCAGCGCGGTTGTGGGCGCGGTGGAGAGCCTCCGGAAATGAAAACCGAAGAACACGTCATTTCTGTTGAAATGGAAACCGAAAATGAAAAAAAACAAGAGGGAAGGAGCTTACTGGAGCCGGCGTTGATTTCGGCATCGAAATGGAGGGAGGAAGCGTCGGCGTGACGGATGCGGCAGCGGTGCAAGGCTGAGAGGCTGGAGGTTGAGAGAGGGAGGCAGAGGGAGGCTTTCGGGTTCGCGTTCTGAAGAGAGCACGTGTTTTTGCTTTTAAGTAGCTGGTAACGCCCTAGGGCGTTACTAGGGCATTACTTTATTCAACTTTAATTTGAATCAGATTAATGCCCAGGAATCGAAAAGGTTGTTGGTAACGCCATAAGGCGTTACGAGGGCGCTACTAGCTCTGACAGGCTCTGACCAGTAGCGCCCTCAGTAATGCCTTGGGCGCTACAATGATTTTTGGCCCCACAGTAATGCCTAGGGCGTTACTCTGTGTATTACGACATCAGCTGCAACTACGTAGTGTCATCTCATCGAGAACTTGGGCAAAAGTTTAGTTTAGGATAAAGTGTGCATCCTTAAAGTGTGCACCTTATTCATTAATTACCAAATTGTTAAACTTATCACTTATATCGGCTTCTTCCTCCTTCCTTATCCTTGTGGGTGCACAGTTTAGCATAGGTTAAGGAGTGCACATGACTGCATAGTTACTCCAAAAGTTTTGCATAACGGTCTTGTTAACGGGTGTCCCTAGGGCACTTCTTAAGGGTACTTTTATTTCCTTTTTCTGTATCAAATCTATTATTTTGTTTTCTTGTTTTGCATCATTACAATTATTACAGATGTAGAGAAGTGTAAGAAAATGAAATAAACTCACCATAAAAAAGTGCCCCCAGGGCACCCGTTAACATTTCTCTTTGCATAAATGTAACTCCTAACTCGGCAAAATTCTAGTTACACGACATTGTTAGGACCTTGGTATCGGTTTCCAATATAACTTTAGAAAAAATATATTAATATTAATAATTATTTTAAGTTAAATATTTTAAGAATGTGTCCCGTGGGGATTACATGATACACTACTCAACGCCAACATTCTTCCATGACCGAAGCTACTCCATCACTCTTTTATCCCCTGGGGATTCTCCGACCACAATAATAAACATAGTTTATCTAAGTTAAAGTCTCTTGCACCTTTTGCTTCCTATAACACCTCTTCCTCTTTCTCCTAATTCTTCCTCCTACGGTCCTACCCCTTTGGCCTTCCGATTTCTTAATCTCTCCTTCTCTCTTCTCCAATTCTAACATTGTTCGTAATTCCAATGCTGTGTTTAATGCATTTTATGAAGTTTTGTTGGATTTGGACATGATAGCATGGACTAGGCGTTGGTGGGCTAGTCAAATTAGGATTCGGTGACTAAGTCCTTTTTGTTTGGTTTTCGCAGTAACTTGTTTGAGTTAAAGTTGAATTATGGTTTGTATGTTAAATAATTAGGATGTTGGATTAATGTTTTTCTTGGAGTGATGTCTACTTAAGGACCTAAATGCAGACATCTTTAAAGTTGAGGACCTAAGTGCAATCACACAAACAATGAAGGACCAAGAAGAAAATATGTGAAAAGTTGAGACGTTTCAAACCTAGAGGACTTAAATGACAAGTTGAAAAAAGTTTGAGGAGAAAGAATAATTTTACCAATGACGTAAATTTTTGTCCTTTCAACTCCAAAGGTTTCACAAACATCAATTGTCCACTAATGCTATAAATAAATTGGACAATTAGTGTAGAATTAATTTTCCATAACTTTTATTTGTAATTTTCTTTTATTTTATTCCTATCCTAGGTTATTTTCCCTACCTATAAATAGAGGTTCTTTTTCACTTTGAAAGAAGACATCAACATATATATATATATATATATATATATGAAGAAATCACTTTGATTTTGAGAGCAATTATCTCTTTTATTATCTACCATTTTCCACTCAACTCTTGTTCAAAGGTTTTGATCAAATTTTCTAAATCCAAGGTTGCTTTCTCTTGAAGAAAGAGGTGTTGGATCCACTTCCTTCCATTGACAAAACTTCACTTTTGCTTGAACCAATTGTTGGATTCAAGAGGGGGTGTTGACCAATTTTATTAACCCATTCTAATCAATAAGAGATCCTGCAATTGTGTTTATTAATCCATAAGAAAACACATCAATTTACTTCTCGCTCATAACTTCTACTTTATTGCAATTTTTTATCCTTGCAATTTTTTATTTTGCAATTTACTTTTGCAATTTATCTTTTTGCAATTTCCCATCCCTCTTCCTTGCTCTTTCAATTTCTCTCATCCACTATCCCTTGCTCTTCAATTATTATACCTTGCTCTTCAATTATTATATTGTGTTATTTGTCATATTATTCGTCAATTAACCAATTATAGTATTGTCCTCATATTTTCTTATTGTGGCCTAACCATTTTTTGTTATCTCATTATTGCACCATTATTGGAAAAACAAAAAAAAAGAAAGAAAAAAAGGGAAAAAAGAATAAAAAAGGGAAGTTGGTAAGCTTTGTATTGCACCAATAGTATTGCACCATTATTGACCAATAGTATTGCACCATTATTGCACCATTTTAGCACTTTGTATTTGGTAAATCTTGAGACAATACTTTTTGTTTTATTATCAATATAAATCAAGGGTTTTGAGCAAGAAAAGTGGCAGAGAATTTTTTAAGAGAATTTGGTAAGCTGTGCGAGTAAAACAAGAGAGTGTGGAGATAAACACTTAGGGAGAGAAAGAGGATCGAATGTTATTGTTGTATTGTGTAGGTACACACCATGATACCAAGATTATCATTTAAAGGATGAGATGACTTTTGTGATTATTGGTCATGGGAAAGGCATATAGAGAGTCACTTTACCAAAGTCAAGGTACCAATATTCATGAAACTTGATACGGTTGTGAAATACTTAGATGGAGAAGCTTATCATTGGTGGATGGACATGTCCGACCATAAGAAACGAAATGGTCAAGGTTGTATACAATCTTGGGAGCACTTAGAGGTTTTTAAAGAGGATAGGGTATGCTTATGCAAACTTGAACTATAAACCTCATCCATCTACCGACCTTTCTCAAAATTCAAGTCCTACTACAAAACACTTTCTTACCAATCGCCAACAAGAGACCTACACTCCACAACAAAGCCTTGTTTCCTACCTGCATTCAAATGGTTGCCCCTCTCAAGAAAAGAATGACCTTGTAGCCAATTCTTTTCTAGCCTCTATTACAGATATGATAAATTTGATGAAAGAATTTCTAGAGAAAAATGCCAGTTTTTGTGAGGAAAGGAGAAAAGCAAAAGAAAAATAAGAAGAGAGAAAGAGAGAAAAACAGAGAGAAATGACCCACCATGAAAAATATATGGCCATAAAAAATGAGAGTGACTTGATTGTTCCAAGAGAAAGAAGTTAGAAAAGTTGAGAGAAAACAAGATCTTGAACCCTATCTTGAGGTAAAAGAGAAAGATGACCAACTTACAGCAAAGCTCCAAGAGAAGTGTGCAATGATAAGTGTCAATCCAATTTTTCAGGAGGTATTACCCATGGAGGAAGGTAATTTTTATCACTCAAAAGATTTATTTATTGAATTAAATAATTTATTGAGTAATGAAATTTTTTTGTTGTTGAAATAGCCAAACCTATGCATGACTTAATCACTAAAAATGATTTAAGTAAAAATGCTAGTTTAGGTCCTATTATTTCTTCTTATGAACATGTTGTTTTTGCCGATCCATTTGCTTCATTGTGTATGTCTAGGATTAATTGGAAACTAATTCTTGAGCATGTTTTGTTTAAGCCTCTAACTCTTGTTGATGCTAAAATGAAAAAATGTTGAAAATTATTTCCAATTGTTAATCTCGGGTATAGTTGCAAATGAACTGAAAATTGAACCATGTTGTGGGTTATTTGCATGTGATGATGCTAAAGAGTATATGCATGTTGGAAATGGAGAAAAGAGAAATTGCAATGCAAGTTTTAGTGTTCATTTGAATTTGAATCATGGCTTGATCTTATGTGTAAATATGAATGATACGTGCATATTGTTGATGAATGAAAGACTTGATTGTCCAATATTGATATTTAATCCGGGTGTTTGTATTGATCATTTGGTTTCAATGTTCAAGCACGAGAATGACTTCTCATCAAGTCTCTTGCTTGAAAATATTTCTAATCAATCTTGTACATGTTTTGGATCCATGCTTAAGATTGAAGACATTTTGCATGAATGTCATATCAACCATACCATACTAATATTTGACAATTCTATGATGAGTATGACATTTTTTGTTTGTGGTGTTAGTGGACATGTATGACATTTTTTGTTTGTGGTGTTAGTGGACATGTACATGATTTTTTTAGTGAATATATTAGTATTGACAAAGTGAATCCTCATAGCTTTTGAGAATGTAATGATTTAGACCACGGACTTAAAATTGGGTTTAATGACAAATTGGATTACACATTTGTTGAAGAACATGCTATCTTTACCAATAACTGTGATTTCAACCAAATGAAGCACTTTGCTAAAGTCATGGAAATATTGATGAACTTGGTACATTTTTATGTGAACACATCACTTCCAATCACCTTGTTCATAATGTTACCTATCATGAACCATGTCATGCCAAATTGAAATATTTAAATTTCATGAGTCTAGCGTGATATTCTTGCAAATCTGGGATATGTAATTATTTGTAGGATTTTTGTATACACTAGATTTCAAAATTGGTTATTTGTTTCCAAGTATTTCAAGTTTTGTATATTATAACTAAGTTCTTGTACATTTCTTGTTACACTTATCATACTTTGTAAATTGCTAATTTGGTCATCGAGAAAGGACCATATGCTTATTGTAGGTTCAAGGGATTCATTTTCAAAGGCTTGATCCTACAACATGAAGAAGTCATCCAAGAATTACTTCACAAACTTTCAAGACCTAAGCCCCTTGAAAATTTCAAGTGGGCCACAAAGGGAAGTAATTTTTTCTTAAACTTCTTTTTATTTTACTTATCATTGTTTGGTTTATTACAACCTCACTCCTTACCTTTTGCTCGCATAGGTGCTTGGAATCCAAGCAAGACACATGATTCGGGAAAGAATTGTTTTTGGAGAGAAGGGGATTGATGTGAATCTACTTAAAGACTTAAATACCGACATCTTAAAAAATGAGGACCTAAGTGCAATCACACAAACAATGAAGAACCAAGAAGCAAATATGTCAAAAGTTGAGACATTTTAAAACTGGAGGACTTAAGTGACAAGATGAAAGAAGTTTGAGGAGAAAGAATAATTTCACCAATGACGTAAACTTTTGTCCTTTCAACTCCAAAGGTTTCACAAGCATCAATTTTCCACTAATATTAGAAATAAAGTGGACAATTAGTGTAGAATTCATTTTCCATAACTTTTATTTGTAATTTTCTTTTATTTTATTCCTACCCTAGGTTATTTTCCCAACCTATAAATAAGGTTTTGTTTTACACTTTGAAAGAAGACATCAACATATATGACACTTTGATTTTGAGAGCAATTCTCTCTTTTATTCTCTACCATTTTCAACTCAACTCTTGTTCAAATGTTTTGATCAAATTTGCTAAATCCAAGGTTGCTTTCTCTTGAAGAAAGAGGTGTTGGATCCATCTTCATTCCCTTGGTAAAACTTCACTTTCGCTTGAACAAATTCTTGGATTCAAGAGGGGATGTTCGCCAATTTTATGAATCCATTCTAGTCAAGAAGAGATCCTTAAATTGTATTTCTTAATCCATAAGAAAACACATCAGCAAGTTTAGGAGTCCTAGTTTAAATAGGATTGTGTTTCCTAATTAGAATGTTATTACGTTTGTTTGTAGCCTATTCAAATGCATGTTATGTTAGAGTTTTGGGTATGAGAGAAAACCAATGTGCTAGAGAGATAAGATGTGAAAGTGAAAAAAGCGAATAGTGGTCTGGAAGCCGAGATGGAAAGGACGCTAGAAGTCTTTCGCAATTCTCATATCCTGTCAGAGATGTTTTACTGGATTTCTCTCATCCTTGGATGTAGGCTAGTTAAGAGCTCAACCACGTTAAATTGTTGTGTGTATATTTTGATCATGATTGTCTATTTTGGCTGTGCGTGATTGGTGTTTGGGGAAGAAATGTGTTATTGCATTTTTTCCAAACAAGTGGCATCAATGGTTTGATCTGGTGGAGTATGTGTGATGTTTTGGTTTGGTGGAGCTTGTAGTGCTAAACTTGGTTTGGGTGGAGGATTATTTTTGAAGCAGTAGAGTTTGATGATGTTTGTTCGTGCGAGAAAACCTACGAAATTGTGGTAGGTGGAGCAGTTTAGAAGTTGTGAATGAATTGCATTGCAATGGAGTTCGGAGATGCCTCTCGGGGTGGATGTGTTCAAGTTTGCAGCGTGATACCGACGGCTCGGTATAAGAAGGTTAAAGATTGGTGATCATGTGTTTGTATTTGTGTTCGCGTAGTTATTGCTCAAAGGCATGTTCGTTTGTTGTTGTGTTTGTGTTCATCGTCTGTGTGCATTGTGGTCCTCGTTCATGTCTCGAAGAATTTGATCAAAGAAAGATTGAAGAGATAATTTGAGTGAGGATGGAGATTGTTGTTTTTGACTTAATTATCAATTTAAATGAGTAAGGATTAATGTTGTGTTTAATGCATTTTGTAAAGTTTTGTTGGATTTGGACATGATAGCATGCACTAGGTCCTTTTTGTTTGGTTTTCACCGTAACTTGTTTGAGTTAAAAGTTGAATTCCGGTTTGTGTGTTACATTATTAGGAGGTTGGATTAATGTTTTTCTTGGTGAGAAAGTTTAGGAGTTTAAATAGTGTTTCCTAGTTATAATATAGGTTTGTTTATAGCCTATATAAAGCCATGTTATGTTAGGGTTTTCGGTATGAGAGAAAAACAAATATGGTGGAGAGACAAGATGTGAGGGTGAAAAAAAAAGAATAGTGGTCCGGAAGCCGGGATGGTTATGACGCTAGAAGACTTTCATAGTTCTCATATCCTATCAAAGATATTCTAGTGGATTTCTCTCATCCGTGGATGTAGGCTACTTAAGAGCTGAACCACTTGTGTGCATGTTTTGATAATGATTGTTGATTTCCACTGCGCGTGATTGGTGTTTGGGGTAGAAAGGTGTCCATTTGGCCTTTTTTTCAACAATTCCCTTTCCCATCTCTATACTTTACTAAATTGCGGTTCTGATGCATGCCTTGCCTTGATTGTTTTTTTTTATTTTATGTAATTGCAGATTCCTTCTTCTCCAACTACTGGGGCCTTCTCTGGTCAAACCTTGAATCAAGAGAACACTAAACCCGATGATGCTTCTAGCCTCATACATGGAGCTGCTTCTTCCACCTTTCAGTCTTCCTCCACTTTTCTCTCTATCTTATGTCAACATCTCATCAATTCTCATTTCATCACCTTGCAGTCATGAACTTTGTTTCAGTGATTCCATGTTATACGCCAACTACTACTATAACTCCTACTTTTTAGCAGATGCCATGTTATACACCAACTTTAATCTTTCGTGCTCTAACTTTTAAGGCAACCATTTTGAAATTATGTATTCACTGTAACTTTTTAACAACTTCTTTGCCATATCAATTAACATTTGTAGGAAGATCACAAATGGACCAAAAACCTTGAATTTTTTAAAACCTTCATGAAGCAAACTTTATCATGACTTGGAGCTTGGTAGTTTTCGGAGGAAGAAGCAAATTTGAGGAAGACGTGATGGAGGAGTAGCTTTGGGTCATGGAAGAATGACGGTGTTGAGTGGTGGCTTAATGAAGGAGATGGTATTTTTGTTAATAAATAAAAAATTAGATGTTAACTGTATTAGGTGAAAAGTTTAAGGGCCTAAAATGTAATTTATTAATGGAGGACCGTAATGGAGCAATCAATGAAATTGTACTCAATATCTAAGTTAAGTGGTGAATTTAGACTTTTTAAAAGAATGGTGGTAAATTTGCATTTTTCAACATAGTTCATTGGGTTTTTGCACCCAAAGCCTCATTTTATTGTTATAAAGACAAGTTAGTGATGTTTATTTTACTAGAGGAGGCTTAAATTTTTAAGTTGCACAATAACTTCTAGTATATCGTACTCCCTCCGTCCCAAATATAAAGGAACACTTTGACTTGGCATAGAGATTAAGGTGAGAAAATTTTGATATTGACTTTTCCATTTTACTCTTTTCCATTTTGAAAGATATAATCAAACACATAAATCGATGAAAAGCAATAAAACAAAACAAAATTATAATGATAAAATTTCCAAAAATAAAAGTTAAAGATTTATTATTGAATAGAAAATCTTATTTGGAGAATAAAGATATCCACATTGACTATTTTTTATGTTTTATTTTTAAAACTTTAGAGGTAAAAATGATTTGGTAAATTAGCATGTAAAAAGTTACTAAAAGGAAAATGTTGCATTACTTTTGAGACGTTTCAAAGAGGAAAGTGTCGCGATACTTTTCGGACGAGGGAGTACATGTTCGCACTAGGGACGTCAAAGAATGCTCAACCGGCCACATTGTTTTACTCATCACACATATATGGAAGAGATTAAGCTTCTTAGCATATCATACATCGACACAAAATTTTACCCAAGGAATATATTGTCCTTTTGTATTTGTGTTATCCAAATCTCTCTCTACTTCCCTTGCTCAACAAAGATTAATATGTTTAACACTACCAAACTCAGAAATCTGATCTGTATTCTCTGATCTGATCAATCTACAATCCAATGAATCCAAATGGTGAAGTGGATGACAATAAGTCTTTTAGTCGAAGAATGTACTTGTCCAAGCTTATACTTCCTCCTTTGGGCATCTCTGCTACTATTGACCACAAATCATCACCAAGTTGGATCATTTCTCCTTATGATTCTCGATATCGGTGAGCAAATTAAGAATCTAATCAACGACTCCACTGAACTTGTAAATGCTTTTCTACATTTGCTTAATTTTGAAGTTTGTTTTAGACCATAAGGAATGAAGTATAGATGTATGATTAATGTATGTACTGTGAGCAGGTTGTGGGAGACAAGTATGGTGGTCTTAGCAACTTTTTCTATGTGGGTCTATCCTTTTGAGATTGCATTTTTCAGCTCATTTGTTCCCACCGAGCTCTACATTGCAGACAACTTGGTCAACTTGTTCTTCGCTATTGACATTGTTTTCACATTTTTCGTCTCCTATATTGACACACCAACCCAACTTCTAGTTTGTGAGCCAAGAAAGATTGTTGTAAGGTTGGTTGTTCATCTTTTTTCTTATATTATTTGATTAAGAAATATGCTAACATATTCTTGTTATTCTTCTTCTATTAATAAGGGAGGAGGTATTAATATCAATCATGCCAGATTTTGATGATTATATTATAACACTAACATGTAGGTACTTGTCGACATGGTTTGTAATGGATGTAGCCTCAACCATCCCCTTCGAAGCACTGCGTTACGCCTTCACCAGAAAAGCCAGAGAGGGCACCACTTATGTTGCTCTAGGCTTGCTCAGGTTCTGGCGGCTCTGGCGAGTCTTTCGGCTCTTCACAAGGTAGGTCAATAATTTTCCATCTTTATATTCTATGTAAACCAACAAGAATGTAAAGAAGACAATGGTTAATCCAAAAAGAACACAAGACATCAGTGGAGAAATAAGTTCAACGGTAAATTCAGATACTATTGTTTGTCTACCTTGCAAATACTTGTATCCAAAAGTTTGTTCTCCTTTATTGCTTCTTGTTTTCAGGTTGGAGAAAGACATCAGATTCAACTACTTCTTGATTCGTTCCCTAAGGCTCCTTGCTGTAATGTAGCAATTTCTAACAAAATAAATCCATTCTTTTACGCAAAAGAGAAAATAAGAATTATAATATGTGCATAGAAATATTTGTATGTTTTCCAAATATTACACAACTAAAAGATTATGTCGTGTGCAGGTGACACTACTTTCAGTACATTGTGCAGGGTGTTTAGACTACTTACTAGCCGACCGCTATCGAAACCAAAACAATACATGGCTCGGAAAGGAGCACCCAAAATTCAAAGAAACTAGCCTCTGGGTTCGATACATTTCATCTTTGTACTGGTCCATCACAACTATGACAACTGTCGGTTATGGTGATTTCCATGCCATGAACACCATCGAAATGGCAGTCACTAGCTTATATATGCTCTTCAATCTGGCCCTAACATCTTATTTGATTGGAAACATCACAAATTTAGTCCTGGAAGGCAGTCGTCGGACTAAGGAATTTGTAATTAGCTCTCAGATAAGCTACTTATTGACTTAATAAAACTAAACAATAAAATATGTGTATAGAGGAGCTCTAACAAGATCTTTTGGTACTCAATGATGCAGAGGAAAACTATTCAAGCTGCATCACAATTTGTGTCCAGGAACAAACTGCCTCCAAGCTTGAAAGACCAGATATTCACATACATGTACTTGAAATTTGAGGCAGAGAGCTTGAGCCAACATAAATTTGTTACCCAGTTGCCAAAATCCATCTACAAAAATATTTCTCAACATTTGTTTTTACCTATAGTGGAGAAAACCTACCTCTTCCAAGGCGTCTCGCCAACAATATTGTCCCTCTTGGTAAACTTGTGCTCGATTTTGTATATTGACACAATTTCTTACTTACTAAAGCAATTTATATAACACATTATAAACATTACAGGTTCTCAATATGGAAGCTGAATATTTTCCACCAAAGGAAGATGTGATAATGCAAAATGAAGCACCTGATGATGTGTATATAATTGTGTCCGGAGAAGTGGAACTTATAGAGATAGTTATGGATAAGAGAGAAACTGTGTCAGGAATCTTACAATCAGGTGATTTGTTTGGAGAAATTGATGCACTCCTTGGCAAGCCTCACAGTTATAGCTTTCGGACCAAGGTACTTTCTCAACTACTGAGGCTCAAAACACATGACTTGATTCACAAAATGCAAGCCAAACCAGAAGATAATGCAAAAATACTTCAAAATCTACTCCAGGTGGTTTTTCAGCTACTTTTTGAATTAAATATAAAGAATTCTAAGCGGCAAGCTAAAGCTGTGTTTATAATCGGATCTGAAGCACAACAAGGGGCACAAGGATTTGGAATCTGGAGACATGGTAGTCAACATGGAAAGAGATGATGATCAAACTATGCGCACTGATATGCTAAGTATTGCTCGTAGCAGAAATGTTGATTTTCTTAATACGTTTCGCACAACCAAGATAAATGCTATCGGAGACCCAAAAGGCAAAGCCCCATTGGTGATTTCTCCATAAAATCTCTACTTCTTTCAATTTCTCTTTATCTTACATGAATCATTTTATTCCATTTTGTATAATTCGATGCATGCTTCGCGGTTGATGCATGATTTACGGTAATGAGAGCTGTAAAGCCATTAGTGATTCGGGTGATTTTGTTTTGTTTTTTTTTCCAGAGAATACAACCATCAAAGGGGTATTGGAGTAGAAAAGATTATGTTCCAAGAGTAAGCATTTATAAAGGGCATCCTCTAGCAATAAGAAACACCACTTCCATGGAGCCAGGAAGGGTGGTAAAGCTGCCAAACTTGCTTGAAGAGCTCAAGGAAATTGCAGGCACAACAACTTGAAATTGTTTCCCTACAACATATTATTAAATTCTTCAATGAATATTTTTCAGTGTTTAACCTTCATCTAAATGCAGGTGAAAAGTTTGGGTTTGATGCAACAAATTCAACGGTAATGAATGAAAACGGAGCACAAATTGAGTCTATGGAAGTGATTAGAGATGACGATAAGTTGTTCATTATTGAAGAATCAACAGACTAGTGAAATCCTAATTATAGGCAGTGATCTATCACTATTGACACTACGTACTTGCTACTACTTTTGTAGCGCCATCTAAACGGCACAAGCCGTAACAATGGGATTGTACAGCCCAACTTGTTATTTCACTTGCCCGTTTATATAGATTTCCCCAACACACTCTCCCACTTTACTCTATAAATCACTCCCTCGCCTCCAAGAACCAGAAAATTCTCTCGCCTTCCATATCTTGCCTCCACTACCAAAAATCTTTCGCCTTTTCGCCTGCGAAGTCTCCTCATTTCTTTCCTTTTTTTATTTATGAAAAGTCTAGTCATTTCTTAAAAGAGAATCGGAACTCATTCCCTAAATCAAAGCCGTGTTATGGTGAGATCTGGCCTCAATGACCTAGTCAAACGGCGATGAGCTCTAACGGCAACGATCAAGTCCGGATTTGTGTTCTGGCGAGATCGGCGAAGGTGAAGAACCGCGATGGCGGCAGTGAAATTTTCTAGGTTTGTTTGGGTGTTGGATGCCATGTAGAAGATAAAATTAGAAGCTCAAGTTGTGGTTTTAATTCTGGATTTGCTCAATTCTACATGGATGTGCCTTATTTCTTCTAAGTTTTGGACGATCGTAGATCTCGAGAATTGGATGATGTTGAAGGCGAAGAAAGATGAAGGCGACAGTGAAGGCCAATTTTGTTCTTGTTTTGGGTAGATTTAGAGAATTAGTGTTTACTTTGTATGAATTTATGGGAAATCATCGGATGAATTTCTGGATCTGCAGAATTTTGGTTTTGATTTTATATTTGATTTCTGAGTGTAATCATTAATCATTTTTTAGTTTGATTTCTTGGTCAATTGTAATTGGATTTTTCTGTGGAGCGTCTTTTATTTTATGGGTTCAGTATTTTATGCAAAGTTATGGGTTGAATATTGATGAATTTGCAAACCTAGATTTGGAATTCGTTTCCAGATCTGGTTTTTAGTTTTTAAAATATGTTTGTAGCGGCGTTTTTGTAGTTTCAAACAACAAAAGTGGCCTTAAACTTAGTGGTGGAAATCGGGTAAACTCCAAGTTTAGTCCCTTACCTTTCAACTTTGTCCTATTTGAGTCCTATTTTAAGATTTCGTCCTATTTCAGTCTCGTAGCTCTATAAATCGTCTCAATTGTAGTCCTTCCGTTAAAGTCCACGTTATGTTGACCGTTAAAGTCTTAAGTGTACAGTAAAATGACCATCAAACCCTTCCTTTTTTCGATCTGGATCGGCAGCCCGGGCGCCGGAACGGCAGCCCAGGCCGCGGATCGGCAGCCCGGGCGCCGGATCGGCAGCCCGGGCACCGGATCGGCAGCCCCGGCCGCGGATCGGCAGCCCAGCGCAGCGGCAGCAGCAAACGCAGCAGCCGCTGATCGGCAGCCCGGCCGCCAAACGGCAGCCTGTGCCGCTGACGGCAGCCCAGCGCCAAACGGCAGCCTAGGCCGCGATGCAGGTTGCCGATCCGGCCGGGCTGCTGCCCGGCGGGGCTGCTGCCCGGCCGGGTCGCCGATCGGCTGGGCTGCTGCCGGCGCCGGGCCGATCCAGATCGAAAAAGGAAGGGTTTGATGGTCATTTTTCACAAAGAAACGGTCAACATAACGTGGACTCTAACGGAAGGACTACAATTGAGACGATTTATGGAGCTACGGGACTGAAATAGGACGAAATCTTAAAATAGGACTCAAATAGGACAAAGTTGAAAGGTAAAGGACTAAACTTGGAGTTTACCCGTTCATGGCCTATGTCGTTACGATTGTAGCGGTGTTGTGACGGGAAGGCCGCTATCAATGTTACAGTCACCCCGAGCGGGTGGTGACTTCTGGGTATTCCGGGGCTCTGTTCCAAACACGCGGGGCATGTTTTCTGTTGGTCAGATAGCCCCGGATCTTTTCTAAGTAACATTCTCGAGAATCTTTTACATATTCGAGGTCGCACGAGTTCCCCGCACCTTTCTGCAGAAAATAATTTTTCGGGGTCGGGACGTTCGTTCTCGAGCGACACTCGGGGCTCGGGATGAACAATTTGATGACACTAATGGTGTGTAGTATTTTATGACTCGGGATGATTATTGTGGTGATAACCTAGCAAGCACACACGTCAGGATTTGCTCTGGTTAAGTTGGCGCAAGATGACACTTGAACACTTAGGCATACTTTCGGCTTGGACTTGGTGACTAAAGTGCCTAGGTGTGTGTTTGTCATTTGACTAAGGTGCCTACCTATGTGTTTGTCATGTGACTAATGTGCCTAGGTGTATGTTTGTCATGTGACTAAGGTACTTAGGTGGGTGTTTGTCATGTGACTAAGGTGCCTAGGTGAGTGTTTGTCATATGACTAAGGTGCCTAGGTGTAAGGTTGTGGTAAGGAGTATTTAAGGTGTAGAGTTAGTAAGAGTTTGACCATCTTCCTCTCACATGTCCTTCATCTTCTCAAAGAAAAATCACACACACAAGTAGCTCTCCTTGATTCCTAGACAAGGCCGATATGTTCAAGGGCTTAAGAAAGGTTGTTCTTGGTGTTAATCTTGAGGTAAGCATGTCTCCTTCATGATTTTGGTATATTTGAAGCATGGTTTGTGGTTGAAACATCTTAAGGCCGAATTGAAGGGAAAGGGATTTTGGTAAATACGGTGTGTTTCGGGGATCTAGATTGGTGATTTCTGATTTGTAAGTGGTTGTTTAGCTTGAATCAGCAGTGGCAGAGTAGTGCGGGACTTCGGAGGTCACACTACCGCGCTTCGGGTAGAGCATCGGGATTTTCCAGGGATTCTTCTACGGATCGGTAATAGTACGGTAAGGGTTCAACTTCTCTAGTTATACATTCTGGGAGGGATATCATGTATATTGGGGTTAGTTGAAGCGAGTTCCGGGTTAAGGATGGGTGTTCGGTGATCCCCGGGCCAGTTATATGGTAAGGTACAGGTGTGCAAAGTCATGGCCCGGGATGGTCTCGGAGACCTCGGGTTCTTCGCTATTCTACTTCTGCACTTGATTCTGATATTCTGTGTATACCTTGCGGTATACTTTGTCTGTTGTATACCCTGCGGTATACTCTGTCTGTGACCCTACGACAATTGGGGATCACAACCCGGCTGGTACCATGCCTCTGTCAGCTTCAGCTTCTGATCTCTTGAAGAGGGCTGTCGTTCTGTCTGTATGCTTTCATGGGTCTCTGGCGGTCCTAACCGTGTCCTTCGGGACTCTGTGTGTTATTTATATCTATATCTGTTTGCATATATTCTTGTGTTTTGTGTTTTCCTTGTTTTGCAGGTACCCGGGCACTTAGCTTACTTTATGCAACTGTACCTTACCTTTCAGGTCTACCTGACAAGCAGCCAACGGACTAGAGTTCCGCGGTGCTTTCTGTATTTTGATCAGGTATCTGTAGTTCTGGCACATAACTTCTGTTAAGTTATAGGGGTAGTCTCGGTAGAGGTTATAATATGCTTTCTGATTTTCTGGAGGTACTTGCGGGAAGCTTCTGATCTAGGGGTTTCTCCTAGATCCCGCACTTAGGTATTCTGGGGTTTTCCCTTTGTCGGCTCTGTAGATGTATATGCATGCATGTCACCATTTGTCTGATCATGCTATGTATCCTAGATACATTCTGCTTCTGTATACATATCCTGGATATTTTGTATGACCGGGGACTCGCCCATGTCAGTGGAAGGTGGGACCCGTGATGTGATCACATTTTGACATGCCAGACATATTCTGTATCAGTATAATTCTGTTGTGCATATGTATGATGATGATCGAGTACCCGCCCGTTTCAGTGAGGGCGAGGCTCGTCTCGATGTATCCATGAACTGCATGTTTGGTGATGGTGGAGTGCTCGCCTATTTCAGTGGGGCGGGGCTCACCATGGATAGTTAGAGTTTATACTGTATACTTGCCATGTATGAGATTTGTAGGTTGCGGGTCGAAAAACGACCAAAAATATAAGCGTATAACTCTATCTGCATACTCCGTAAGAAAAACGTTCTCAGGCACCGGGTCTTCGAGAACGAGACTTTGCAGGCCGGGTCACAGGACCACCACACTCAATGGGCCTCAGTTGGACCGACCGTTTCCGTTTCCGCAGCTCACGCAGCTTCCGCCGTCGTGAGGCGTCCCCGCCTCCGCAACTGGGCGCGGGCACCCGTGACATTCAACTACCTAGTGTAATTTAAATACATGAAAACACTGTATTTCTTTCCTCCCAAAAGTAATGGAATATTTGACTTTTGATATTTATTTGACATCAATTTAATTGTAATATTCTATAGTATAAAAAAATTAAAGAAAATATGTTTGTTTAGCAGTCATATCAAATTATCATTTGTTTGTAAAAGTTTTAAATTTATATTTCAAATTAGTTGAATAATAAATTATACTCCCTCCGTCCCTGAAAGATTGGTAGATTTGTTTGGACACGGAGATTAAGGTGAATGTAAGATGTTTGTATATGTTTACTTAATTGCCCATTAGTTGAGAGTGCACAAAAAACGTGGTAGAAAAAGTAAAGATAAAGTGAGGATAGTTTAGTAACTTTGAGAGTAAGAAGTTTCCTTTTAAGGAAAGTGATCAATTTTTCAGGGACAACCCAAAAAGGAAATGTGTACAATTTTTCAGGGACGGAGGGAGTACTATATTAAACTCTAAAAAATAAATGTTGCATTATCTATGAGTAATTGACTATTTTGGCCAACATAAACAAAATAAACGACTTAACCTATCGTTGAGCCACGAGTAGAGAACAAAATTCCACTACTAGTTGAATTGGCACAGTAACAGTCAGCCCGTTACCAAGGGTTAGACATTCTGAGCTGGTAGCGGGTTACCTATAACCAACCCGTTACCAATCAATAACTTAAATTTTCATTTCCCGGGGAAGTGAAAAGTTCAAATTAAATGTGGAGATTGGTAAGGAGCTCATAACACCTAAGCCCGTTACCATTTAAAATCATTTATTAAAAAACAATTAAATAGGTTCTTCTTCATTTTTATGATATTGAGTCAAATTTCATTTAAAATCATTTATTAAAACATTTTCTCCAGTCTAATTTCATAAACTCATCACTTTTTTTTTCCTGTTTTTATGGTTCTTTTTCTTCCACCGTCCATCGCCATCAGAGCCAATGTTGCCACCGCCTTCTTTAAAACAAGTAAGTTTTCTAATTTTTTATGCATCTTTGATGAATATTTGATGAAATTTTGAAGAATTTGATGAATGTTCCATGTTTATGTGTTTATGGTGATTGTTTTGTGATTTAAAGATTTTTGGTGATTTTTTATATTTATGATGAATTTTTTTATGAATTTATGTATTTTTGATAAATTATTGAATTTTTGTTGAATTATTGTATTTTTGATGAATTATTATATTTTTGATAAATTAATGTATTTTAAAGAATTTATGTATTTTTTTATGAATTATTGTACTTTTGATGAATTTTAAAAAGATTTTATGTATTTTTGATAAATTCAAGGTACCATTTAAAATCGTCTTTTAAAACAAATTAAATGGTAATAGGCTGGTGCGTAGATCGGGGCCTGGGGGTACTCCTTCCCCATCAAAACGGGCGCCCTTGGGGCACTTCTTAATGGTGAGTTTATTTCATTTTCTTATACTTCTCTACATGTGTAATAATTGTAATGATACAAAATAGGGAAATAAAATAATAAATTTGATACAAGAAAATGAAATAAAAGTACACTAAAGAAGTGCCCCGAGGGCACCCGTTAACAAGACCGAAAAAATCATCTATTTAGATTACTGCTTCCCTGGTGACGGCCGACAGGCCCTATTACCTAGATACCAAAGCCCAGAAAGGCTCAAAAAAGCCTAGCAAAATGCCAAGTTAGTAGCTCAAAATAAAAGCCCTATTAAAATCTAAGGACATTCACGGACCATACATATTCTGTACCCCATGACACGTGTCCTCTAACACGCCGTCATTTTATATTGGATATTACATTACTGCCACTCGATGACAAAGGACTATAAAAACACTAATCATACATACATTTCATGGTAACTATACAATCTCATTCACTCTGGTGCTGTCAAATGCCTTTCCTAGAATTCACCTATACTGACTTGAGCGTCGGAGTACCAAATAGAGGGGGCCTCTCTATTTCCCCTATTTGGTGTCTTAGCTTACCGTACTTTTGCAGATTTCGATGGCATCTACCAACATTAGAACCCGATTACGTCAGCGGACGTTGGTTGCAGCTGCCACAGAGCCGCCACCAAATGGCGTCGTTTTTGGGAATGGAGGTGGCCAACAAGATCAGGCTCCCTAAACGGAGCTCGATGGTCACTCCCGCTCCCACACCTCTCTAGCATAAGGAATAGATTCTACCAACGACTTCATGGCCGACCCCAATTATCAGAGTTCATTGAAAGAAACCACACATGACGCAACCTCCGTGCTGCCCACCTCCAGCCTTCGTCGGAGTGATCTCAGACGTGAAGCAGACCAGGATCCGTCACTGGTCCAGGCAGTATGAGTCGTACTCAAGGAAGAACGGAGGAACAACCACCAGTCCGAGCGTTCTAGGAGACTGCGAAGGGAACACTGGTCACAACAACAATCACCAAGCGTGGAGGTCGTAATCAGAGGACCCGACAGGAATCCCCCCTGGTCCATCGGAGGTATATCGGTCCAGGTCCCCAAGGGAATACAGAAGGAGAGAACGCTCTCTGATACCGGAACGACTCATCCACAAAGATCTAAGGGATGGGATCATCCGTCAAATGCTGCACCACCTGGAATAAGTTAAACGAGATTCCCGAAGGAAAATTGAAGCAATACCCGAGATCACTACAAATGATGGCCCGTTTGTTTAGAAAATTCGGGAAGCCCCGATACCGAGGGCATTCAACCTACCTTACCCACTCGCTTCCTCCTGATTCAGTCACTTCGTTCTAGGATCTGGTCACAAAATTTGCCACTCACTTCATCGGGTGCAAAAAGTCATCTAAGAGGGCTATTCAAATGTTCGATATCAAGCGAAGACTGAATGAGACCATTCGAGAATTCGTGGAGAGGTTTAATATGGAGGCAGTTCATTCCTAGAATCTGGCAGACAACATTCGGATCATGGCCTTCACTAAGACACTTCTCCTGAACTTCAGTCTACCTACGAGCTATCTCAAAAGAACATCACAAGTGTTGAGGAAATGTATGCAGTAACTCAGGAGAATATTGTTGTCCTAGAAGGAAGGGAGGCAGGAAACCAAAGACAATCGAGAACAAAAGAGAGACCCCTCGAAGCCAACCATTATCAATAATTCAGGTGGTTGGGGAGGGGGACAGAAGAAGCCTTTCAAGAGGAATCAAAGTCTTACGCCACTTAACTTCACCCGGGCCAACATTCTTGCAGCACTATAGAAACAAGGGAGTAGAAGCATCAGTTGGCCGAGGGCCATGCTTAAAGAAGCGAGGTGCAACCAATCCAAGTACTGCCAGTTCCACAGGGATAACAGACAAGACACCGAACAATGCTACCAACTGAAGAGGTACATCAAGCACCTCATAAAAAAGAGTTCCCTGAGGGAGTACTTAAAGATGCCTTCGGATGAAGGACATTTCTGAGGCAAGGAGAAAGCCAAAGATGAAGCTGTTGGTTCGGACAAGAGGATCAAAGGAAGGAAGCATCCACCGCAAGCCACAGGAGATCTGAACTCCATTACCACCACATTGGGTTCAAACGCAAGGAAGAGGAAAGCTAGAGATAGCTCTCTTAGCTTCGGAGACCCAACCCTGAGGATCAATGGTTCGAAAGTCAAGTTCCCGCACTATGATCCCCTCATCATTACCCTCCGCATTGGAACGATCGATGTCAGAAGAGTCCTCTGTGATGACGGATCGAACACGGATGTCCTGTTTGCCAAAGCTTACAAAGAACTGAAACTCAAATCAAGCAAGTTAACTCTGGTCAAGACAACAACCTATGGAGTAGGACTAGGGGTGAGTTCGAGGCAAGCCGAGCCGAGCCCGACCCTAGCAAGTTCGAGCTCGAGCTCGTGAAATTCGGGCTCTGCTCGAGCTCGGCTCGAGACAGGCTCGAGCTCGGCTCGAAGGTTCGTTAAGCTCGAGCTCGTTAGGCTCGCGAGCTTGGTTAGGCTCGATTCGGCCCTAAACGAGCTCGAGCTCGCGAGCTCGTTAGGCTCGCGAGCTCGGCTAGGCTCGATTCGGCCCCAAACGAGCTCGCGAGCTCGTTAGGCTCGCGAACCTTACGAGCCGAACGTTTCGGGCTCGAGCTCGGCTCGTATATTATTCAAGCCTCGAAACCGGCTCGAGCTCGAGCTCGAGGCTCGTGTGGCTCGGCTCGTCGGGCTCGTTAAAGCTCGAGCTCGAGCGATTCGTCACTCACCCTTAAGTAGGACTAGATGAGCTACCTATCATCGGGTGTATCGAGCTCCGAACCATGTTCATAGTAACCGGGTCCAAAAGGCAATCCCGGTATACTACACTAATGGTTAATTGATTGTTGATTGACGTCCCTTCGACTTCCAACACTATAATCAGGAGAGAAATGCAAGGGGCAATTCACATGAGAAGTAATGTGAAGTAATTCACTATCACCTTCGAGACCAAGGAAGGAAACACCTCAATCTATGTGAGCCAAAAGGAAGCCAATGATGTTATGACAATAACTCAGAAAGGCCCGAAGATAGGCAGGTCGAAGGAAATAGAAGAAGAAGCACTTGAGACCGAGGAGGTCACTTTGGAAAGAGATTGAACTACCCGCATTGCTAAAAACTTGTAGCTCTTTTGCAATTGAATAAAGATCTTTTCACCTACTCTCCAAGTGATATGTCAAGCACTGACCCGAATGTAATCCAACATAGTCTCCGCGTAGGCCCGAACGCAAGACCCTTAAAGAAAAAGAAAATGAACCACACGCCCTTCAAAAGAGTCTTCATCAAAGAATAAATTTTGAAGCTACTCGCAGCAGGAGTCATTTGGGAACTGTCCTATTCTAAATGGTTAAGCAATCCCGTTGTCGCCACTCGAGAATACATTGACAAGTTACGCATGTGCATTGACTTTATGAATGTGAAGGAAGCTTTCCCGAAGGATTCATACCCAACACCCCCGCTGGATAGATTAGTAGATTCAACGGTCGGACATGCGCGACTAAGTTTTCTCGATGCATTCAGTGGATACCATCGGATCTGAATGAACCCGACTGACGAAGAGAAAACATCATTCATAAGTGACTCTGACACGTATTGTTACATTAGGATGCCCTTCGGGCTAAAAAACGCCGGAGCCACTTATCAAAGGCTGATGGACAAGGTATTCTCCGGACAATTTGAAAATATCTCGAAGTATACGTGGATGACATCATCATCAAAAGTAAGGAAGAAAAAGATTTAATTCGGGATCTCGAAGAAGTGACTGCTGGGAAGTTCCTCGGATTCATGGTATCCAAATGAGGTATAGACGCAAATCCAGCAAAGATCAAGGCATTATTGAACTCGATGACACCAGCTTCGGTCAAAGACGTCCAACGATTACTCGGAAGAATAACGGTCCTGAGTCATTTCATATCTCGCTACGGAGACAAGTGTCATCTTTTTTTTCAAACTCCTCATCAAAGAAGGTGGTGAACCTTGTAGGATCGGGGTCAAGAAAGGAGAGAAGAAATCGAAGGAAGAAAACGTAGCTGAAAGAGCGAAGTTCGAGTGGAATCCCGAGTGTCAGAAGGCTCGGGAGGAAATTAAAGCGTACCTGTTAGAAATACCAACTCTTTGGCAACAGACCGAAGGTAGGCCTTTGGTCGTTTACTTGGTAGTGAGAG
The DNA here is from genome assembly GCA_024586325.1 of Stellera chamaejasme. Lineage (NCBI taxonomy): Eukaryota > Viridiplantae > Streptophyta > Magnoliopsida > Malvales > Thymelaeaceae > Stellera > Stellera chamaejasme. The sequence continues at coordinate 19,249,157 of CM044980.1, read as the reverse complement.
AGAAGGCTGTAAGTTCAGTCCTTGTACAATATGATTAGGCTCTGTTAGCGAGAGTTTATATACTACTCTCACTAACAGATGCAGAAATAACAGATACTAGACACACATTCTAACAAATCTCCACCTTGACTTAAATCGTCTCACAAATAACAGATGTACCAGACGCACCATAATAATGCCAAATGTACCAGAAATCCTTTGCCTCGGATTTGCCCTCAAAAGGCAATCAGCAACTCCCAACATTCAGCAAGTCCAAACAATGTTGGAACTTGCTAAATGGAACAGACTTGGTGAACATATCAGCTGGGTTGTCGGAAGTATCCACTTTGTTCACCTAAATTCTCTTCTCACTTCTCAAGAAATGATACCTCACATCAATGTGCTTAGTCCTCTCATGATGGACTTGATCCTTAGCTAAACAAATTGCACTGAGACTATCACAATACACTATAGCCTGATCATGATGTAGACCCAAATCATTGACCAATCCTTTCAACCAGATTCCCTCTTTGGCTGCTTCTGTCAATGCCATGTACTCTGCTTCTGTAGTAGACAAAGTCACTGTAGGCTGCAAAGTAGCTTTCCAACTGACAACTGAACCGCAAAGAGTGAAAACGTAACCAATCATAGATCTTCTACTGTCAACATCTCCAGCATAATCAGAGTTTGAAAACCCTGTCACCAAACACTGTGTATCACCTCCATAAATGAGACCAATATCTGATGTACCTCTGAGATACCGAAAAATCCTCTTCACAGCTTGCCAATGTTCCTTGCCAGGTTCACCCATAAACCTGCTAACAACACTAACAGATTGTGCAAGATCAGGTCTAGTACAGACCATTGCATACATCAAGCTTCCTACTGCACTAGCATAGGGAACTCGAGACATGTATCCTTCTCCTCAGTAGACTTAGGTGCGAAAGCAATAGACAGATGTGCATTTGCAGCACTAGGAGTATCTATAGGCTTTGCTGTAGACATGCCAAATCTGGACAGTATCTTCTGAATATATCCCTTCTGTGACAAGAAAAGTTTCTTTTTGCTTCTGTCCCTATAAATCTCCATTCCCATAATTTTTCGAGCTGCACCCAAATCTTTCATCTCAAACTCAACACCAAGGAGATCCTTCAGCTTCTGAATATCAAACATGTTCTCTACAGCTATCAACATATCATCTACATACAGAACCAGATAAATCAAAGAACCATTTGTTACCTTGCTATAGTAAACGCAACAATCATATGGACTCCTGGTGTAGCCAATCTGTATCATGTAGTTGTCGAATCTCTTATACCATTGCCTCGGAAACTGCTTTAGTCCATACAAGGACTTCTTCAACTTGCAAACGTAGTCTTCCTTACCGAGAACCAGAAACCCATCTGGCTGAGTCATGCATATCTCCTCTTCCAACTGCCCATGTAGAAAAGCTGTCTTCACATCTAGTTGTTCAAGCTCCAGATCCTGATCTGCAACTATTGCTAGTAGCACCCTGATGGAATTGTGTCTGACTACTGGTGAAAAAATCTCATTGTAGTCTACTCCCTCTCTCTGAGTGAACCCTCTAGCTACTAATCGAGCTTTATACTTGGTGCTCTCAACAGATGTGTCTCCTTCCTTCTTATAAACCCATTTACAAGTGACAATCTTCCTGTCACGAGGTCGCTTGGATAATTCCCAAGTTTGATTCTTATGAAGTGACTCTATCTCCTCTTCCATTGCAGCAAGCCATTTGGTAGATTCAGTACATGTAACTGCTTCTTTGTAGGTGGATGGCTCATTGGAGTCAGGGTCCACCTCTTCAGCAACTTGTAATGCGTATGCCACCATATCTTCAAAACCGTACCTTTTGGGATGTATCCCAAATTTAGCTCTCTTTGATCGATCAAGAGCCAAACTGTGTTGTCTTCCTTTTGGTGATGAAGAAACTGATGGTTCTGATTCTGATTGTAGGTGTTGATCTTCATGTTGTGATTCATTCTCATCTAGAGTGACTTGCTACTCCACCTGTTTCTCAACACGACCATTTTCATACACAACAATAGACTTCACAGTAGGATTAAACATAGAGTTTTCATCAAATACTACATTTCTACTAAGTATAACCCTATTTTCAGATAGGGACCAAATTCTATACCCTTTAACCCCAGTCCCGTAACCGACAAATACTCCCTTTTTAGCTCGTGGTTCTAATTTACCCTCATTTACATGATAATAAGCATTACAACCAAAAGCTCTCAAATCGGAGTAATCAGCAGGCTTACCAGACCACAACTCAAAAGGAGTTTTGAGATGTATACTTGTGTGAGGTCCACGATTTATCAGATAGCATGCTGTACTAACTGCTTCTGCCTAGAACCTTCTAGTTAGTCCAGCATTAGAAAGCATGCACCTAGCTCTCTCCAGAAGTGTCTGGTTCATACGTTCTGCTACACCATTATGCTGTGGTGTATTCCTGACTGTATGATGCCTAGCAATCCCTTCTGGCTTGCAGAACTCATCAAACTCAGAACAACAAAATTCCAGACCATTATCAGTTTGCGGCCTTTTGATCTTCTTCCCTGTTTGATTCTCCACTAATGCCTTCCATTGCCTGAAGCTCTTAAAGGCTTCGCTTTTATGCTTCATAATGAACACCCAAGTCATCCTTGAGAAATCGTCGATTATTGACATAAAATATCTGTGACCCCCTAAAGACTCCACTCGAGAAGGACCCCAACAATCAGAATGAATGTAATCAAGTGTGCCTTTTGTTCTGTGTATTGCTTTAGGGAACTTGCTGCGATGTAACTTCCCAAAAACACAATGTTCACAAAATTCAAGATCCTTTACCTTGTGGCCACAAAGAAGAACCCATTTTGACAGAATTTGCATCCCTCTTGTACTCATGTGACCAAGCCTCATATGCCATAACTTGGTAATGTTGTCCTTGTCGATCTCCGAGGATGAAACAGCTGTAGAATCTGACAGCGTGCAACCTTGAAGGAAATACAAGGTGCCACGCTTTACACCTTTCAGAACCACATTTGAACCCTTGCAGACATGTAAAACTCCACCTTGACCTTGAAAACTAAAGCCGTTATTGTCCAACAAACGCAATGATATCAGATTCTTTGTCATAAGTGGAACATGCCTAACATCATTCAAAGTGCAGAATTTACCATCATGTGTCCGTATCTTAATTGAGCCTATTCCAACCGCCTTACAAACAGAACTGTTTGCCATAGAAATATTGCCTCCGTCTACCTGCTCGTAGGTTGCAAACCACTCCCTGCGCGGACATATATGATAAGACGCCCCCGAATCTAGAATCCATACATCGTTGTGATACATGTGCTCATCAGCAACTAGAGCAATATCTTCTTCAGAATTGGTATCTGCTACAGCAGCAGTACCTGCCCATTTATCCTGTTGTTTTTTCTTTTTCTTAGGACAATCGGTTTTCCAATGTCCCTCCTCTTTACAGTAGTTACAGACATCACTGGGTTTTGGACCCTTGGAACCCGACTTCTTGAATTTCTTCTTCTTTCCCGAATTTCCATGTTCGACTGCCACTGGCTACCAACCTGGCAGCCTGATTATCTGTAACTGTACCAGTCGCCTTATGGCGCAGCTCTCTAGTATGAAGAGACGATCTAACCTCCTCTAGAGACACAGTATCTTTCCCAACAATGAAGGATTGCACAAAATTCTCATATGACGATGGTAAAGATACTAACAGAATTAAAGCAGCATCCTCATCTTCAACTTTAACATTGATATTACACAACTCCAATAAGATTGTGTTTAATTGGTCCAAGTGATCTCGGAGAGGAGTACCTTCCTGCATTCTCAGACTGAACAAACGTTGCTTTAGAAGTAACTTATTGGTTAAGGATTTAGACATATAGAGACCCTCGAGCTTAATCCACAGTCCCTGCGCGGTTTCCTCCTCCGCGATCTCAATGATAATATCGTCTGCAAGGCACAACATAATCGTCGAGTGTGCCTTCTCCTCCAAAACGGCCATCTCAGCGGTTAGTGGTTCTGCCGGCTTCTTCATAAGCGGCGCCCACAACCCTTGTTGTTTCAACAAGGCTCGCATCTTGATCTGCCATAGACTGAAACTATTCCTCCCCGTGAATTTGTCAATCTTCACATTCAAACCAGACATCTTTCTCACCAGATTTCAAAAGAAAAACTGATTAGGCTCTAATACCAGTTTGTTAGAACTGATGCAAGAAAGATTACTAAGAACGTAAATAACAAACACATAATTTAACGTGGTTCACTAACAGTGTGTTAACTACGTCCACGGGCAAAGGAGAAGAAAGCTTTAATGATGTTTGAGGAATACAGATAGAATACGGCTAGGTCAACTGGTCACGAGAGTTTATATACTACTCTCACTAACAGATGCGGAAATAACAGATACCGTAAACCAGGGCGCGTCGCCCCTGGACCCTGACTCGCTGACCGGGCAGCGAGACCCCCGATTGGGTTGTTCGAATGGGGACTTAACTGATTCAAGGCACATTCTAACAGCAGTGGCCGATCTACTACGTAAGCAAGTCATTGCACAGAGCTGAAGTCAACTATCCAATGCTTCAAAAGGCAGTGTATGCCTTGGTTCAATCAGCCTGAAGGTTGAAGTCTTACTTTATTGGATTCACAGTAATTGTCCGAAGTAACTTACCCATCAAAGACGTCCTCAAACGAGTAGACCATTCTTGTAGATTATTAAAGTGATACATCAAACTAAGTGAATACGAAGTTAAGTATGAACCAAAGAGAGCAATTAAAGCGCAAGCCTTGGCTGATTTTATTGCCGAGTTACCCCAGAGATCCAAAGATGAGAACTCAGTGATCGAAGATAACCCCGTATGGACACTTTATATAGACAAAGCTTCAAGAATCAGAGAGACAAGGTGGGGGTTTGGTTGTCGAAGGACTCGAAGGAATAAAGGAAACCAAATCCATCAAGTTCGCATTCCTAATGACAAATAATGCCGCCAAATGTGAAGCCCTGATTGCAGGACTGGAACTAGCAAAGAAGACAAGTATTCGGTCCCTGAAGACATGCAATGATTCGAATCTTTTGGTTCAACAAATGAACGAGGAGTATGGGGTTAAAGAACCAAACCTCAAGAAATACACCGAAGCCACCAAGAAATTGGCATTACAGTTCGAAAGACTACATATCAAGAAGATCCTGAAGGCAGTCAATTCTGAAGCTGATCAACTCTCGTTGTCCTCTTCTTATGATGAGGAGAGAAAGAATCCGTGAATCAACCATCTTTGGGTACTTAACATCACTCTGAGATGGAGAGTACCTTATTGGAAGTATTATCTGATGGCATACTCGCAGACAATCTATATCAAAAGGGTTTCTCTTTTTCGATGCATAAATGTATTGGGGAGGACGAGACTGAAGACGTTCTTACTAAAGTGCATGAGGGAACATGCGGATCACATATTAAAACCGAAGCACTGGTTGCGGTCGTACTGGACAAGGATACTTCTGGCTGAACTTGAAGGACGAAGCCAAGAAGTTGGTTAACAAATGTAAGAAATCTCAAGAACATGCCCAGATACAAAGAGTTCCTTTAGAGTATGTGACATCTTCGGATTATCACATACCATTTCTCATCTGGGGTATTGATCTTATAAGAGCACTGCCAACGACGCAAGAAGGGATGAAGTACCGTGTAGTTGCCGTAGAATACTTAACCAAATGGATTAGCCGAACCACTGGCTTTGATTATCGCTGAGAACAGACAGAAATTCATCTGGCAGAATATCATTTGTAGGTTCGGGTGCCCGAAGGTAATTGTAACTGAACCGAATCCACTGATGGGGTATTTCAGGACTTTGCGGAAGAGTTCGGGATTATATTGCACTACGCTCCGGTCGCCCACCCACATAGTAATAGAAAAGTTGAAGTTTCTAACCGAACACTAAAGGATGGGTTGAAGATTAGACTTGGACAAGCCAAGGGGAAGTGGCCCAGAGAACTCCCCTTTGTCTTATGGAGTTATCGTAAATCACCCGAAAATCAACTAGAGAGATTCAATTTTTACTGGTCTTCGTGACCGAAGCACTCATTCCAATTGAAATAACAAATCCATCTCTCCGGGTAGAAATATTCGAAGAAAATGCAAATGAACAAGGACTAAGAACAAACTTAGACCTTGTCGAAGGAAAAGGGGAAGAAGCTGAACATAGAAGAAAAGCCTTCCAACAAAGGACTGCTGCTCCGGCGAACTCCAAGGTTAAACAGAAAAACCTCAAAGTTGGAGACATGGTCTTAAGGCAAACCAAGTTAGGCTCCCAGAGACCCAAAAGTGGTGCGTTCGCCCCGAACTGGGAAGGACCATTAAAGGTGGATGCCGAAGAAAGAAAGAGAGTCTGCAAATTAATAGATCCAAAAGGAAGAGAATTAATTAGCTAACACATACCATTCTGAAGCACTTAGGAAGTTTTATGCATGATGTTGAGTAATACTAATAAACTAAAAATCATTCGAAAAGATGATGTAGGTCTCGGGATTGAACCTCTATAAAAATATGTGTTAGCAAGATCTAAAGCCAATGATAAAAAAAATTCATTGATTAAAAAAGACCACTTCATGACCTGACTAGCCGTTAGTGTGAGGAGTGGAGAGGTTCGGGAGGGACGACCCGAACAGATATCACGGCAGACCCGATCCATGTAGATTTTGGGCATGCAGACCCGTTATGTAGTGCTCTGGTTTCACTTGCGGGCGCACAGACCAGATTTGTGAATGTGCGATCACGAGAAGCTCTTCCCCGGATGGGTATCTTATGGGATGACTTTCAGCATCCCTAGTGGCTCTGCTTACTGAACATTCCTGCAGTGGGTGCTGTACACACCCACTATAGGTCGTCCAACAACTTTATTTGGTAATAATAAGAAGTAAATGGTTCATTTCATTGGACATGTGACACGCATTTTCTAGACATGCTTCATAAATTACTTTTCCTTGTGCTCGAATGATTGGATTACTATTTATTAATCAATCATACTTAGTGTTCTTTGTTCTTATACTTGTTTATTTGAGGACGTATCAAAACTCTAACGAAGGTCCAAACGCACTCTTCCTTACTGAGTGATTAGACGCTCACCCCTTATAATCTCAGGTGAGCATCCTACTAATAAGTACTATCCCGAGTTTACCAAGCTGAAGTAGGGATACGAGTACAACGAGGAGGAGCAAACTTTGGTTGATGACGCGCTATAGTCACTCAACATGGCTTCGTTGTATCATTAATTTGGGGACATGATTTATTTATGCTGCGCTATTTCAAAATTAAGTATGACGATGTATTTTATCGTTTGGTTTTAGTAACGCTTTCATTTATTACTCTGATATTTAGAAAAGTTTTATTTAACTTCAAAAATTTATTCCTAGCTTTATTCACAAAGGATTTCAAAGTCTAAGAAGTTTCAAATTTTTCACAAATTTTGGGTTACGGAAATGGGGGCGTTACGCAAGGGGCGGATTGGGTTTTCGTTGTTTGGGCTGGGTAGTTGGGATTGGAATTGGGCAAGAATTGGGCTTGGATGAAAGGTTCGTTGGGGTTGGGCTGGGTTTTTGGACTTGTATTGTTGGTCTTTCGGGTTTTCGGGTTGATCACTACGTACTTAATTTGATGCTTGTAGCGCAAATTTCGCTACTGATGCGCTACCATAGTTGCGCAATAGCGTGCTACTCTAGGCGCTACTACAGAGTCCGCTTTTCCTGAAGGATGCGCTTCATAGCGCTACATTGGTAGCTCCTAAAGGCGCTACAAGCTCGCTACGGCAGAAAATGTGGGCCTAGGTGTTTGTAGTGCTTTTGTAGCGCTTAAATGCGGTACAACACTTTTTTTATATATAATTTTTTAATTTTTTTTATTTCTACATAATTGTTGTTAACTAATATTATTAATATGAATTAAAATAATCAATATGAATTAAAAAGGAAATTTACATTAATATACATTTATAAAATGTCATTCACATCAAAAGTATGTAAATACAATCTAAATATACTAAGTAGAAATCTAAATATACTAAGTAGATGGAGAACGATTATCACGAGAGTTCTCGGGATCACGTTGATGCTGCTGCTGCTGCTGCTGGAGTAGTATCATATTTCTCATGAAAGCATCCATCATCTCTGGCGTCGACAACAATGAACTGAAAGGCCCGCTGGTCGAAATGATATTCTGTGGAGTAGGCTCCTGCATTTGCGGCATGTACACATCATCCCGTGGATCGAGGCCATTGACAAAGGCGTCGGTATGAGGGGGCACCGTCCGTGGCCTCGATGATCCCGCCACCAAATGCTCTGGCACAGCGGTGTGCGACAACCGGCCCATCCTCTGCAGCTCTCCCCAAACGACACTAAGTGTTGAGTTTGTCTGGCGCAGTATCTCGCCTTGTCGGTGGACCAAGTCGTCATTTCGGTGGATCAACACCTCCAGTTCCGCCACTCGCTGCCTAAGATAACGGATCTCCGCATCATGTCTCTCCATGCGCTCTTTATCCTGTCGACGCTCCTCCTCCAACTGAACCTCTCGCTGAAAGTTATATAAAAGTTACAATTTGTCAAGGTTTTTAAAAAGATCCAAAGTGTTCTATATTTAATTAGCTACCTCAGATGGTTGTGGTGGCTGGAACTGGTTGGGGTAGACTAGTTGCGGAGGGGTCGCCTTCCAACGGCCCTTAGGTTTCTTCCCGGTCACCGCTTCGAAGACATCGAGATCGAACAATGGCATATCCTCCTCTTCATACTTCTCTTGCATAGCGGCGATGTATTTTTCCTAATTAATTTAAAAATAGTTTATGTGAGACTCTAAAAAAATTATAACTTAAATGTAACATTATTCTTAAAGTTGAAGGACCGAGTACCTCAAAGTCCACCTCTTCACCACCCCACTCTCGACGGAACTCCACGATACTCACAGGCCTACCCAATCTCTGACTCTGTCCATTTAAACATTTGAATGTATTAATAAGAATTAACTTTATTTAAAAAAAGTATTGAGGAATAAAGATTAAGAAAAGTAAAGTAATTACCATATTAGCATACGCCCCCTGCATCGACGTCTTCCCGTGTCTCTTCCGCTTGGGCTTTTGATTGACCTTCAGAGCATTCTGTACGGCCTGTGCTGAGGTATTCTGAAAGGTCTCACTGTTCCAAAAGTCGATGAGCTTGTCCCAAACCTCCTGAGAGATCTCAGGAGGTTTGTGCTGACGCCAGTGGGAGCAGTTCGGATTGGCCTCGGTGATAGGGTAGTCAGTATTCCATTTTCCACGGATTTTGCTTAACTTAGTTCTGTAGAGGTCACCGAACCGCGATAGTAATTTCTTAAGAACATCATCTTCGTCACAAGTACGCGGATGCCAATCGAAATGCTCCTGAACCAAAAAAAAAAGTTTCATTAATTATGAATTATGAATCAATTCTAACTAAAGAATAATACTCCATATGGTAAAATTAGATTTAGATATTACCTTGAATTTGGTAACATATTTATCCTGTTCTGCCTGATCCATATCTTTGAAATGCGGAGGCCAACCCGTCCAGTAGCCCTCAAGGATGGTTTTGATAATGGACGGACAAGATGACTCCTGTGACTTCAGACTGCAAATATTGACAAGAAAACGTTTGTATGTATGTATGTATGTGTATGTGTGTGTATAAATTACATAACACTCACTGGCCCACTAGAATGCGCCTCCTACCATCCTCCATCAGCTCGGGCTCTGGTAGCAATGCGGGGGCAGGTTGAGGTCTACCTTGCGGACCTCGTGGAAGCGGGGGTCGGGGTGGGGGATGTGGTGGGTTCGAGGTCGAGGTCGGGGTCGGTGTAGTTGTTGACCTACCAGATCGACCTCCATCACTCAGACTTATCGACCTTGGACCACGGCCCCCACGGCGTGGACCTCGACCGCGAGAAGTCCCTGTCGAGTTTTGGCTTTGGTATTCATCGTGTTTACACAACTTCCAATGTTAGATGCATAACCATCGGGAAGTTTTAGAGTGTTCTTCAACCAAAAGCAAACCTTCGCAATATTTTCTTGATTCAAAGTATAAATTGCCTTTGGTTGATATGGTTTTCCGTCAGGACCGATACCCAAATGCAACTCATGTCGGATGCCTAAACGCTCAAGATCACGTCTCGAGTTTGCGTTGTCCTTATTCTTTCCTTTTTGGTTCATAACAGTGTAGAAGACATTGTCGAAACAATTTTTCTCTATATGCATCACATCAAGGTTATGTCTGACCAACAAATTTTGCCAATACGGTAACTCCCAAAAAATTGATTTCTTAATCCAGTTGTGAGATACACCAAATCCATCAGGGCGTTGTCTGTCCCAAAAGGACCCCAACGGCGGGAATTGAATCTGGTTAATCTCCCATAGAATTTGAACACCAGATTTATACAGCATTTGATCCGCGCGTTCTCGATGACCCCAAGCTTCACTGTCGTTACGATACGGATGTCGTCGGGGTAAAAATCTTCTATGACAACCCCACCAACAAGCTTTACGCCCAAAAGGTAACTGAAAACTAGACACATCACCCATACAATATGGGCACGCAAGTTTTCCATGCGTACTCCAACCTGAAAGCATACTGTATGCCGGGAAGTCACTAATTGTCCAAAGGAGACATGCTCGCATTGTAAAGTTCTTCCTACGATACGCGTCCCAAGTTTGAACACCTGTAGTCCATAGAACGTTTAACTCCTCAATCAGTGGTCGTAAGAACACATCGATGTTACGTCCCGGTGACCGAGGACCAGGGATTAACAATGCCATAAAAATGTACGGCTGCTTCATGCATAAATCAGGTGGTAAATTATATACTGTGATGAATACTGGCCACATTGAATATGGGTTACCCGTGTCAGACATCGGGTTAAAACCATCTGTGCATAACCCTAATCTTACATTCCCGACCTCTCCACCAAAATCAGGATAAAACTCATCAACATGTTTCCATGCCTGTGATTGGCTGGGGTGTCCAATCATACCGTTTACATTTGCATTGGCTTTTGCATGATAACTCATAAATTCAGCGGTTTTCGACGAGTGGTAAAGCCGCTTAAGGCGCTCGGTGATTGGCAGATAACGTAAAACCTTCTTCGGTTTAAGTTTCTTATTTCCACGTCGATCCGTAGCCCCCTCCTTAAACCTCTCCGCACCACACACTCTACAGTGCCTCAAATTGCTAAAAGTATTATAAAACAACATACAATTGTTCTCGCATGCATGAATTTTAATATACGGCAATCCCAAATCTCGAATCACTACCTTCGCCTCTGCTGTGCTCTGCGGCAATGAGTTTTCTCCTGGTAATATTTCATCCACATATTTGATCAGTTTCGAAAAGACTGAATCAGATATGTTGTATTGACTTTTGAGGCTTAAAAACTTTGTCAAAACCGATAGCTTCTTGTGTTCAGGACGACACCCATCATATAAAGGTTGTGAAGCAGCTTGCAAGAGATCATAAAATTTTTGCGCATCTTGATTGGGTGTTTCGACTTCCATCTCTTCTTCATCTTCCATCTCATCTTCATTCTCCTCAAAATTGTCATGATCATTTTCATTTTCAGTGTCATCATTCCCCTGTTCAACACTATTATAATGGAATCCAAAACCTTGATAAACCATTTGTTCAACATTCCAACCTTGATATTCATTACTTGCCGATGTCGTTTCATTGGTTACACGTGCATTACTAGACGACGCTTCTTCAACAAAACGATTATGACCTCCTAAAATAGTCGGATCAATCGGTAGTGCCTCACCGTGACAATCCCACAGATAATAATCTGGTTTAAAACCATACTCGCATAAATGATTTCCAATTGTAACTTTATCATAATAGAATCTATTTTTACACTTTTTGCACGGGCATTTCACCGTTGACAACCCGTTTGATTCAGAACCGAAAAGGCAAACTCTAGAAAATACCGTAACCCCCGGAAAAATCTTGGCTGATTTCACGAGTCCCTTTCTCTAAACGTTGATACATCCAATCACGTTTTTCATCCATAATTCTCCTGCATATCAATGTTAAATAACAAACCATAATAAGTTCATCAAAACCTTAATTACTAACTACTCCCTTTAAACAAGTTATTTAAGTTATTTTCTCCTAAATAAGGGTGCATGGGTCCTATCCTATTCATAAAAGTACAATCGATATCAAAATTTTATGGTTATGTATGCATAACTTCTACAACCTACATAAATTTCGGCAGCATTTCGTCTCAGTTCCTCATTATACCATATTTTCGGGGTTATTTTCCCCGAAGCAAGTATAATGAGGAACATGACTTAAAAAACGCCAAAATTTATGCAGTTGTTAAGGTTATGCATACAAAACCATAAAACTTTAACATTCTGGTTGTACATTTACAAACTGTCCAACCTGGACAATCCATGAATATTAAGTAGAATATTATATTTTTCAATATTAATCCCATACATTTATGGAAATAATATTATACATATAATATTCTACAAAATATTCACAGACAGGAACTATGGCTCAACTATAGAACAACAAAATAATTAATTTTACCATTTTCAAAATACACAAAAATTTACACAAAGGCTGAAACAAAAAAATCAATATATAAAAATAGAAAAATGTAAAAACAAACTATAATAGTTCATACCTAACTCCAATAAATCAGCTCTGATACTTGAACAAGCTAGAATGAAGGAGGAACCAACCAAGATCTGGAAAAAAGAATCACCGCAGCTACGAACAACTTTAATCCGATTGAGAGAATCACGAACTATTTGATAAGTGTCACAGAAATTTTCATCTATGAAAGAAAATCATCAAATTTTTGAAGAGAATGGAGTATTTGAAGTCATCCGGAGCAATTTTTCGTTGCTTTCGGATTCAAAATGCAGATGCAAAGAAAGGAGGAGGAACACGTATAAAAAGCTGTTTGTAGTGCTCATGAGCGCTTCTTAGCGCTACAGACGCATGGTGGCAGCTGGAAGTAGGTGTAGTAGCGCCTAAGTACCGCATTTCTGCGCTTTGAAGCTTAGAAGCGCTTTTATGCGCTTTCACGGCGCTACGACTTTACAAGAGCCCCTGCCACAGTAGCGCATTGTAGCGGGATGCTTTTTATACCACCTATTTGCGCTACCAAGGCGCTACTAGACCTAAAACAACTACGTAGTGGCTACTCTCTTCTTGTCGAAGATTGAGGATGAATACAGCTTTACTATGGCTTTAATTATGTGCTTTGTTCAGGGTGATTCATAGCCTTTGATAGTGGTGGATGTGTCATCGGATGTCTCCTCTCTCGGATGCTGTTTCGAGTTCTCCCTCTACCATCTACTACGTACTTTTATGATTGCGTTGTTTGCTATTATATTTTTTTTTTCGTGCTTTAGTTTCAAGTTATCTTGTTGCTTTCGTTCGTTAAATTCAAACCTGTATTATTTCTTTTGAAGTAATAATAGGGCGCTACATTTTCCCCATAATTTAGATTAAGCAGCAAATGGGATCAGACATAGTAAAGTTAATATGACCTTTTTTGTGTTAAACTTTTATTTTTATAATCTTTAAAATACTCCTATGAGTTTAGAGACAGAATAATTGGAGGATATTTTAAATTTATCTAAAGAATACTACGCCACATGAGGTGTTCCGTTAATTTAACATTAATATTCATGAATGGAATTTATTTGGGACAATACATTTGAGTTCCGTATTAAATAAGATGAAAGTGAGTATCAAAAGAAAATAAAGAAGATGAAAGTAATAAATAAATCTGGAATAGGACATGTTTTTATAGGACATTATTAATTACTACCGTCATCGTTGACAGTTACACAGTTATAAAGCTTATAGGAGTAATTTATAAACTCAGCCCGCAATTAATACCATGGCGCTTCTTCTGTCATCGTTGACACAGTTATAAAGATTTCATGTAGCAACTTTACAAGTTGGTCCCGTAGCTCAGTTGGTTAGAGCGTTGGTCTTATGAGCCGAAGGTCGCGGGTTCGAGCCCCGCCGGGACCATTTGTGTAGTATTTGTTTAGCACATTGCCGGGTCGCAGGTTCTGGTGCAAACGGACCAGTTTTTTTACTCCTAACTATGAGCGTTTCTTTCCAAATGTTGTTTTTTATTGGTAATTTTTATTGGTCTTCACAAGGCCAATAAAAAGGGGGCGAGTCAAGGGTTGGGGAGGTCGGAACCCATCGGCGACGAAATAAAAAGGGGGCGAGTCAAGGGCTGGGGAGGTCGGAACCCATCGGCGACGAAGGTAGGAAGCAACCGTGACCCATCGGCGACGGAGATTGAGGGTGTGGCCGCGGAGGAGGAGGAACAATCCGGACGAATGGGCAACTCGAGTGTGGTGAATCTTGTATATGGTTAGTGCTTTTTTAAATTTTGTTGTTTTGCTTCTGTCATTTGATTTTTGGTTATGTGCTGCATTCATTTGATTAGCAAAGTTGTCTTCACTCTCCATCTCCAATCTTCAATTTGAGACAGCTTTTTATGTAGCTTGAAGCAACCAAGTTCTTTGGCTGCCATTTACCTTTTCATCCCTTAACCAACTAATAGTAGCATGTAATTGTTTTTTCTGGTTGTGGTTGGTTTTTTCTTGCCTGGTAACTAAGTGTTTATAGTTTGTTACTTTTAAGAATTTTACTTTGTTTTCTGTAACCTTCACAGGAAAAAGCTAGCTACTAAATCATTTGTTCCATACCAATTTCAGGGTAATGGATGCATATAAGGGAACACATGTTCCTATTTTCAAAGCACTTTCACCATGTTCTTTAATGCTGAAAATTCATTGACTGATGGTTTGTTTCTTGTCAGGTAAACAACTTAAGGTATATGGTTGGATAGGTGTTCAGGGATAGATCCATGAAAAAGATATATTTTGCCCTGAGAATGTGGAAACTGGACAACATTGACTATGTATCTTCTCTATTTGTCTTTGAAATCCAGCGTTTTAGTTTCTGTTATGAATTGAACATTTAGCATCTTTCTCTTAGGTGGTTCCATTATATTGTCCGTGAGCAGGCTGTAAATAAGCCTCTCTTGAAGACTGTTGATGGCCGCCAATAATAATCTACTTAAAAGGCTTAGCAAAAGGCCCAATCAGTAGCACATAATAAGGGCTTCATTTAAAAATTTAACTCATAACCCGAACAAGGCAAGAACACTACCAGACATAATAAGAATTAACCCGAACACATGAGGACATTCTCGGATCATACATGCCCGAACCTATTAAAGACACGTGTCCACTGACACGTCGACATTTAATATTGGGATATTACAATATTGCCATAATAACAATGGTCTATAAAAGCATTTATGGAGGGAATAAATGGGAGCTCTTCGCGATTGTCATATCACTCACCCAATATTCAAAAACTACAAGCAGAGGACCTCCTCTATTTCCATTTTTCCTCGAATTCCGAGTCTAACGTACATTGCACAGATCCCCATGGCGTCCAGCAATGTCAAAACACGTCAGCACAGAAGAATTGTGGTGGCAGCCCACACAGATCCGCCACCAAATGGCGCCGTCTGTGGGAACAACCGTGGCCCCCAAGATCAGGCCCCACCAATGGAGCACGGGGGCCACTCCCGTTCCCGCCTGTCTAGGCCGGAAGTGGGAGGATCAACTGACGGCCTCACAGCCGATCCTAGCTATGAGATTTCCTCTGAGGATACTACTCATGGGGTAACCTCCTTACAGCCAACCTCCAGCCTCCACCGGAGTAGTACTCAACGCCTGGATCCGGATCTTATCTAGGCAGTATGGATTAGGGAAGAACGGAACAACCAACACTGGCTCCCTGAACGTTCTTATAGAACAGAAGACTCTCGTCGTTCTCGAAGGGGATCACAAGGTGTAGAGATCGGACGATGAGAAGCACAACGAGATCTCTCCCCAGATCGTCAGAGCAGACAAAGGCCTAGATCCCCAAGGGTATACCAAAAAGAGCGGTCTCCGAGGTCAAAAAGGGTGACGACCGGAGACCCGCGGGTCGATGTTATCCGGAAAATGTTACATCGTCAGGAACAGGTGGAAAGAAATTCAACCAGACCAGAAGTCAAGTACGAAGCAGCGTCAAAAGATAGACCGTTCACCCGACAAATCCGGGAAAGCCAAATGCCTCGGATGGTCAATTTGTCTCACCCCCTTGAAGTCTACAACGGTACGGAAGATCCGGACGCGTTCATCCGTAAATACAAACGGGCAATGGAGCTAAAGGGAGCAAACAAAGCGGCTCTCTACAACTGCTTCGAGGTAGCACTGGGAGGTCCGGCTTTAGCATGGTACAATTTGTTGGAATTCCCTAGCGCACCAAGAACTTTTGAGCTAATACTCCAGCTCAGAGGAGCTGGGAGTAACTTGACGGAGAAGAAATGATTAGAGCACAATTTATCAAAGTAGGAGTATTTTGGTAAATGGCACTAATGAGCTTAAAGGAGCTCGAATATGTAAAATGGAAATGATTGGAATTACTTTGTGTAATTCGGACCTCATTTATCAATCATAACTACCTCTAAAGCCACTTACTTATCAAAGTAAGGGTATTTTGATAATTTTGGTGTAAGGTGTATACACCTTGAACCATGGAATAACTTCATCTTTGCCGATTTATGAGGTTGGCAAAGTAGTTGCCAATTTATGAGGTTGGCAATGTAGTTTCCACATTGATGAGGTAGTCAATGTGGTTGACACATTTAATGGAGAGCTTTTTTGTAGCTCTCATCCATCTATAAATAGATTGGAGGGGGTGCCTCATTCTCCATCCCTCATTCCATTATTTCTTCTTCTTCTTCTCCTTCTCAATCTCTCTCAAAGTGCCGAATTTTTAAGGCAAGTTTTGGAGAATTAATGGTGGAATTATTTGTGTCATTCCACACAAGAACTTCAAGGTGCTTCACATCTCATCCGTCCTCTTCCCTTCTCCTCTTGGTGCAAGGCGGCATTATCATCATCTCTGGAAGCCAAGGGCTGCTATTGGAGCAAGCTTGAAAGCGTAAGGAAGGAGCATACGTCGGATTGGAGCAAGGATTAAAATAATCCTTAAGCGGTTTTTCCCTTTGGTGCAAGGTATGTTTACACCTCTTAGTATCATGTTCAGTTCTTCATCTTCATACTCTATTGATGCTAGATTCATTGGTTTCATGGCATAATTTGATGAGACAATATCATGCTTGTAAAGAAGAAGTCGTTAACATATGTTATGTGAAGTAGAGCATTACATGTGCATGAGAAAGATCCACATGAGAGCATTTTTGAGGGATCTCTAAAATCAACAAATGGTATCAGAGCATGAGGTTAATGATCTCTTACATATGTATGCTTGAAAAAAATTTCGGTTTGAAAATGCATGAGAAATTGGCATAAAACTGAAAAGTGTGATAAGCATGTTGTCTTGGTGACCTGTATGCTTGTTGAATGCTATGAATATATGAAAGTTGTATGAACATCATGTGTTTTTGTATGGATTCTATGAGAATGATTGAATGGCCGAAAGTTGGTAAACATTTACTTGTAATGTAAATGACTTGAGTGTTGTGCAAATGTGCACTAGTTTTGACCGAATCGTATAAGCATGAACTTGCAATGTGTTTGCTTGTTTAAAATGGTTATAATGTATGATTTAATATGTTTAATCAATAGAACATGGATATATAAATGAGATTTATGCATGTTCTCAAATGGTTACATGTACGTGTTACATGTAAGTGTCATGCTTGTAATTTAAGCTACAAGTCCGTACTCTAAAGTCTAATAATGGAGATTCTGTCTAAGGAGGTGGATTTTAAGTGAGATCATTGTGACTCCTCCATGTTTCCTGGAATTATCCTTATGGTGACTAAGGGGTTGAAGGACTATAGTTTAAGGTTATGATACAATGGTACATGCATTTGTTGCATGACCAAGTGTACAAGTATGACAAGTGAATAGAACCCTCTTGAGGCTCATTGGAAAACATGTTTATGAAGCCATGAAAACATGTTTTTATATTTCTAATTGAGTGCTATATGCACTTCTTTTGCTATATATGAACATGCTTGAAGTGATTTTGTGCAATGTGTTACTTGCATGAGTCTTGTGTTGATTGAACATTAAAAACATGTGATTGCATCATTGTAGATGACATGTAAGAATATCATTCTTTGAGTTGAACAAGGACCTAAAATTGGATGGTGAAAACTATTCAATTTGGCAACAAAAGGTCAAGTTCATATTGATTGAGCAAGACACGATTGATGTGTTGTGCAATGAGGTTACACCTCCTGAAGATGGTGGAAATGATGATGCCTATGTGGCATACCAGAAAAAGAACAGCTTGTGTCGAGTCACCCTTCTCTCTACTATGGTGGATGAGATAATGGTGGAATTTTCGACAATTGAAAGTGCCAAGGGCATTTGGGTGATATTTCTATTGAGAAACAAAGGTCCATGATCTTGAAGTTTGAGAACTATGTCATGAGACCAGATCACACCATGAGCTCCCACTTGCGTGAGATGTCACGCATGATCCACCAATTGAAGGAAGCGGGACATGACCTCACTGATGAGCAACAAGTGCAAGCTATTATTAGGTCCTTGTCTGATAAGGAGTGGCAGTTGATGAAGGTCAACTTGCACCACAACCCTCAAATTAAGTCATTTGATGACATTGCCCACCATTTGTTACTTGAAGCGGAAGTAATGGGTCTTAAGAATCATTCCAAGGCATATGTTGCCTCCACCTCTTCCTCCAATAAGAAATGGAGTAAGAAAGGGAAATGGTTTCGTAAGGGCAACAATGGGAATGGCAGGGGTAAGGCAAGGGTCAATGGAAATAGTGGTGGAAATGGACCAAACTTGAATAAGTTCAAGAAAAAGAGGGATGTTTCCAAGCTGAAGTGCTTCAATTGTGGCAACAAGGGCCATTTTGCTAAGGATTGTAGAAATCCTACCAAGGTATGTGTACCTACTACTTCTAATGTACATGTTGTGTCATGTACCATGCTTATTGAGAGCAATTCTTTGTGGATTGTAGATTCGGGAGCAACAGACCACATAGCCTGAGACAAGTCTTGGTTTGTGGCATTCAGAAAACTCCCAAGAGGCGTGAAGAATGTCTTGGTGGGAAATAATGATGTTTTAGAAGTAGTTGGTATTGGGACTTGTAAAGTCCCTGTGTGTAATGGATATTACGTTTATCTTGTGGACACACTTTATGTACCTGGTATTTGTAGAAACTTGGTTTCTATTTCAAGCTTATTGAAGTACAATTATAGCTTAACCTTTTCTAATAGTAGTGTTACTATTATGAAAGATCATCAAGTCATGTGTGAATGTATGCTTAACAACGGGTTGTATGAACTTAGACCAAGTAACCACACCAATTCTTCATCTAGTTGCCATGTGACTGAGGTCACAAATTAAATGACTTGGCATGAAAACCTTGGTCATATAGGTCAAGATAGGATAAATAAGTTGGCCAATAGTGGCTTACTTAGGTCCTTGACAAAGGTGAACTTGCCGAGTTTCCAATCATGCCTTGAAGGAAAGGTAACAAAAAGCCATGTAGGCGAGGAACTAGAAGGGAAGAAGTACTAAGTTTAGTACATTCAAACTTGTGTGGTTCATTGAGAGTGTTATATAGAAATTGTTTAAGATATTTTATAACATACACTGATGACTATTCTCGATTCACCCATGTATTCTTACTCAAAACCAAGGCAGAGGCCTTGTCATACTATGAGAAGTATGTGAATTTGGTTGAGAACCAATTGGGTAAAAAGATCAAGTCTTTAAGGACTGATAGAGGTGGAGAGTATAGCTCATAAGCATTTAAGTCGTTTTGTTACTCCAAGGGCATTCAAAGAGAGTTCACTCATACTTGAACTCCACAACAAAATGGGGTGTCCGAGAGGAAAAATAGAACTTTAATGGACATGGTGAGATCCATGATGACAAAGGCCAATTTGGACATCACTTATTGGAGTGATGCGTTGCTTTGTGTAGTGCACATTTTCAATAGAGTGCCTACCAAGAACATTGACACTACTCCATATGAGTTATGGAAGGAAAAGTCCCCAAACTTGAGCTACATGCACCCTTGGGGTTGCTTAGCATATGTACATGTTCCAGACCATCCTTTGGGAAAGTTGGGACCACGGGGTAAGCAATGTGCTTTCCTTGGTTATTGTGTAGAATCAATGGGCTATGTGTTCTTGGATATAAGTCACAAGAATGGTTTGATTTTTGACGCCGGAAATGCCAACTTTGTGGAATGTGAGTTTCCTAAAGTTGGTGAATGCAAAGACATAAACTCTTTTGGACCAATCCTTGAAGAGGATCAACCAAGTGCCACATGGGCACCAGTTGCACAAGGTGCATCTATTCCAATAGAAATATCTCAACCAATTAAAGTTGTGACTTCAAATATGGTTCCAAATCAAAAGGAATAACTTGAACAAAATCCACAAGTGGATACATCTGTTCGAGAGGGAGTTGAGATTATTCAAGAGAAAAATAACATTCCTCATAAATCGGAGCATGAGTTGCCTCCAAATGAGGATGTAAATGAAGTTCTTCAAGAGGGAGTGCATGAGTTGCCACCGCTTGAGGATGTCTGTATTGATGTGCCTCCACAGATGGTGCAACAGATTGCTCCACCTAATCCTCCTTTGAGAAGATCAAAGAGAGAATCTAGAGAACCTAAAAGATGGGGACTCTCAGAGGGTGAGACTTACTTGGTTACATCAGAAGTTGATAAACCAAGCAACATCAAAGAAGCTCTCTTGAAGGTGCACAACGAAATGAATGGCTAAAGGCAATGCAAGAGGAATTGTCCTCAATGCATGAAAATGGTGTGTGGGAGTTGTCAGATCTTCCTCCTGGCAGAAGGCCATTGGAAATAAGTGGGTGTTTAAGATTAAGCAAAATTTTGATGGAAGTATCGAGAGATACAAGCACAGTTGGTTGCCAAAGGATTCACACAGAAGGAAGGTGTTGATTTCAAAGACACCTTCTCACCTGTAGTGAAGTTTAATTCCATCAGAATACTACTTACTATTGTAGCAAAGTTGGATCTAGAATTGCATCAAATAGATGTAAAAATGGCTGAAACAACCTGAAGGATTTGTTCAAGATGGTTGTGAGAACAAGGTGTGTAGACTTAAGAAGTCTATCTATGGCCTTAAACAAGCTTCAAGACAGTGGTACTTGAAGTTTTATAATGCAATTACTAGCTATGCTATGGCTTTGTAATGATGCATGAAGCTCTATTTATAAATAAGGGAGAGGTGCCAAGTGGTGGTTGGGACACCCCTTTGGCCGAAAATACATGTACTTTCGGCCAAGGGTGATAACCAACACCTCTTGGTCACAAAAGGGGGGAAGGTTCATGGTAACCTCCCTCTAACTTCCATTTTGGCGAATGGGTGCCTCCTTAGAGGCACCTCTTCGCCTAAATCAGCCTTCCTAGGTGTAGTTACTCATATGTAACCACCGAGGAAGTATCCCATGTAGTAAGGTACATACACCATGCACCTAGGATGCTCCTTTACCAAAATACCCTTTATTTTGTCCAAAAGGTGCAAATGAAAGTAATTACTTGTGAATCAATATGAAACATCCCAAAGATGTTCCAAATGATCATACCACACACATTTGAGCTCCCACGAGCTAACATGAGCTAGAGTTAGCTACATATAGCTAATTCGGAGCTCCCACTTAGCATCATAAGCTTAAGTGTCATGTCAAATGATCTTGGTGCGCCAAATATACTAACAAACTCCCACTCGCACCAACGATACATTTGTGAATCAGCTCCCACTCAAAGATATATTCTCAAACCAAGAATAAGCCGAAAAATACAAAACACATTCACACAAGTAGAGTTAAGGGTGCGACCCCAAGGCATACACACTCAATCACCTCCATTGCGGTTGTTAGACTCACAATGAAAGCTTATCCTCTATTGAACAACATGCTAGAACTCATATAGCAACGGAGTGTTGTTTGAACTTCTTCAAACTCGCTTGAACTCATCAAGCTCATCTGATCACATTAAATGAAGCCTTACAGACCCCAGACACATGATACACGTTACTTAATCACAACCAGTCTCTTTTATGAATTTCAACTTATTGAAAAAACATGGTCGTATTAAGCCATTGAGTACTCAATTACAAATTCTCATAATTCAATCAAAATCATACTACACATAGCATGTGGGCCCAAGATTGAATCAAGAGTAGATGTATCATACAGCCGTGTCTTTCCTATCAGTTTTAAACTACTTAACACAGTACACAAACTCAACTACCCAAAAGGAAGATATTCCAGTCTTCAAAACTAAGACCTTCAACATCCAATCAAAGTAGTGTTGTAAGTGTAAAGTACTAATAGCAAACTAAAGTCACTAAGAGTCTGGATTAAAGAACCTCACATTAAACAAGAATAAAGACAACTTGTTTAAGTTCTTTGTATAGTCAAATTTTCATGGATATGGAACTTGTAAGTTCTCAAATAACACTAGTGGGTGTTTTACGTACACCACTCCCACTTGGAATGATGTCCACTCGATCGATTTGGGAGTGTGTCATTTCTCCCTCTTAAAACACCATAGTGTTCTCCACTTATCAAATAATAGGAGGACATGTCAAATCCATGACTTTGTTGACAAGTAAGCACTCGCTTACTACTAAAATATAGACTAGGATGTATGAGATCATACAAACTCGATGAACCAGTTCATCTTACCCCGATTTTAGGAAACCAAGGCGACAAATAGTTAAGGTGACAGGTGTTGGACATGTCTCCCACTTAGAAATATGACAATAAGTCACAAGTTCTTTGGATAGAACTACATATTCTAAGTCCTTAACTTGTCTCATCCTCAAATCTACTCAAGACAGAGGGCGAGAGGCTCATGTGAGAAAGCCCTCTCTAATGTCTATACTTGACATGTTCTAATTTTCGTAGTGAACATAAGTAGAATTGAACCAAAAGAAATGAATGAAACAAGTTACATTAAACAATCATTCATATTACATGTGTGACACCGAAGATGGTGAAATATATCATCCAACAAACTACAATCTACGTAGACCCATTGCCTTAACATGACGGGCAATTACAGTCGGTGGAAGAGGCTTAGTTAGAGGATCAGCCACCATGAGGTCTGTAGATATGTATTCTATCTTAACTTCACCTTCTTCAATTGCATCCCGAACGAAATGATATTTCATGCTTATATGTTTGGTTTTCCGTGATACTTGGGAAGCTTTCCCCATGTCTTTCATGTCAACAGAGGTGGAGGATAACCATTCTTTGATGGTTGTCATCAAACCAACTCCATTACTTAAGGAAATCAAAATGTCATCAATATAAAGAGTCATTATGGCGTAATCGGATGCACCTAGAATGAGTACAAGTACACACAATGGTCTTCGTGCATCATCACAAAACCATAGCTTGTGACTACATGGTGAAACTTCAAGTACCACTGTCTTGAAGCTTGCTTAAGACCATAGATAGACTTCTTGAGTCTACAGACCTTGTCCTCAAGACCTTCCTGGATGAACCCTTCAGGTTGTCTCATATAGATCTCTTCACTCAAATTACCATTGAGGAAGGCTGTCTTAACATCCATCTGATGGAGTTCTAGATCCAAATGCGCCATATTGGCCAGCAATAGCCTGATGGAATTGAACTTCACCACTAGAGAGAATGTATCCTTAAAATCAATTCCCTCCTTTATGTGAAGCCCTTGGCCACCAAACGGGCCTTGTACCTTTCGATACTTCCATCAGCGTTTTTTTATTTTTAAAATCCATTTATTACCAATGGCTTTACGGCCAGCAGGAAGATCAGAAAGCTCTCACAAACCATTCACTGCCATTGAATGTAACTCTTCATTCATGGAATTCATCCATTCCTCCTTTTGTGCACTATTTAGAGCTTCTTTGATGTTACTTGGTTCATCTATCTCAGATGATACCAAATAAGTTTCTCCCTCCGAGAGACCCCACCTTTTGGGTTGTCTCGATTCCCTAGTTGATCTTCTCAACATGGGTGGAGGTTGTACTAGCTCTTGTTGATCCTCAACTCCCTCTTGAACAGATCCTCCTACTTCGGGATCTTGTTCCATGGGATCCTCCAATTCATTGGATTCATTATTAGGAGTCACTACTCCCTCCTATTGAGGTATTCCATCTAAGATTGGGTGCATCTTGCGCAACCGGTACTTCTGTAATACTCGGTTGATCCTGTTCTAGGATTGGTACCAAAGAGTGTAAATCATCACATTGACCAACCTTTGGAAATTCATTCTCCAAGAAGTTAGCGTTTCTCGCATCAAATACAAGACCGTTTTTGTGACTGAGATCCAAGAACACATAACCCCTAGATTCAGTGCATAACCAAGAAATGCACATTTCTTGCCTCGGGGACCTAAATTAACCAAAGGGTGGTCCGATACATGCACATAAGCCAAGCACCCCCATGGGTACATTGTTAGTATATTTGACGCACCAAGATCATTTGATATGACACTTAAGCTTATGATGCTAAGTGGGAGCTCCGAATTAGCTATATGTAGCTAACTCCGGCTCAAGTCAGCTCAAGTTAGCTAGAAGTAGCTAACACCAACTCATGTTAGCTCGTGAGAGCTCAAATGTGTGTGGTGTGATCATTTGGAACATCTTTGGGATGTTTCATATTGATTCACAAGTTATTACTTCCATTTGCACCTTTTGGACAAAATAAAGGGTATTTTGGTAAAGGGGCATCCTAGGTGCATGGTGTATGCACCTTACTACATGGGATACTTCCTAGGTGGTTACATATGAGTAGCTACACCTAGAAAGGCTGTTTTAGGCGAAGAGGTGCCTCTAAGGAGGCACCCATTCGCCAAAATGGAAGTTGGAGGGAGGTTACCATGAACCTTCCCTCCTTTTGTGACCAAGAGGTGTTGGTTATCACCCTTGGCCGAAAGTACATGTATTTTCGGCCAAAGGGGTGTCCCAACCGCCACTTGGCACCTCTCCCTTATAAATAAAGGGAGAGGCACCACATTAAAACACACACTTGCAAATTCGAAAACATTCTTTTTCCCTCTCATTTCTTGGCCGAAATTAGTAAGCATATTTCTTAGAGTTTTCGGGTGGATTAACATTGTGTTCATTTCAACACAATTTCGCCTCTTGGATGCATCATCAATTCGTCCTCATCGAGCAATTGCTGAAATTGAAGATCGCAGAAGACAGCGTACACTCTTCATCTTCAACATATCCCTTGGAGCGCAAGGTACGCCTTCGTCTCCTTCTCCTTCCTCGTCTTCTTCGTTCTTCCCTTTCTTCTTTCGATGATGAATGGTGAAGAACGGCATGATTATGATTAAAACACATCATGCGCTGATAATTAGAATCACTGTACCTAAACGTGCATGTAACATGATAGAAGTACTGAAGAACTTCGAATCTTCATACATATAGCTGAAATTAGGCGTCTTCTTCTTCCATAACTCATATGGAGAAGAATTGATGCTCTTGGTAGGGATTCTATTGAGAATGTGAACTGCACAAAGCAGTGCGTCACTCCAATAGATGGTGTCCAAATTAGCCTTCACCATCATGGACCTAACCATGTCCATAAGAGTTCTATTCTTCCTTTCTGACACTCCATTCTGTTGAGGTGTCCAAGCAAGAGTGAACTCTCTGGCAATCCCATTCATGTCACAAAATGCCTTAAAGACATTTGAACTATACTCTCCACCACGGTCCGTTCTCAAGGACTTGATTTTCTTACCAATTTGGTTCTCAACAAAATTTACATACTTCTGAAAGTAAGTGAAAGCCTCCGCTTTGTTCCGGAGTAAGAAAACATGAGTAAATCGTGTATAGTCATCCATAAATGTGATGAAGTATCTAAATCCATTTCTGGATTCAACTCTCAATGGTCCACACAAATCGGAATGGACCAATTCTAACGCTTCTTCCCTTCTAGCTCCACGCCCGAAGGGTTTTCTTGTCATTTTGCCTTCAAGGCATGCTTGACAACTTGGTAGAACAACTTTGGTCAAGGATCCAAGTAGCCCTTGCTTGGCTAACTTTTTCAACCGATCCTGACCCACATGTCCCAACCTTTCATGCCAAGTCATTTCAGTTGTGACCTCGGTCACATGACAACTAGAAGACGCGTTAAAATCACAATTCGGTCTAAGTTCATACAATCCATTGTTAACGAAGCATTCATGAACAAATAGGTCATCTTTATAAATAGTTACACTACTATTAGTAAAGTTCAAGCTATATCGATACTTCAACAAACTACTAATAGAAATTAAATTCCTACTAATATTAGGTACATATAAAGTGTCAATAAGATACAAATATCCATTACACACTGGGACTTTACAAGTCCCCATTCCTAATACTTCTATTACATCATTGTTCCCAACTGCAACACACTTTGCGCCCTTGGGAAGTTTCCTGTATGCCACAAACCATGACTTATCACGGACTATGTGGTCCGTTGCCCTTGAGTCTACAATCCACAAAGAACTGCTCTCAGTTAGCATAGTACAAGATGTAACAAATACATCAGAATTAGAAGTAGGAAAATGTACCTTGGGAGGGTTCTTGTAATCCTTAGCAAAATGGCCCTTAGTCCCGATTGAAGCATTTGAGTTTGGAAACGTCCCTTTTCTTCTTGAATTTCTTCAAGTTCGGACCATTTCCACCACTCTTTTCCTTGCCATTGCCGCCACCCTTCTTACCTCCTTTGTTGAACCATTTACCCTTCTTTTTGAATCCTCCCTTTTTGGAGGAAGAGGTAGATGCAACATATGCACGGGAATGGTTCTTGAGTGCCAACACCTCGGCCTCAAGTATTAGGTGACGCGCAATATCATCAAATGTTTTGATTTGAGCATTGTGACGCAAGTTGACCTTCATCAACTGCCAATCCTCGTCCGGCAAGGATCTGATAATAGCCTGGACCTTTTGTTCGTCCGTGAGCTCATGTCCAGCCTTTCTCAACCGGGTAGATCATTCGGGACATCTCTCTTAGGTGAGCACTCATGGTATGGTCAGCACGCTTCTGATAGTCCTCAAACCTCAGAATCATGGCTCTCTGTTTTTCAACCGAGACATCACCATACTTTGCCTTGACTCGGTCCCAAATCTCTTTGGCACTATCAAGGGTCGAGAACTCAACCATGATTTCATCTACCATAGTTGACAAAAGAGTAACCCGGCAATGACTATTCTTTTTCAAGAGTGCCACATAGGCAGTTTGGTCTTGATCAGCCGGTGGTTGGACAATCTCATTAGTCAAGACATCTAATGTCTCTGCTCCGTCAAGATGAACTTGACTTTCTGTTCCCAAATAGGATAGTTCTCACCATCCAATTTCGGGTCTTTATTAAGTTCAGCAACAATACTTTTACATGCCATCTACATGATGCAAATCACATGTATCAAAGTTCAATCAATCACAACAAGACTCAAAACAAGTTACAAACACATGAAACCATACAAACATGTTCATATGTGGCAAAAGGAGTGCTTATAGCATCCAATTAGAAACACATAAACAAGTTTGCATAATTTCACATACATGTTCGTTTTGAGCCTCCAAGAAGGTTCAATATACACTTACTTTATAATTTCATGTACACATACGTGAAATTCCTAATGTAACAACCATGAGCACTTCATCCAAGCCTTAGTTCCATCACCCATAAGTCTCATCAATACAATACCCAGGAAAGATGGTGGAGTCACAAACGGTCTCACTTAAGTACCACCTCCTAAGACAGTATCATACCAACTTGACAGGGTCCCTAGGAACCTTAACTTATTTGAAGTGACTCATCCATTAAATCAAGTCTCAACTCCCTTAGATTCACCATAGTAATGTCGAAACATTAGTACTTGAATCATCATAGGGTAGAGAATCTTGATATAACTAATGTCATGTTCCTTCTTAAACCAAGTTTCAATTCCCTAAAGTCCATCATAGTGGTGACATACACCAGTACTAAGACCATCAAGGGGCTGAAGTTCTTAGTCTAAGTCAAGGATTAATGTCACATGTATGCTACAAAAGCACACCTAGTAAGAACATGTATCACAAGTTTCAACAACATTTACATGTTCAAAAGATACAATCATGGATCATACAACAATTTAACACTTCATTCAATCATATACAAACATGATTCAAATAATTATAACCCCTTCGAATAACCTAATCGGGGGTCTCAATCATGTTACATGCGTTACTAGATATAGTGTTTCTAATTAACAGCGCATGATGTGTTTTATTCATAATCATGCCGTTCTTCACCATTCATCATCGGAAGAAGAAAGGGAAGAACGAAGAAGAAGAAGAAGGAGAAGGAGACGGAAGCGTACCTTGTGCTCCAAGGGATATGTTGACGATGAAGTACGTATTCTGTCTTCTGCGATCTTCAGTTTCAGCAACTGTTCGATGAGGACGAATTGAGGATGCATCCAAGGGGCGAGATTGTGTTGATATGAACACAATGTTAATCCACCCGAAAACTCTAATAGATGTGCTTAATAGTTTCGGCCAAGAGATGAGAGGGAGAAGAATTTCGGTTTTTGGTGTGTGTCTGTAATGTGATGCCTCTCCCTCTATTTATAAATAAGGGAGAGGTGCCAAGTGGTGGTTGGGACACCCCTTTGGCCGAAAATACATGTACTTTCGGCCAAGGGTGATAACCAACACCTCTTGGTCACAAAAGGGGGGAAGGTTCATGGTAACCTCCCTCTAACTTCCATTTTGGCGAATGGGTGCCTCCTTAGAGGCACCTCTTCGCCTAAATCAGCCTTCCTAGGTGTAGTTACTCATATGTAACCACCGAGGAAGTATCCCATGTAGTAAGGTACATACACCATGCACCTAGGATGCTCCTTTTACCAAAATACCCTTTATTTTGTCCAAAAGGTGCAAATGAAAGTAATTACTTGTGAATCAATATGAAACATCCCAAAGATGTTCCAAATGATCATACCACACACATTTGAGCTCCCACGAGCTAACATGAGCTAGAGTTAGCTACATATAGCTAATTCGGAGCTCCCACTTAGCATCATAAGCTTAAGTGTCATGTCAAATGATCTTGGTGCGCCAAATATACTAACATGAAGACCATTGTGTCTACTTGTTCTCATATGGATCCAACTATACTGTTATTACATTGTATGTAGATGACATATTGATAGAAAGTAGTGGACTTGAGTTAATGAAAACCATTAAAGGATGGTTGTCCTCCACCTTTGACATGAAGGATATGGAGGAAGCTTCTTTCATTCTAGGTGTAAAGATACATCGGAATAGAAAGGAGAGGTTGTTAGCTCTTTCACAAGAGTCTTATATTGATAAGATTCTGAAAAGATTTAACTTGACAAACTCAAAGCCCATGAACACCCCACTTGCATATGGGTGCAAGATTGGTGAGCATATGTGCCCCAAGACTCCAAAGGAAAAGCAAGAAATGGAAAACATTCCGTACCTTAGTGGTATTGGGTCCTTGATGTATGTCATGTTGTGTACAAGGCCAGACATTAGCAAAATATTCTTCAAACCCCGGAATGCAGCATTGGAAAAGTGTTGTTCTGAGGTACCTGAAGGAGACCATAGATTATTGGTTATGTTATCAAGGAAAGAAACTTGATTTACATGGCTATTCTGATGCTGATTGGGGTGGAGATAGAGACTCCAGCAAATCTACAAGTGGATATGTATTCATGCTTAATGGTGGGGCAGCTACTTGGTGTAGCAAGAAACAAACTTGTAC
Organism: Stellera chamaejasme; assembly: GCA_024586325.1. Classification (NCBI taxonomy): domain Eukaryota; kingdom Viridiplantae; phylum Streptophyta; class Magnoliopsida; order Malvales; family Thymelaeaceae; genus Stellera; species Stellera chamaejasme. The sequence goes on along the minus strand of CM044980.1, from coordinate 19,219,312 downwards.
AGCGTTGTCAACAATGGAGGCTGAGTTTGTTTCATATGCCTCGGCTGTACAAGAGGCCCTTTTGGCTTGGGTTCTTCCTTAAGAACTTGGAATCTTGGATTAAAATGGAAAGGCCTTTGTTTGCTCGACATGTTAGAGTAATGGGTCTGCGTAGATTATAGTATGTTGGTACTTCACCACTTTGGGTCTCACACATGTTTGTAAGGAATGTCGGATGATTAATAAAGTTGTTTGTTTATCATCACATTCTTTTGTTCAATCTTAAGTTACACAACGAAAATTAGAACATGTCAAACATAGGCATGGAAAGACTTTCTCACACAGTCTTTCGCCCTTAATCTTGGGTAGATTAGGGATGAGACAGCCAAGGACTAAAAGTATGTTGTTTCCTTGAAAACATGTAACTTTAGGTAAGTTATACTTTTAAGTGGGGTCTTGAACCAACCCAAGACACCTTAGTTATATGTCACCTTGATTTGGATCAAATCAAGATGAGATGAACTAGTTCATCGAGTTTGTATGACCACCATACATCCTAGCCTATGATAGAGGTAAGTTGGGGCTTGCTTAGAGATATTTTATGATTTGTAACATGTCCTCCTATTTATTTGTTAAAGGGAGTATACTATTGGTGTTTTAAGAGGGAGAAAATGACACACCCCTCCACATTGGTTGACATCATTCCGAGTGGGAGTGGTGTATGTAAAACACCGAATTAGTGTTCATATGGAACTTTTGAGATGTGTTCCCTAGGATTTGTTTCTTGAAGATATGTTCATCAAGGATGTGTTCCTGAAGTTCCATGCCCATGAAATGCAACCAAAAGAAAGAATGTAAGCAAGTTGTCTCTATTCTTGCTTAGTGTGAGATTCTTTGACATAAACTCTTAGTGACTTTAGCTTACTATCAGTGAGTTGCATCAATAAGACTGCTTTGATTGGTTGTCGAAGTTTTGGAGAAATAAGACCGGAGTATCCTCATTTTGGGCAGTCAAGTTGGTGCAATTATCTAGGTAGTTCAAGCTAATAGGAAAGACACTGGTATATGATACATATATATACTCTGAAGTTCAATCTTGGGCCCACATACTATGTGTATGATTAGGATTGACTTATAAGTGTTTATAATGAGATCTCACTTGGTTAATACAATAGTGAGTTTCAAAGCGTTGAAATTCTAAGAAAGAGACTGATTGTGATTAAGAAGATGTATCATTGTGTCTGGGGTTTCTAAAAGGCAATACTTGATTAGGTCAAGTAAGCTTGATAGGTTCAAGCAACGTTTGAAGAAGTTCAAACAGAACACACAGAAGTGCTTGATAAGTTCAAGTGCATTGAGGAGTGCTTGATAAGTTCAAGTGCATTGAAGAGTACTTGATAAGTTCAAGTACATTGACGAGAGGAAAATCTTTCATTGTGAGTCTAACAACCACAATGAAGGAGATTTGGTTGTGTGTGTGTGTGCCTTGGGGTCCCACCCTTAACTCCATTTATATGAACATGCCTTCGTTTGGCTTGTAATTGAGAGATTTAATTCCAGTGAGAGTTAGAACTCAAAAGTATCTTAGTGCGAGTGGGAGTTTGTTGGAATTCCCTAGCGCACCAACAACGTTTGAGCTAATACTCCAGCTCATAGGAGCTGGGAGTAACTTGACGGAGAAGAAATGATTAGAGCACAATTTATCAAAGTAGGAGTATTTTGGTAAATGACACTAATGAGCTTAAAGGAGCTCGAATATGTAAAATAGAAATGATTGGAATTACTTTGTGTAATTCGGACCTCATTTATCAATCATAACCACCTCTAAAGCCACTTATCAAAGTAAGGGTATTTTGATAATTTTGGTGTAAGGTGTATGCACCTTGAACCATGGAATAACTCCATCGTTGCCAATTTATGAGGTTGGCAATTTATGAGGTTGGAAATGTGGTTGCCACATTGATGAGGTAAGCAATGTGGTTGACACATTTAAGGGAGAGCTTTTGGTAGCTCTCATCCTTCTATAAATAGATGGGAGGAAGTGCCTCATTCTGCATGCCTCATTCCATTATCTTCTTCTCCTTCTCAATCTCTCTCAAAGTACCAAATTCTTGAGGCAAGTTTTGGAGCATTAAGGGTGGAATTGTTTGTGTCATTCCACACTAGAACTTCAAGGTGCTTCACATCTCATCCGTCCTCTTCCCTTCTCCTCTTGTTGCAAGACGACATTATCATCATCTCTGGAAGCCAAGGGCTGTTATTGGAGCAAGCTTGAAAGCGTAAGGAAGGAGCATACGTCGGATTGGAGCAAGGATCCTTAAGCGGTTTTTCCCTTTGGTGCAAGGTATGTTTACGCCTCCTAGTATCATGTTCAGTTCTTCATCTTCATACTCTATTGATGATGGATTCATTGGTTTCATGGCATGATTTGATGAGACAATATCATGCTTGTAAAGAAGAAGCCATTAACATATGTTATGTAAAGTAGAGCATTACATGTGTATGAGAAAGATCCACATGAGAGCATTTTTTAGGGATCTCTAAAATCAACACAATTCCCTTTTCCCGGACTCCATTACATCATTTGGGGACCTGACCGTCAAGTTCACCACACATTTCATCGGGAACAAAAGGTCAACCAGATGTTCGACATCAAGCAAAGACTGAATAAAAGAATTCGAGAATTTGTGGAGAGATTTAACAGAGAAACAGTCCATGCATCGGACCTGACTGACAACATCCGGATCATGGCCTTCACAAGGCACTCCTCACTAACTCCAGGTTGGCGTACCAATTATCCTGGATGGTACACTACTCAAGCAAACGCCCACCGCGTTAACCAAAGCAATAAGCAACCAAGGATACGGACCACGATGCCATCACATCTCACGAAGGCATCGTCAGGAGAGCTTCGCACTTACTGTCTTCACCAGGCCTTCGCAGCTTCGCACCTACTAGCTTCGGCAGGCAGGGCCTTTGCATCTCCTAGCCTTCGCCACTCAGTTTAGCAACAAGTCACAGACCCCGAGGAAAGGAGGCTGGGAATGGTTAACTCCACGACCTACCCACGTTCTCCATCATCCCTCCGGTCTTCCACTACCCAGAACGTGGGGGAAACACCCCACTACTCTGGATCATAGGACAACCGTCATCTCAACGTCTCTTATAAAAGGACGACTTGGGAAAGGTACACCCTATCTACACACCCCTGTTAACAATCATTTTTTTAATTAAGTTCACTAATTTAATTTTTTGGGAACTTGTTTAACTAATCTAACTTTGATTCCAACTCAATCAAAAGAAAGGGGGCTTAAATGAATGTTTTGAACATTACACATGAGAAGATGTCATTTACCCTTTTTATTGGTTGCTTAGCATTCAGCCGACCTCCACCTCAACCTTAACCGACCTCCACCTCTAACCGACCTCCACCTCCGCCTTCTTCGCCTCCCACCTTCACCCAACCTCTTCAAACCCTAGCCTCCAACTCCACCCTAACCCTAGCCTCCACCCTAACCCTAGCCTCCCTCACATCTCTATAAATACTCTCCCGGTAGTCTTAACCTAGCATCAAAAAAGAGAGAAAGAAAGCTTCCTCTCTTCCTCGCCAGCCGCAACCCTTCTTCCTCCTCCACCACAACTCCTGGCCAGACCATCTCCCGACCTTTGGCGCACCCCCCAGACTGTCCGCGGCAACCTTGTCTTCCGCCAGACGTCGCCACCAGCCCCGCATCACAGCTGCGACTGCAGCAAAGGGAAGGCGGAGCTGACGCCATCTTCCGGCCTTCTCTCGTCTACCCTAGCGCTGCCAAGCCGCTGCGGATCACTCCCCAGTCGCCGGAGCACCTGCCGCAGCCCGAGCCGCAGCCACCTTGTCACCGTCCGCCGCGAAACTGCACCCCAACCGCTGAACTTGCAGACTCCGGTGCGAATTAAGCGCGAATTCGAATACCAGCGACACGTGTCGCGTTTGTGTTTAATTCAAACCCGAGTTTAGCTCGGGTTTTTTAGAACCTCTAAGAAGAAGGCTATTTGACTGGCACACCGCATCAACAAATCTCCGAGGCAACTTGACCGTCTCCAACATCTAGGCAAATTCGACCGCCGCTTCACCGATTTGACAGGTACGCATTCTAACCCCGACTCTCCCAGTCCGACGGGAGCGAACTACATGGGCTTTGATCCCGATTCAAACGGGTACATAGGCAGTTTGGAAGCCCATAATCCAGGCCCAAGTCCAATTAACTAAAATTAACCCATTGTTTGAAAATAAAAAAATTAATCATTTTACATTAATTAATTTATGGGAATCTGCTTTTATTTTGTTTTAAAAATTATTTTCAGACAAATTGGGTGCCTAACACCTTCCCAATTTGTACCCAATCCCCGGACTTAAAATCTCTGGTTTTCGCAGAATTGCCTTTTCTAAATTTCGGAGTAAAAAATTGGGTTTTTCCTTAATTTCCCATTTTCTAAAAAATAAAGGTGGCGACTCCCTCGTTTTTCCCAAAATTGGCGGAAAAGCCCCCGACGAGCGGCCCTCCCGCTCACAGTGGCGACTCCGCTGGGGACCATTTCAATTTTTTTTGAAAATAAGAGGATTGAATGCTGAAAATATTTTTTAAAACATTATGAAAGCCAATTATGTGTGTAATATTTGTTGATTGCAAAGCATGGTGATTGATAAAACGGTGATTGACATATGTGTGCTCTGCATCACGGATATACTGTTCATTTGTGTGTGCATTAACCTAGGTAGTGAGCCCCGGAGACCATGTTGCATAAGAAAGTTGGTCCTCCCAACATGACTATGCACTGGTCCCAACTCCACAGCGCTTGAAGGTCGTAAAGTACCGTTTGACCAATGGGTGCTCCTCGCACCCAGAGGGAGGTATATGCACACCTAGTTGTTGGAGAACCTTTGACAAACCCATTCTCACCCTCATGTACATAGTGACTTTAGAACTGAACTTTAGGTACCTAATATTCACGGTGTATTGCATATCTCGGTGCTTGTTCAACATGTTGCCTGCTTCACACGATGTTTGCTCATGTGCATATGAGACCTATAATGAGCATTATTGGAACATAATCACCACAAAGAAAAATTAAAAAGATGTCAGGGCTAGAAAGTCAAATAATCAGGACTTATGGGGTGTCATGACAGGAATGGATCCGAATCGTCTAAGATGTTGAAGCAATTGCTCAAGAACCAAGAAGCTCAAGACCGAAGAATGGGACGAATCGCTCAGCAAATGAAGACACTCAGTACCACTGCTAGTTCGTCTCAGAAGAAGCTCCTCTTCGACAACGTTTTGTTTGAAACTCCAGTCCAGAATACTCGAGCAGACCATGAAACTCAAGGGTTTGAGTCTTCCTCAACCCTACTCAATCAAATGACTCCAACTATCTTCAATTAGGGAGGTGAGACAAATAATCCGTTTGTCGAAAACACTCCAATCATGCAAGTAGAACAAAAGATGAAGGCCCTGGAAGGTGTTGTCAAGAAGATGAGGAGGGACGATGTGTGGCTAGATCCTGATAGTCTCTAACTGTTCCCACAAGCACGCATACCAAAAGATTTCAAAATGCCAGAGTTGGACAAATTTGACGGTAGTGGCTGTCCAAAGACTCATCTCAAAATGTACGCAAGAGCTATGACCCCACTTGGTGCCAATGCTATGCTTATGGCACAAATGTTCCAAGAATCTCTCACTGGCCTAGCTCTCAAATGGTTCTTGAATCTCGAGCCATCCAGGTCAAGCGCATGGGAAGATATTTGTATCGAGTTTCAAAGACATTATCAGTACAACTTAGAAGTCGACGTCACACGTTGAGATCTTGAAACCACCAGGCAGACGCCGAGAGAAACATTTTCTGCCTTTATAGCACGTTGGAGAGCAAAAGCTGCTGGAATGATGACTCGGCCAACAGAAGATGAGCAGGTGGCAATGGTTGTAAAGAATCTCTTGCCAGTTTATCACCAGCATTTGTTCGCTCAGTATCTCCCCAATTTTAAAGCCTTGGTGGTCGCGGGGACTCAGATTGAAGATGCCATCAATACAGGATTGATCAAGGCCGATTAACCGAGATTCAAAAGATCGTTTGCGCCACCTATGAATAAACCCGCTGAAGTTAATACAATTTCTACCCAGTTTCACAGGCCTCCGCCACGTCAGTTCACAGAGCTGTATGCTCCCTTAAGCAAAGTGTTCCAAAGGTTTGAGAAGAAGGGATTACTGAAGCATCGAAATCCGCGCCACGTTCCTGACCCGCTCCCGAGGAATTATCGACAAGACCAATTTTGTGAGTTCCACCAAGAACCAAGCCATATCACAGATAATTGCCATGCTTTGCGCTACGCGATTCAGGATTTGATAGATAATGGCACCGTAGCGCCTCCGGCTAAACCATACATCGTCAACAACCCACTCCCGAGGCATGAAAATGCAAGGGTAAATGCTCTATTTATTGGAAATGCCGTGGACCCAACCATTTTCATTCAAGACCACGTAGCCGTCATAGCATGGGAGGAAGTCATGACATCAGATGACGAACAGCTGAGATAGAAAATCAGAATTCCCATTCTGTCTTGTCACTCGGTCGGGCGGGAGTACCTACCTGCCCCCGAACCGGAAATTGACCCGATTTTGCAACAATTGAAGAAGACACAAGCAAATATCTCCTTGTGGGATCTTTTGGTGCAGTCAAAGGCTCATCGCCAAGCCATGCTCAATGCTCTCAGCAAGGTTGTGGTCCCTACGGTAGTTGAGCCATAATCTATTCAGAATATGTTAGCCGCTACCTTCGAATCCAAGACAGGCCTCAGTTTTGATGATGAAGATCTTCCTAGTGATGGAGGAAGCCATAACAAGCCATTACTTGTGTCTACTGTGGTCAGGAATAAAGAAGTCCCGATGGTCCTAATCGATAATGGCTCTGCTCTGAACGTCCTACCACTAAGCACCACTAGTGCACTAGGAGTTGATGCAACAGAATTTACTCCTTCCGATCAGAAAGTCCGTGCCTATGAAAACACCAAGAGAGAGGTGTTAGGGGTAGTCCTCCTATCCATGAAATTCGCCGATGTCCTCCATCAGGTTGAATTCCAGGTACTCGACATCCCAGCTTGCTTCAATCTACTACTCGGACGACCTTGGATTCACGCTTACCATGTTGTACCATCGTCTCTCCACCAATGTGCGAAATTTATTCATGAAGGGTCTGTGGTAACTATTCGTCCCAAAGCTCTGGACTGCTATAACATAAAGTTGATCAGGAAGGCTTTGGTAGGATTTCAATTTGCTGGAAATGAAGATCAGATTCTTCCAATCAAAGATCAAGTTTACCAGAGGGGGGACATGAACCTCAGCATCCATGTCCTTGATATCATGAAGAAATTCAACTACTTTCCTGGGATGGGGCTCGGAAGAAACCAACGGGGCATCCCAGAGCTCCCTGAATTCAAGACTGGCGCCCCACCATTTGGCCTAGGATATGCTCCCACCCCTGAAGAAGAAGAAGCAGCAAAAGGAAAGCCTAAGAACCATCCTCTATCTCCATACTTCAAGACCCTGAATGGTCAATTTATAAAAGAAGGTGACTCATACCCTTACTTTGGGTTCCCTGAACCTCATTATGATCATTTGAAAGGAAGGGTAATCCCAGGTTTAGAAGTTTTCTTCGACTGCCAAGCCCCCAACAATGAGGTTGTCCTCCAACCTAATGAGATCCAGAATGATGAAGCACTGGAAGGGTTGTCCGCGCTGATGAATCAAGTTGCAATGATTGAAGACCATGACGTGGATTATGACCCAAGCCTGTTGATCCAACCACTGGTAGAAGCCATCGATGAAGTGCCTCCGATTTGGGATCCATCTAGTTTCGTCTGTGCCTCTAGGCCTTAGCGGTAATTTGAGTCTGTCATTTAAGTCATTGCTTTGCTTCGAAAAGTCTTTTGATGTAATTTCTTCCTCGATCAATAATATCAATAGTTCCGAGTACATCGTTGCTACTTCTACTACTAATGATTTAGACCCCAGGGAGTTTAACCAACAACCTAAGAACGCTCAACCAATAAAAGAGGAATTGGAATCTGTGAACTTAAATGATGAAACTGAACCTAAGTTTATTAACATTGGTGCAAAATTAAGCAAAGAAGAAAAAGATGGACTTGTTGGATTGTTAAAAGAATGTATGGATGTGTTTGCTTGGTCTTATAAAGATATGCCTGACATTGATCCCGAGATAGCTCAACATCACATCCCGATACTACCTGATTGTAAGCCAGTCAAGCAGAAGCTTAGAAGAATCAAACCCGAGTGGTCAATGAAAGTCAAGGAAGAAGTGGAAAAACTCCTCAAGGCGGGCTTTATCACAGTAATCGAGTACCCCGAGTGGTTGGAAAATATAGTGCCAGTAGGGAAGAAAGACGGAAGAGTTCATCTCTGCATCGACTTCAGACCCATCAATAAAGCAAGCCCGAAAGACGAATTCCCTTTACCCCATATCGATGTGTTAGTTGACAACACGGCCGGTCATGCATTACTGTCGTTCATGGACGGTTTCTCTGGGTATAATCAGATTAAAATGGCCCCAGAAGACATGGCCAAAACATCATTCATCACTCCATGGGGGACATTCATTATAAAATCATGCCGTTTGGGTTAAAAAATACTGGAGCTACGTATCAGCGGGCCGCGACTACTATACTACATGACATGATCCATAAAGATGTTGAGGTATATGTTGATGATATGATAGTCAAATCAAAGACAAGAGAAGGACACGTCCTGGCATTGCGACGTTTTTTTGAACGTATCCAGAAGTACAACTTGCGTTTAAACCCTCAGAAGTGTGCTTTCGGTGTTACTAGTGGGAAATTGCTCGGATTTCTCATCACCCACAGAGGAATAGAGGTCGATCCCGAGAAAATTGAAGCGATACGTGGTATGGGTCCTCCCCATACCGAGAAAGAAATCAGAGGCTTCCTGGGAAGAATTCAATATATTGGAAGATTCATTTCACAACTCACGGCCAGATGTGAACCAATTTTCAAGTTCTTAGAAAAAGGAATGTCACCGAATGGAATGAAGATTGTCAAAAGGCATTTGATTCGATCCAACATTACCTTACCAATCCACCAATACTAATGCCGCCACTAGAAGGACGGCCGTTCTTGTTATATCTCACGGTGTTAGAAACCTCTGCTGGCGCCATGCTAGCCCAGGCCATCCCTGGGACGAATAAAGAACAAGCCATATATTATTTGAGCAAGAAGTTCCTTGAGTATGAAATCAAATATCCACCCCTGGAGAAGACGTGCCTAGCCTTGGTATGGACGTGTCGAAAGCTGAGGCACTATCTAACCTCTCAGGAAGTCATATTGATATCCAGAATGGATCCTCTTAAATACTTGTTAGACAAGCCATCCTTGAACCAACGAATGGCCCGATGGATCATGGTGCTTTTCGAGTTTGATATAAAATACTCTTCGCAGAAATCAATCAAAGGGAGTGTTGTTGTAGAACATCTTGCTCATAACCCAATCTCGTCATCCGAAGAGACAATTACAATTCCACTGATGAAACGATCGGCCAAGTGGCGTCTACCGATGTGATTGGGAAATTTTCTTTGATGGCGCGTCAAATCAGAAAGGCCACGGTGTTGGCGTTCTTTTGGTTGCTCCAGACGGGTCCCACACCCCACTGTCCGTTAAATTGAATTTTGAATGCACTAATAATGTCGCGGAGTATGAGGCATGTATCGTTGCGCTCGAGGCTGCACTGGAATTGGGGGCAAAAGATATCAAGGTTAATGGAGATTCGGCACTTATAATCCGTCAGATTCAAAGGGAGTGGAAGACTAAAGACGAAAGGCTAATCATTTATAATGCTCATTTAGAGAAATTGGCGGCTAAATTTAGGAATGTAGAATTTGAATTCCTCCCTCGCGCCAAGAACCAGTTTGCAGATGCTCTAGCAACTCTTGCATCCATGATCGAGATCCCGACAGGCGTCAAAATGAGACCCCTCGTAGTGGAACAAAGAGACCGGCCCTCTTTTTGCTATAGCATAGACTTAGACCGTCCAGTCGATGAAGATTCGTGGTACTCAGATATCGTCAAATATCTGAGAGGAGAACCTCTTACTCTTAACGATACAAGAACCACGATGAGGAGAGCAGCACAATATTTCCTCTCTCGGAAACATCCTTTACGAAGGTCATATGAACAAGTCCACCTCCTTTCATTAATCGAGAACAGTAAAGCAGATAATGGATGAAAGCCACCAGGGTTGTCAAGCTCCACACATGAATGGTTATATGATGGCAAAGAAAATCTTACGTCTTGGATACTATTGGCCTACTATGGAAGCAGGTAGTGAAGAGTATGTCAGAAAGTGTCATCGATGCCAGATCCATGCGAAAAGGCAACACCGTCCCCGGTGTCCCTTAATGTTTTGTCTTCACCATGGCCATTCTCTGCATGGGGTATTGATATCATCGGAAAATAACTCCGAAGGCGTCAAACGGACATCAATACATTCTCGTAGCAATTGATTACTTCACAAATTGGGTGGAAGCTGCGTCATTTGCCTTACTAGACGCCGCCAAGGTCGCCAAATTCATTGAAACCAACATTATCTGTCGATATGGGGTACCGAACGAGATTGTCTCGGACAACAGAGGTCATTTCAAGGATGTCGTCCTTCGGCTATTTGACAAATATCAAATCAACCATCACAAGTCCTCGCCATATCGCCCCCAGACAAACGGTGCTGTCGAAGCTGCGAATAAAACTCTCAAGAATATCCTCAGAAGAACCACTGAAAGTGCGAAATGTTGGCCGGAGAAATTACCTCTTGCACTATGGGGATATTGGACGTCAATTAGAACGCCGACCGGGGCAACCCCGTTCTCTTTAGTTTATGGCATGGAAGCGGTCCTCCCACTTGAGCTAGAAGTTCCGTCACTGAGAGTCTTAATGGAAAACCATGTCTCAGAAGTTGATTGGTTGAGATCTCGGTATGAGTAGTTAGCATTGCTTGATGAAAAGAGACTTCGCGCACTCTAGCATACCCAAGCGTATCAGAAGAGAATCTCACGTGCATACAATAAGAAGGTTAAACCAAGAGGAGTCAAAGTTGGAGACTTGGTTTTGAAGGAAATCAGAGCACCTGTGCATGACCCGAGGGGAAAGTTCAAGCCTAATTGGAGTGGCCCATACTTAGTCAAAGAGATTTTGCCTGGTGGAGCGGCATACATTACGGACTTGGATGGCATTAGCTTTAGAGAGCCGACCAACTTGGATAAATTAAAGAAGTACTGTGTATGATGTTATGAGAAAAGACAACATTGTAAAATTTTGTTGCCAAATAAACCTATCTTTTGTTTCTCATATTAAGGCTAAGATAAAAATTCCTCGAGCGTTCTTAAGTTGAAAATTTAAAAACCCTAGGGACTAAACATTAGACAGTATGAATAGTGACCTTGCTGGTACTCAAGAATGTCTTTTTCTCTTCGCGTCAAGTCGATGTCTCAAGTCACTCCTTTCAAGTCGCGCCGCCTTCCTTTATCTCGCCGATCCTCCATGACCTCAAGAGTCGCGTCCAAGTTGTCATCAACAACTTCGGCTTCTCTGTTTCTGTCTCCCTGCACCACGCTCGAAAAAATCGCGAATTTCCTTCTGTTCAACAACCTTAATCTCAAGTCTGGGGGCAAGCCTTTCACTTCTTCGCGTAAAACCTTGTACCTTACAATCTCCCTGTCTTTCACTTCTCGAGTCAACCAGTCGGAGTACTCCGTCGATTGGCTAAAATCAGGATCATCTCTAGCAGCACTCAACAACGTTCGCAGGGTCCATAACTCCAAAATCTTCCACCAAGTGTTGGAAGAGGCAGGCTCAGGAAGGAAAGCGCGGCCGATCTCGTTTGGAATAACTTGCGGAAGCCTCATTTGCCTGCGGATACGAGAAGGATAGTAGAAAGAAGTCTTATAAAAGCTGGGGAGGCACACCACCTGATATCCCGGAGATCGAGTCACCCACTGATCAATCTTCCACCATGGGCAGGTCCAGTGGATTTTATCGCAAGAAAGGTGCATGAAAAAGCCGATCCATTTGGCCTTTGAATCTTGAGTAAGAACGATCCGCCAATTACTGAATCCAACCACAGAATAATTGGGTGTCGTAGGGTCCTCGATCAATCTTAGTTTTTCCATGAGCCACATCTAAAAAAATTGAGGGGGGTAGTCAAAAAAAGGGGGGTCGTTCTATATCAAGAATAATTCTTTAAAAAATTACCTGTAAAAGGAGAGGACTCCCTCTCAGCAGCACGCGAGGGTCGGCAAAATGATCATCCAGGCTGTTCAGCGTTTCACCTAGAATCAGGGGTATGATGGTCTTCCCATCCTGCATATCGCGCGCCAATGAAGCTGCAAATACATGACCGAATCCTTCCTGAAGGACAAATAAGTATCGACTTACGAGGACAAAGGCGAAAATCTCTCGTCGGGAATTTGACCAGACTTCAGTTTTGGAAGAAAGCACCAGTTGAAGGAGCTTTTGCAAGTCGACAGCGTTGCCCTCAAGTATTGAGGAAAGCTGGGCTGTAGGGATGGACACCATGTCCGAGAAGGATCGCAGGTTCCCATCTGGCACCGCGATATGCTTCGTCACGCTCGTACCCAATAATGCCCCAAATTCCTCGGGAGTTGGGCATAACTCTTCATGATTATTACCAAGACGGAAAACGTGGTCATTAGGATCCCAGAACTTCACAGCTGCCTGAAGCAAATTCATGTCTACTTTCACGCCTCGTAGAGAGAAAAGAGCATCTAGCCCGAATCGACCAAAACGGCGGCGCTCTCCTTTGGCCATAGAACGCATCACCGAATGGATACTATCATCAAGAGAACTCATGATGAGGGAAGAGAAGAAAAGAAAGGGGACGGATATTTTTGTAAAGAAAGAGTACGAGGAGAGTTGTAAGGAACAAAAATGATGAATTGTGGTGATTATGTTCCAATTGGGCTTTATTTATAGACCTCATGTAAAACCAAAACCATTTGTAAAGAGGATTCAAAGTACCATTAGGAATAGTACTTGCTTTATTCTTTTCCTAATTGGAATTGGAATTTAAAAAAAAAAGAGGTAGTAAAACGAAAAAACGAAAAAGAAAAAAAAATGAAAAGAAAAAGGACAACAATTTTTACGAAAAAGCTGTGTGAATCGAACTTAACATTGAAAAATTGGAAAAATTACAGGAAATGTGTTTCTTTAGGGAATTTGGGTAATTTGAGCTCAAATGTTGAGATAGTGTTCAAATTAGGCACTTAGGCTCATCTCTAGAAAAGTTAGGCGCTTTGGCCTGTACCTTGACAATTTTTTAGCACTTTGACTCTGTACTTCGATGATTTTGGCATTTAGGCCTCCGAATTTTGATAATCTCGGCACTTTGGCCCTCGTATTTCGATGATTTTGACACTTTGTCTTAGACGACCCTGGGCAATTATAGGCCTCGATTTAGGCGATTAGACTGCCTGAGCAATCATAGGCCCCGATTTAGGCGATTAGACTGCCTTGGCAATTATAGGCCCCGATTTAGGCGATTAGACTGCCTGGGTAATTATAGGCCCCGATTTAGGTGATTAGACTGCCTGGGCAATTATAGGCCCCGATTTACGCGATTAGACTGCCTGGGTAATTATAGGCCCCGATTAGGCGATTAGACTGCCTGGGTAATTATCGGCCCCGATTTAGGCGATTAGACTGCCTGGGTAATTATAGGTCCCAATTTAGGCGATTAGACTGCCTGGGCGATTATAGGCCCCACTTTAGGCGATTAGACTGCCTGGGCGATTATAGGCCCCACTTTAGGCGATTAGACTGCCTGGGCGATTATAGGCCCCACTTTAGGCGATTAGACTGCCTGGGCGATTATAGGCCCCACTATAGGCGATTAGACTGCATGGGCGATTATAGGCCCCACTTTAGGCGATTAGACTGCCTGGGCGTTCAACCCCACTAACACTGGGACATCAGCTAACTTTTCCTTAAGTAAAAGTAAGCTGATGGAGGGGCAAACTGTTAACAATCATTTTTTTAATTAAGTTCACTAATTTAATTTTTTGGGAACTTGTTTAACTAATCTAACTTTGATTCCAACTCAATCAAAAGAAAGGGGGCTGAAATGAATGTTTTGAACATTACACATGAGAAGATGTCATTTACCCTTCTTTTTTTTTGCTTAGCATTCAGTCGACCTCCACCTCAACCTTAACCGACCTCCACCTCCGCCTTCTTCGCCTCCCACCTTCACCCAACCTCTTCAAACCCTAGCCTCCAACTCCACCCTAACCCTAGCCTCCCTCACATCTCTATAAATACTCTCCCGGTAGACTTAACCTAGCATCAAAAAAGAGAGAAAGAAAGTCTGCTCTCTTCCTCGCCAGCCGCAGCCCTTCTTCCTCCTCCACCACAACTCCTGGCCAGACCATCTCCCGACCTTTGGCGCACGCCCTGCACTGTCCGCGGCAACCTTGTCTTCCGCCGACGCCGCCACCAGCCCCGCATCATAGCTGCGATCGCAGCATAGGGAAGGCGGAGCTGACGCATCTACCGGCCTTCTCTCGTCTACCCTAGCGCTGCCAAGCCGCTGCGGATCACTCCCCAGTCGCCGGAGCACCTGCCGCAGCCCGAGCCACCGCCACCTTGTCACCGTCCGCCGCGAAACTGCACCCCAACCGCTGAACTTGCAGACTCCGACGCGAATTCAGCGCGAATTCGAATACCAGTGACACGTGTCGCGTTTGTGTTTAATTCAAACCCGAGTTTAGCTCGGGTTTTTTAGAACCTCCAAGAAGAAGGCTATTTGACTGCCACACCGCATCAACAAATCTCCGAGGCAACTTGACCGTCTCCAACATCCAGGCAATTCGACCGCCGCTTCACCGATTTGACAGGTACGCATTCTAACCCCGACTCTCCCAGTCCGACGGGAGCGAACTACGTGGGCTTTGATCCCGATTCAAACGGGTACGTAGGCAGTTTGGAAGCCCATAATCCAGGCCCAAGTCCAATTAACTAAAATTAACCCATTGTTTGAAAATAAAAAAATTAATCATTTTGCATTAATTAATTTATGGGAATCGGCTTTTATTTTGTTTTAAAAATTATTTTCAGACAAATTGGGTGCCTAACACCTTCCCAATTTGTACCCAATCCCCAGACTTAAAATCTCTGGTTTTCCGTAGAAATTGCTTTTTCTTAATTTCGGAGTCAAAATTGGGTTTTTCCTTACTTTCCCCATTTTCTAAAAAATAAAGGTGGCGACTCCCTCATTTTTCCCAAAGTTGGCGGAAAAGCCCCCGACGAGCGGCCCTCCCGCTCACAAACCCCACTCCGCTTTTCTGCTCCTGAGTATTTCATTTTAACTCCTGTAGATTACTCCGTAGCTACAAATCGTCGTTCTCAACATCACATCAACCCTTCAAGCATCTGGAAGCCCGTGCCGTCAAGGAACGAAGTAATCACTGGAAGAACATCACCAACGTCGAGGAGATGTATGTTGTCACCCAGGAGCACATGGTCGCACAAGAACTACTATCCCAGAGGGATGGAAAGCAGGAAAACAAAGACAATCAGGACCAAAGGAGAGATATCCCGAAACCCGCAGTCATCAGACACCCGGGTAGCTGGGGAGGCCAAAAAAAATCCTTCGAGAGGAACGCAAGTTTCACGCCTCTTAACGCCACCCGGACCAGCATCATCGCAGCACTACAAAAACAAGGAAGCGGAAGCATCAGTTGCCCGAGGGCCATGCCAGAAGAAGCAAAGCATAATTCTTCTAAGTACTGCCAATTTCACATGGACAATGGGCATGATACCGAACAATGCTACCAATTGAAAAAGTACATCGAACAACTCATCAAGAAGGGTTCCCTGAGGGAGTACTTGAAAATGCCTTTGGATGAGGGAACTTCCCGATGGAAAGGGAAGCCCGAAGGAGACACTACTAGTCCGGACAAAAAGAAAAAAGGAATGAGGTGCCCTCCTCAAGCTACCGAAGTACTGAATACCATCACCACGACCCTGGGGTCAAATGCGAGGAAAAGGAAGGCAAGGGAAAATAGCTTCTTTAAGCTTCGGAAACCAAGCCTCGAAAGTCAAACATGCGGATGGAACCGAAGTACAATTCCCGCAATATGACCCACTCATCATCACCCTTCGGATTGGAACCATTGATGTCAGAAGGGTCCATTGCGACGACGGCTCGAACGCTGATGTGTTGTTCGCCAAAGCTTACGAAGGACTGAAGTTGAAGTCAAGAAAGCTGAACCCAGTCAGGACCATAACTTATGGAGTAGGCCCAGACGAGCTGCCGGTACTTGGGTGGATTGAGCTCCTAGCTATGTTCATAGGGACTGGGCCCGAAGGACAATCCCAGTATACGGCACTGATGGTCAAATGGCTGGTCATCGACGTCCCTTAGGCTTATAATGCGATCATCGGGAGAGAAACTCAAGGGGCAATCTACATGAGAAATGACGTGAAGTACCTCACGGTCACTTTCGAAACCGATGAATGGGACACCTCGATTTACGTGAAGTTAGAGGGAGGCAAAGAACGTCATGACTTTGGCTCAGAAGGGCCCGAGGCCAGGCTGCTCGAAGGAGAATGTGGAGGAAGCAACTAAGACTGAAGAAGTCATTCTGGAGGGGAACCGGACAACTAGGATCGCCGAACAAATGCCCGAGAGCAGTAAGTCAAAGCTGAAGAGCTTGAAGTCCGGGACGCCCGGAGCAACTATTCGTGATGGAAAACTCTCTGAATGAGTTTTGCCACTACGACTATAGCTTTAGTAGCCCGCTGCTCAGGCTAGCTCCCGGCGTCGTCCATCTTCTGGACGACTTGAGAGACCCAGCCTGTAAGGCACATCATCTGTAACAATTATCAAAAGAAAGTCAGGACAGTTAGACAGTTTATTGAAAGTGATCGAAGGATGAGGACTGTACCTGAGAGCCTAGGACATGCATCCTAGAGGTGGTCACAGCCAGATCCGGGAACTGATGCTCGAGGCAATCCATGGTCCGGGCAGTTGACAACCCTTTCTAGAGCTCCGGGGCCATTTCCTTGGCATACTCATCATCCATGAAGTTTTGGTCCTCATGGATTAGCCACCACGGCTCCCGCGTGATCAAGTCTGATCTGTACCGAGTGAGTTCAGCGTCGCGCTCTTGACAAGCCTTCTCCTGGGCCTCTTTCCAGCCTGGACTTATATAGCAGAAATGCGTCCGGGTGACATCATGAAATGGATCATCTCCAAACATCCGGGAGAGATTCCCGAATATATTCTAGAATCATTGGTTCTCTAAAGATAAGTGTTGATTACCTAAGTCGAAGTCTGTGGGCAAGACTCCCAGAGTTTGTTCTTCGGTGACCGGGGTAGCCTTGTACTTTCCCCGAAGACACCTCTTCTTGTCAAGGAAAGGACCTGCTCGATCGTACGCATCGAACAAGTCCTCGAACGTAGTGTTCATCTCCTCCAGACGAACTGGAGAGCGGACCTCAGATGGAGCAGCCTCTGGGACGTCTGCGCCATCCCCCTTCCTCTTCTTCAGCTCAGCCGCAGGAGGTTGGGAGGGACCTGCCTTGGCAGGCTTGCCCTTCTTCTGGGCACCTTTAAAAAGGTCCTGAAGGTTAATCTTCTGGGCCATTTCTGCGAAAGAAGATACAATTAGTTAATACAAAAGGG
This sequence comes from Stellera chamaejasme, assembly GCA_024586325.1. NCBI lineage: Eukaryota > Viridiplantae > Streptophyta > Magnoliopsida > Malvales > Thymelaeaceae > Stellera > Stellera chamaejasme. Next base: position 19,201,580 of record CM044980.1, on the reverse strand, counting down.
AATGCAAATGAATTAAAGAAAAGATATGAATCTTGAACGAAGGTCGCGTGTGGAATCTTGCCCCGTAAACGTTGAATCAGTGCCAAATTCTGCGATGAAGGGGGGCTCTCCTTGATTCCAAGTGCCCCCAAGTCACCCCGAATGATCCCTAAATAGGATAAGACTCCTTGGGTGATGAGAGTCCATTTAATTAGAACGGGGAATGGTTCGGGACTAACAGTGACTCTAACGATTGCGGTTACGGATATTGGGTAATCATAACTGCGGATAACCATTAAGCATTACCCACCCCTTTTTTAATACCCAGTTCCTAGCCCATGTATACCCAGCCCAGTATCCCAGACCATTTATTATATTACCCACCTCAGACCAAAAACTTTGTTAAATTTTGTTAATCGGTTATGTTGATTTGTTAAATCTTGTTAAACTTTGTTAGATGCAACCAAAAACTCTATTGTATGATATTGTACAAGGACCACTTAATGGCATTGAAAGTTTGGATACCAGTTTTTATGCGGTTAATGGATATCCGCGGGTGACGGATATCCGCGGATATCCAGATGTGGGTGCTAGGTACTAACCGGTGTAGCGGATATCCACTAACCACGAATAGTAATATATCTGCGGTTGGCGGTTACGGTTATCGGGTATCCGCAGTGAAACCGAACCATTGTTATCCATAATCTAGCGGCTAGATTATTATAAAGACTTTTTTAGCCACAGTAAAACCTAACTTCCTTTCTACACTAACACTGCCACAAAGTCGACACATCCAAGTTTTTTTCTAATATACGGGACTAGGTTCATGTGTTATTGAGCTTCGAACTCGAACTCGAGCAGAACTCAGGGCTCGATAATTTTATCAAGCCGAGTTCAAGCCATCCTGAGTTCGGCTCGATAGCTTATTGAGCTATCGAGCAAAACATATTAAAAAGAGTTAGGATAGTTCATATGTAAATAATTAAAGTAATTGTGACCTAATTTACTCAGTTTCTAAAGTACAAGTGTTATATTAAAGGACTTATTTGACTAATATCATAAAACATAAGGAATAGGATTTATTTTGCTAATTGAAACAAATTTCGAGCCGAACTCGAGCGTAGTTCAAATGGCTTTTTATAGGTTTTTGAACAGTTCGTGAGCTATCGAGCCGAACTCGAGTAATTAATCGAGCCGAGTTCGAGCCTTCATAATGAAGGCTTGTCGAGCTATCGAGACGAACTAGAGCTCAATAAAAAATTATCGAGCCGAACTCGAGCTCTGCACAGTTCGAGCTCGACTAGGCTTGTTTACAGCCCTATACGGGACCGTGTTTGTGCGGAACTTTTACTTTACCATAGAGGGATAATCGTTCCTTAAATATCAAACATTTATCATATGTACGTTTTAACTCCTATAGTTTAATTTATGTTGGTACTTTGTAAACCCTTCAAACACAAAATTGTTTGGACACCCGAGAATGACATTGATGAATACACAATAACGTTTGGACAACACAAAAACGTTTCCATTTTAAACATGTTTAATCTCACTTAAAGTTCTAAAAAGTTGTAGGAATAAAGTTTAATGTGAACTTCCATAAGAAAATTACATGATTGCATTGATTGTAACTATTAATAGCATGAAATCAACTCTTTAGTGGTGATTGGGGTGAAATAGTTTGAAGAAGGGCATAAGGTAACTTGTTAAAAAGCTAAACAGTGGTGTAAATCTCAAATCGGACCAACCAAACTTGAAGATCTTCCTCAATGCTTATTTTCTCAGGTTATATTGTTAGTTTAAGGTTAATTGTGTATTCAATTTGATAAAACAGTGGAAATTTTTTTAAAAAAAATTAATATATTTTGACATTAATGGAAGAAAAACGTCAAACGCGGTGTCATTGAAGCGCAGTTTCTTTCATCCCCAACGTATTCGACTAGTCGAGAAGTAGTTTTGACGAACCCGAACGTTGTTCTTGCCTATCCAGACGTGTTTAGTTTGCGTTACAAAAGCTAGAATTAACGTTACAAACTAAAAAGCGTTAGAAGGTTTCATAAATTCGTTCAACATGGTAGGCTTGTGCCTATTAGGCTCATTCTGGGTGCTTCGTCTTCGACCTTAGCCCAAAGATGGGTCTCTTGGTGGCCAATGTCGCAGTTGCTTTTGATGACTCATGTTTGACAACCCGAGAGTGCCATTTCAAAACAAAACATGATTTTCCGAAGACACATTTTAGGCCCTACCAATGTCTCTAAGACCAAATGTAGGGCTTGTTCTATATTCTGGGTGCTTCGTCTTTGACCATGGCCCATAAATGGGTCTCTTGGTCGTCAATGTCACTTTGACAAAGCTGATTTCAACGAATCTGTCCTTCCTCTCCCCAAAATCACCGGCGGCACAGTAGCCAAAGTGATCAACTGGTGCACGGAACACCGCAAGTGCGACGCCGACAGAAAACAGTAGGGGATTTCAAGGATTTGAAGGATCGACGGTGGCTGCAATGGAGGGTGCTTGGCCGGCGAGGATGAGGAAGGTTCTCCGCCATTGAATACGATCTTCCCTCTCAGCCGCTGTCTCTTCAGCGTCCTCACCCACTCTCGCACCGACACCGATCCGACGACCACCGAACAGAGAGAGAGAGAGAGAGAGGGAGAGAGAGAGAATTTGAGCTGAAACAGATCCCTGGAGTTGACCCTGATAATTTTTCTAGGTTAGTCGACTCATATGCCTGCTTAGTTAGAGGTTTTTGCTAATTCAGTAGGGTGGTTAAGGGTTTTGCGAAATTTTGTTAGCGAGTTGACCTGTGTAGTGAAATGTTTAATTATGGAGTAAATTATGAGCTTTGTTAATTGTTGATTGTGATTAATGCAGATGGCTTCTAGTTATGTGTATTCTTTCTTTCATCGGGGGAGGTTTGTGTTGGAGCCATCTTTGCATTACATTGACTGTGAAGTGAGGAGTTTAAATATGACAAGGATCTTGTTACATATTTCTCACCTACCACTTGTCTGTGTAATTTGGGCAATGTTGATGAAGATGTGAAGTGAGTATATTAAAAGCGTAGGGGCTGAGCAAGTTATGGACTCCAACCATTAATGGCCTTACCAGTTTAATGGCTATGTTTGGTGCTGCAATTGAGGGTGAGGAGCTGGACTTGTATGTAGAACATACTATTGATTGGTATTTGAAACGTAATATGGAAGTGTCTCGGCCATTTGTGGTAGGGAGCATATGTTCTTCAAAGACGGTTGGTGAGGTGATCTTTCTAATTCAAGTGGCCAAACATAGAGGACAACTTTCTTCAACCCCACTTCAGATATTGCGAATCCAAAATTTAAACTGAGACAGAGATTTGCTTCTATTGATGTGCTAAGGAAAGCTGTGAAGGTTTAAATTGTGAAAATCAAGATGAACTTGAATACAAAAAAGAATGAAAAGATGGGTTTGTAGTGGAGTGTCTTGCATCTGGCTGTCATGGAAGTTGGTTGCAAGGAGAGTGAAGGCTGGACCAAGGATGCAGATAAAGAAACTTCATGATGAGCACATGTGTACTACACTTTTCCACTCAACTCTTGTTCAAAAGTTTTGATCAAGTTTGCTAAATCCAAGGTTGCTTTCTCTTGAAGAAAGAGGTGTTGGATCCATCTTCCTTCCCTTGGCAAAACTTCACTTTTGCTTGAACCATTTCTTGGATTCAAGAGGGGGTGTTTGTCACAGCCACCCCGCCCGGTTGCGGAGGCGAGGCCAACCGTGACGTTCGGAAACCAGTAGCTACGGCGGAAAGCGCGGAAACGGTACCACAACTCGCAACCTACAACATCCATATACGGCAAGTATACAAACACGCAGTTCATGGAAAATCATGCATAGCAACAAAACACATGATCACAAAAGCCATTCCATATCATATATCCAGTATATACAATATAGGCAAGTCGGGGCTCCGCCCTCGACTCAGAAGACAGTTCAAAATCAGCAGATATCCAGAACATATATCATATACATCTCATGATCCACTATACATGCATGCAACTACAACTACAGAGCCATCAAAACTAAATCCTAAATATACCTAGAGCAGAATCGGAAAGCTGCTCCCTCAGGTGGCTTCCGCCTGCGGTACTGCTGCTGCTACTGCTAACCAAAACCAAAGAGAGAGAGAAAAGAGTTAGTCAACCGTGAACCATCCAAACCAAAGTAAGAAACATCGATCCAAAGCCTCAACCGAGACTACCCCTTAACCAACACAAAACCAAAGTTCCAGAAACGGAACAATAAATACCTGAAAGCCCAAAACAACCAAAGCACCGCGGATCTCTATCCCGCCGGCTGCTTATCAGGTCTGCCTGAAAGGTGGTAAACAAATAAGGGGTGAGTCCTCGGGAGGACCCAGTAAAGGCTGAGGTAAGATACAGCTCGTATACATGGTAACCAACCGAACCTGCAAAACAGAGCAATACAAGCACAAATATACATATACCAACATAAATACAATGTCCCGTAGGACAAGGTGAGTCAAAGATCCCATACGCGGTCCAACCGCCCAATCGACCCTTATAATGAAGTACAGACGACAGCCCTCTCCAAGAGGTTCCAATATCCAATAGCACGGTACCGGCTGGGGTCATGATCCCCAAATTTTCGTAGGGTCCCAGTGGTATACCGGCACTCCCGGTGCGGGTATACATAAAGTGTCGGCACCCTCCTGTCACAGCCACCCCGCCCGGTTGCGGAGGCGGAGCCGGCCGCGACGTCGGAACGGAAATGTAGCAAGAAGCGCGGCAACAAAACATCAAGCTCAAATATCAAAATGGTCGAGTAACGACTAGCAACCTACAAACTCATACAAGGCAAGCATGCTTAACAACCCAAAATTCTACCATACATGCAGTTCATGGTGTGTCAAACATCAATTATCGATATCATCACCGAAACACCAAGTCTGAAACATACCAATTCCACTATAGGCAAGTCGGGGCTCCGCCCACGACTCAGAAGGCAGATAAAGCAGAATATATCTCAGACATATACATATATACAAAACCATGATCTGATCTATATGCATGCAATTACAGCTACAGAGCCAATAAACAAAACCCTATAAATACCTAGCGCGGAATCTGAAGCGACCTCCGCACGTGGTACTGCTGCTGCAACCACAACCCCAAAACGTAGGAAGCACCGCGGATCTCTACTCCGCCGGTTGCTTGTCAGGACGGCCTGAAAGTGGTAAACAATAAAAGGGTGAGTCCTCAAAAGGAACCAGTAAGGGCTAAGGTAAAAATGTAGTTTGCCCATATGGCACAAGCTGAACCTGCAAAACAGAATATCACAAACACATATACATATACATATGAACATAAAGCATAAGGTAAACCAGAATCCATCAAATGCGGTCCAACCGCCAGAACGACCCGTAACGACAGCCCTCAACAGAGGTCAGAATATACTGAGCGAGCGAGCAAAAGCACGGTACCAGTGGGGTCGCGATCCCCAAACCGTCGTAGGTCACGAAGTATATCGGCACCCAGTGCGGATATACACGTAATGTCGGCACCCTCGGTGCGGACACGTAGGCAATGCTCGGCACTCCCGGTGCGGATACGCAGAACAGATCTAAGGAGCACCCGTGGCCTCTCTGACCATCCGGGTCTCGTCACAGAACAGAACATATAATAATAATAATAATGCACAAATAAAAACAGAAGTATCATACCTGATAAACATACACAGAACAGAATAAGAACCCGGACCTCTAGGGTCTTCCGGGCCTTGAAACGGAACAAACATACATTTTACCAAATTAAGCCCTTACCTCAGAAACGCTGCTCGCAGCCCAAAACTCGGGAAATCCAGGCTCCCGACCCGAAATGCACAACCTGGCTCCTACGGTTCCACGCTACTCCACCAACGCAGAATCAAGCTGGATAACCATAATTAGGTCAGAACACATCCAAAACCAACCCCGAAACCAATTCCCGCACAAACCCACACTTTCCCGTAAAAGTCCACAGAAAGCTCGGTTTTACGAACCGAGCTAGAACCTTGTTATTCCAACACCCACAAACACTTTCCAACCTTTAAACCCGCATTCCAGACACTTTTCCCGGTAAACCCGCATAAACCTAACTTTCTTATTTCTAATCCGAAAATGGTATTTCAAACGCCATAACGCACCCACATTTACCATCCAATTTAATCAAAATACAACATTCACATGGAAAAAGAATCATTTCAACAATTCGACCCTTAACCAATTTTTCACCACACTTCCAAATCAAACCATTCAAGCTTCCAATTAATCCTACTAATCACCAATTTCACTTCCTAACCAACATTACTAACCAATTGCATCAAAACAACAAAACCCCAACCTTGAATATTTCGGCCAAAATGGGGGTTTCTCTCCCAACTTGTTTTCCATCAAATTGAAACCATAGATAACCTTAGAATCATGCTAGGAACAACATACTAAGAGCATGATTCAAGAACACAACCACACACCATTTTGGAAATTCAAGCATAATTCGGCCATGATAGGGTTTTGCAACCAAGAAGTTTTCTCCAAAATCTAACCATAGATTCTTACTCCTCTCAAGCCCAAGAACAACATACTAAAAGATGGGAGGGAGAGGATCACTCTCGCTTACAGTGAAGAACAACCATAAATTCCCAAATTTGCTCTCTTTTCTTCACCATCTCAAGATATCAACTAAAAAAGAGAAGAAAGATGGAAGCTTACCAATCTTTGGAGCCTAAAACCTTGAAGTTTCAGCAAGGAAGGATGAAGGACATGGAGCTTGGAGAGAAGAAGAAGATGGCGGATGAAGAAGGAAGAAGAAGAAGAGAAATGAAATGAAATTTAATTAATTTTTCATACTAATTATCCTTATATATTATCCCTTCCTTTTCTTCTTAAATTATAAAGGGACAAGTGTCCCAGCCCAAAGGCTGCTGCCGACATAAGGCCCAATCTGGCCCAAAATATTGATGACATTTGGGTTAATTGCAACTTAGCCCCCCAATTCTCCAAATCTTTGCAATTAAACCCCAAATATAAGTAACGAACTCCAAATGAAACCAAAACTGACCAGAACCCCCTCAAATCCCGAAGGATGCGGACACACCAATAAACCATATAGCACCCGAGGTCTCCAACACCGTCCCGGGTCTCACCATAGAATCATATATAATATAACAATATAAATCAAGATACTCGCACCTAGTGCAGATATGCCAAACCAAATACAAACCCGTGGCCTCCAAGACCATCCGGGCCGTGGAATAAACACGAACATGCATCTTACCGTATAACAGGTCCCGGGATCACCGAACCACCGTCCTCAACCCGGGAACCCGCCTCAACTAAACCCGTATACATAAAGTCCCATACCAGTATGTATAACAAGAGAAGTTGAACCCTTACCTCGAAACACTGCCCCGCAGCACAACTCCCAGAAAAATCCCAAATCCCAGCTCAAAAAGTGCAAACTGAACTCTGATGGTCTCACACCGCTCCACCAGCGCAGATTCAAGCTGAACAACCATAAACCAATCAAAACACGTCAGAATACAACCCCAGAAACCAAACCCGCACAATCCCGCACTTTCCCGCAAAAATCCACAGAAAGCTCGGTTTTACGAACCGAGCCAGAACCTTGTTATTCCAACACCCACAAACACATTCCAACCTTTAAACCCTTCATTTTCGACATTTTACCGAGAAACCCGCCTAAAGGTAACTTTTCCATCTATTATCCGAAAATGACGTTTCAAACACCATACCGCACCTAAATCCAACCCCGATACCAATTTACCATCCAATTCAACCAAAATACAACACCAACATAGAGAAAGTTTCCTCTAAACATTTCGGCCCTTTACCACATTTTTACCCAACTTCCAATTCAATCCATTCAAGCCATCAAACAATCATTTTAACCACCAATTCCACTTCCTAAGCAAGAATGCTAACCAATTGCACCTAAATCAACCAAAATCAACCATGAACCCTAACTTATAATTTCGGCCAAAAAGGGGGTTTCTTACCCAACATGTTTTCCATCAAATTGAATCCATACATAGGCTTAGAATCATGCTAGGAACAACATATTAAGAGCATGATTCAAGAACACAAACATACACCATTTTAGAATTTCACCCATAATTTCGGCAATTTAGGGTTTAAGTATCCAAGGAGTTTTTCCAAAATCTAACCATAGATTCTTACTCCTCTCCATCCCAAGATCAACATACTTAAATTTGGAAGCAAGAAAATCATCCTAACTAGTAGCTAAGAACAAACCCCAATTCCAAAAATCCTTCTCTTTCTCTAATCAAAACTTGTTTCTGGTGGCGGATCTGTGCGTGTAACCGCCACGTTCCGGTTTGACTTACGTGTCCTGATGTTGACTGACGTCATTAGGTTGACTTTTCGTATTAGGACACGATTGTCGAGAAATAGAGAGGTCCTCTGAGGTTGTGTTTTGACGAGTCGCGTCGAGTAGTTGTAAAACGTTACCCTTTTAGGTATGAATAGTGAATGTATTTATAGTTCCAGGTCTGAGTGGTATTATTGTAATATCTCCATATCGTGTTTTTAGGGAATATAGGTACTTCGGGAATTGTTGTTCGGGAACGTCCTTAATCATAGTTTGGGTTATTTAGTCTATTAACGGTTTTTTAATGGGGCCCTTATTTCGGGCTTATGAGTGGGCCTTTTGTTAGGCCTTTTGAGTGTATTTGGGCCTGACGGCCATCAGTTTCCAACTTGAAAAGAGAGAAAGGGAGGAAGCTTACCACTTATAGCACCCAATTTCTTGTTGATTTCAGCCAAGATTTGAAGAACAAGAAGCTCCAATGAACAGTAAAAATGGCGCAAGATTGAGAGGAAGAAGAAGAAGAAAAGTGATGAAATGTTTTAACTTTTCCCTTTATATATTTTCTTCCTTTTTCCATCTCTTTTTCATACTTAATCAAAAATAGCCAAGTGTCCCTTGTCCTCTTCCCTTCCAGCCGACTTCAGCCCCTCTCCCTTTCCTAATATTGCTGACTTATGGCCAAATTGCACTTTTAGTCCCCAAATTCTCCCAAAAGTTACAATTTTGGCCCAACCGCAATTATCGGACTCCAATTGGAACAAAAATTAGATACAACCCTCAGGATAACATAACATTCATTAAACATGCTTCAAATTTTTAATTACAATTCCAGAGTGTCCTACCGAGCTCGCTGAACCCGAACGAATCCCGATGTGCGAGCATATCAACCTGAACCACAATCCCGTCACGACAAAATTCCACAAAAATAACCATAAAATCCATCTTAAAATAACACATACCTTCCACTGAAGCCGTCGGAAAAATTCCATCCCGAGCCCCGGGATTCTCGTCCTGGGCCCGAGAGTCGCCCGGAACCGAACGTCCCGCCCCAAAATATATGCTCCGTAAAAAGATCCGGGACGTTCCCACGACTCCAAATATACAAACGGTTTCTCAATCTGAAGTCCTGAGAGCGCTACCGAGCCCGCTGTACGTCTTGAGCCAACCCCGACAACCCCCCGGCGCCGGAAAAATAGTTTCGGCGGAAACGTCCGGGGAACCCACACGACCTCAAATATGAAAGGGTTCGCCAAAATGATGCTCGGATAAGGCTCGGGAGCCGTCTGAATGCCAAAAGCCCGGTTCCGCAGGCCAAAACCAAAGCCTCGGGTCACCCGGGTCAAAACCCGCTCAATGTGACTGTAACAGTGTTGGCCAAATTTATTTATCTATTCTAGTCAATAAGAGATTCTTCAATTGTGTTTCTTAATCTATAAGAAAACACATCAACATGTGTGCAAGACAGACTCGAGTATATGCTGCCAAATATTCATGGATAGCTTAAGCGTATGTTGATGCTATTAGATCTCAGCCTAAAATTTCTACAGCTGCACTTGTTGATCATCTTAGGCGGGATCACCATCTGGAGTTACATAGATCTAAAGTAATCAGGGCGAAAAAACTTGCACTAGAAGTAATAAGGGGTGGTGAGGCAGGGCAATATAAAAAATTGGTAGATTATGGGAGAGAGTTAGAAAGAAGCAATGAAGGTTCAAAACTATATTTGAGCATGGATAACTTAGTTTTACAAAGATTGTTTGTGTTTTTTGGGTGCCAGTAAGTATGGATTTTAAAGAGGATGTAGGCCAATCATTAGTTTGGATGGTTGTTGGTTGAAGGGCTCATTTGGTGGCAATCTGCTAACTGTAGTTGGAATTGATTCAAATGATTGTATTTGGCCAATTGCAATAGCTGTGGTTGAAACTGAGAGTGAAGATTCATGGAGGTGGTTTATAAGAATCCTATCTGATGAGTTGAAGATTACTGACTCAAGTTTATGGACAGTAATGACTGATAGACAGAAGGTAGTGCTCTAACATACATATTATATTATAGTTAAAATTTTCATGTACAATCTCCTTACATTCACTTACTATTGTATCTGCAGGGTCTGATTGGAGCAGTTGATGCTGCGTTACCTCAAGCTGAACACAGGTTTTGCGTTAAGCACCTGTACACCAACTTCAAGTAAAGGTATCCTGGTGATGGGTACAGAGACCTCATATGGGCTGCTGCTAGATCAAGTCATCCAACAAGATTCAGAACCCACATGGAAGCAATAAAGGCATTGAACACTGATGCATAGAGATACATGAATGAGATAGGATCTGAGTATTAGACAAGATCACATTTTCGGGAATTCCCAAAATGTGACTTACTTTTAAACAATATGTGTGAGTGCTTTAATAGTAGGACTAGACTTCTAATCCTAATTGAGCTAAACTTCTACACTCCCCCTCAAGTTGGTGCATAGATATTTTCAATGCCCAACTTGTCCAAAGATTGATGAAACAGTCGGCTTGCTACAGGTTTAGTCAATAAATCAGCTAATTGATCAGCTGATCGTACATGTGTGACTTGAATGATTTTGGCATCCAACTTTTCTTTAATAAAATTCTTGTCCACCTCTATATGTTTTGTTCTGTCATGTTGCACCGGGTTGTACGCGATATCACAGGCAGCCTTACTGTCACAGTACAATATCATAGGTTCACCATGTTCAATCCTCAACTCCTGTAACAAACGTTTGAGCCAGAGTAACTCGCAGACTCCTTTTGCCAAGGCCCGGTATTCAGCCTCAGCACTTGACCGTGCAACTACCTTTTGTTTCTTGCTGCGCCAGGTAACCAAGTTCCCTCCTACGAATGTCAAATACCCCGTCGTTGAACGTCTATCATCCACAGCACATGCCCAGTCAGCATCTGTATAGCCTTTAATGGTCATTGAAGTACACTTCCTAAACATCATTCCTCTACCTGGAGAGGATTTCAAGTACCTTAATATGCGTAGAACTGCCTCCGGATGGTGCATACTTGGATTATGCATAAACTAACTCACGATGCTTAGTGGGTAAGCAAGATCTGGGTGAGTATGGGTGAGATACAATAACCGTCCAACTAGACGTTGATATTGTCCTTAGTTCGCCGATGTCTGGTATGGGAAGATCCCTAGCTTGACATTTTCAGCAGAAGGCGAGTCACATGGCTTGCAAGCAAGCATTCCTACCTCACTAAGAAGATCCAAGATATATTTTCGTTGGGACAAGAATATGCCATGTTTTGATCTAAGAACTTCAATCCCAAGAAAATACTTCAATGGACCAAGATCTTTCATTTCGAACTCTTGAGACAAATGTTTCTTCAAAGCCTCTTTTTCTTCAAGATCATTCCCTGTCACAATCATGTCATCAACATAGATAATGAGAGCAGTTAGTTTCTCTTTATTATGCTTGATGAAAAGAGTGTGATCTGAGTTACTCTGTTGATACCCAAATGATTTCATAGATTTAGTAAACCTCCCAAACCATGCTCGTGGAGACTGTTTCAATCCGTAAAGTGATCTTTGTAGTTTACAAACTTGGTTACTGCCTTCTGTTTGTAATGAACATCCAGGTGGCAGCTCCATATACACTTCCTCTTGCAAATCACCGTGCAAGAATGCGTTCTTGACGTCATACTGATGGAGAGGCCAATCTAGATTTGCAGCCAGTGACAAAAGAACACGAACTGTATCTATTTTGGCTACTGGAGCAAAAGTCTCTGCATAATCAACTCCATATATCTGACTGTAACCTTTTGCTACTAACCTGGCTTTAAATCGTTCAATGGTCCCATCTGCTTTATATTTAATGGTATATATCCAACGACATCCAACTGCTTTCTTTCCTTGCGGTAAGCCTACCACCTTCCACGTCTTGTTTCTTTGAAGTGATTTCATCTCTTCATTCATTGCATTTTTCCACCTAGGGTCTTTTATGGCCTCACTGCACCTTTATTAGGTATATGTACAGATGATAATTGATAGGCCAAAGATCTACATGCATTTGATAGCCGATGATAAGATACATAATTATTTATAGGATATTCAGGAAGAGATTTTAAGGTAGGCTCATAATTACTTGGAGCTTTTCCTCTAGTAGTTCGAATAGGAAGAGTACGAGTTGGAGGAACAAGAGGTACACAGGGTTCAAATGATTCTTGTGGCGGTGAAGTATCAAACAAAGGTGACAATTGATGAAGACCAGAAGAGGAAGCTACATTACCTTGATCATCTCCTTCAAACCCGATTGACCCTGCTTCATTGTCCACTTCTTGATCCAATGAGTCTACTGCCATGTCTAGGTTGGGTTTCGGTTCAGGTTCAGGTTCTAGTGTGGGTTCATGTTCACGTGTAGGTGGGTTCAACTCCTGATCATGGTTTAGTGTGTCATGTTCATGGTTTTGCATGGGAATGAGTTTAGGTTCAGGTTCACCATTCATCAACAACTGTAAGTCATGGATCACCTTTTCCCCCTTACTTGGAGTTGTCGGTAATGGGTAGTACATTTGGTGTTCGTGGAAAACAACATCCATAGTAACATATACTTTGCGAGTGGGTGGATGATAACACCGATACCCCTTTTGCTGAAGTCCATAGCCAATGAACACACACTGAATGGCACGCGGAAGAAGTTTGTAGCGGGATACTAGAGGTACATGGACAAAGGCATTACATCCAAACACTTTTGGAGGTAAGTTTGGCATAGGTGGTATGGACAAACTCTCATTTAGTGTATCAAAAGGTGTGTGGAAGGTAAGACTACGTGATGGGATACGGTTTATGATATAGGTGGCATTAGAAACAGCTTCACCCCAAAAATGCAAAGGCATGTTGGCCTCAAACAATGTGGCTCGGACCATATCCAAAAGTTGACGATTTTTCCGCTCAGCAATTCCATTTTGCTGAGAGTATGCGCATGTGGTCTGATGTAAAATGCCATTTTGTTTGAAAAAACATTTTAGCTCAAGATTTACATACTCTCCACCATTATCAGTGCGAAAGGCCCGAATAGAGGTCTGAAATTGATTTTTAAGCTGTTGATAAAACTCCTTAAGAAGATTGCAAACAGATTTTTTTTCCTTCATAAGAAAGACCCATGTCATGCGGCTATAATCATCAATACATGTCATAAACCATCTATATCCATTTAAAGTGGGAACCCTTGCAGGTCCCCATACGTCTGAATGTACAAGCATAAATGGCGCAGAGCTCCTACTCGTGCTAGGTAAAAAACTGGTTCTATGACTCTTTGCTAAGCCGACAAATTTCGCACTTAAAAAGGAGGGGGTTTAATTGAAAACAGTTTTGGAAATAAATGCTGTAAGTAACTGAATGATGCATGCCCAAGACGTTTATGCCATAACCAGACATCAGAGGTTCTATCAGAGGTTCCATATTCGGCCAAGGTGGTTGAGCTTGATGGAGAAAAATCAAGGTAGTATAGCTTCCCTTTCCTAGTACCACAACCAATTGTTCTCTTCGTCTTTATGTCCTTAAACACACAATAGTCAGGCCAGAAAATGACGATACAGTTTAGAGATGAAGTAATTTGTGAGACAGAATCAAGATTATAATTGAGGGAAGGAACAACAAGGACTGAATCTAGGTTGATGTTATTCAGAGAACATGAACCAATACCATGTATTGGAGCTTCAGTACCATTAGTTGTAGAGACAAAGGATTTTACGGAAGGTTTTAAGTTAGAAAAGGATGTGGCATCAAATGACATGTGATCAGTTGATCCAGAATCAATTATCCATGAACATGATTCTACAGCAGCAGGTTTCATAGCGGACATACCTGGTGGATTTGCAGATGTATGAAGTGTCTCCATAGTTGAGGTGTCTCCAGCAATGGCTGTTGACACTGAGGGAGTTTCTGTCTTTGTTACTGAAGTTGATGTTGAAATATTCTTTTTCTTTGGAGCCTTTGAGGGATCCCACCAGTCTGGGTATCCAATTAGATCATAACATCTGCTTTGCGTGTGTCCGATTGCGCCACAATGGGTGCACTGTCTCGTTTTCTTACTGTCCATGTCAAAGCTCCGGGTAGTTGGGGATGCCTTACGATTGCTGGCATTATTCAATCGAAAATCTGGAGCACCTTTGCGAGCAATCATAGCGGTAGTATCTCTAGCAGATACTTCTCCAACCAACATAGTTTTTCCATTGGCTTCACGGCGTATGTAAGCATAAGTTTGTTCTAGATCAAGGCTTGGATCCATACGTAGTATCTCCCCACGTACTTGATCGAATTCATCATCGAGACCGTTCAAGAAGATATGTATCCTAAGCTTTTCAACCGAAGCTTTATAGGTAAGTACGTCTTCAGGGTCCTTCATCTTCACTTTGTCACGATAATCTAGTTCTTGAAAGATTTCCATAAGTTCACCATACAAATTGATGGTTAGGATAGTAAACTAGGACACAGATAGTCGAACGAAAAGGGAAGTTCAAGAAAAATGGAATGGGTTACTATGTCCAAAGATTACAAGAAAATTGAATTTTAGTATCAATGATGCAAGTGAATGGTTTTGCATGCAGAGTGGAGGGGAAAGGTTCCAACTGGCAAGAGGTGATGACATTTATGATGTGGACATTGAAGCTAGGACTTGCACTTGTAGGAAATGGCAACTAACAGGTATTCCCTGTAGCTATGCTTGCAATGCCCTCAGTCATAACAATTCGGTGTTTAAGGAATATGTTAACAGCTGCTACTGGATTAAAAAACACAAGAAGATATATGCCAATATGATTAGGCCTATCAATGGAATGGATATGTGGGAATAAACAAATTTCCCACTTGTGCAAGCCCCCACATGGAAGATTGTGAAGAGGGGTAGGCCCAAGATGAAGAGGAAGCCCTATGCTGGTGAAGATGAACCAACTAGCAGCAAGAGGAAGAGACATACAGGGGGTACAACTACTTGTTCAAATTGCAAGCAGCCCGGTCATAACAAGAAAACTTGCAAGCAATCAGCTTCTTCAAGTACAGTCAAGCCAACAAGAAAAGCAGAAACATGCAAGAAGAAGAAACTAAAAATGGTAAATTTGAACCTTCATTAACACCATTATGTTTGCTTTCAAACTAACATCTACTTTTGTCTTCTTAATTATTTTAATAGGATAGCATCTCTAACACTACTTGTCAACCAACCCTTGCATCAACAAACGAATTTGTGATTAGATCATCTCAAAAGGTACATTGGATCAATTTAATTACAAGTAGGTTATCACATTTAAAAATTAGGTTATGACATTTAAAACTCTGGTTATGATTGCAACAGGAACAACCTAACACATCTACTACGGCTGAAGTTCCAAGAACCAATGCATTTCTTGCAGACAGGCCTGGAGAGGTTCCTGGGAAGGGTAGGGGAGCAGATAGAAGAAATGGACAGAATACTACATTATAGTTATCATAGTGTACTCTTGATTAATGGTCATGGTTTTAAGAACTGTACTAATCTCGGCTAAGTATGGATAGGTGCTGGATTTTATTATAGGTCATGAGAATTGAACCTATTGAAACTAATGTTATGGTTACGGTTTTAGGTACTAATACATGGTGATAGCCAAAGGGTGATCTCCGGCTGTCAAGGATTCTCCGATGACTGAGATAGGGCAGCTCCGATACCTGAGAAGAGTAAGACAAATGACACTTTCAGGTGCAGACATAGAAGAGAGGTGTGGGTGTGTAGTAATCACCTTATTTGAGGCAGGCACCACCCATTATATAGGGTGGTGTCAGGTCCCGTTACGGGGCCTTGAATGCTGGAGAATATCCATAAATGTGTCCATAATTGGGACGGCTGTGCATTAATGGTGTAATAACAGTGGAGTTATTGCGGAGTTACTCCCTCTCCTTTGGCTTGATGCCATAATTAGTGTAACGGCTGTTTTGAGGGAGGCAGCAAGCGTTTTACGGCTAATGGATTTATACGGGGCGCCCTTATTGGTAAGAGGGGCTCTCCGTAAATACGAGGCCGGCTGTGGTGGGCGTGGCTCGTGTGGCGTTTGCATTTGGCAATACCGCCGTATGGGCTGGCCCATATATATCAGTATGTCCTCCCCCCACAGCGGAGGATGGGTTGGGCCCCTGTGCTCCGCTTTGGAAGGAAGTATCGTGGTAGATGTTGGGCCCATGTGGTATTGTGCCGTTTTGGAGCTTAATTGGGGAAGAGCCCAGGAGTTGTCCCAATGTTGGCCCAATTGTTGGCCCAATACCATTTGTGGCGGTTGTAAAGCACTTTTTAAAAATTTGCACTTTTTGCGCCGTTTGTAATTATGGGGAAGTCATTTCACCTCCCATCGGCCTCTACTTATACGCCAACCCATGTGAGGAGTCAGGTTTCCCGAATTCTCGCTTTCCTTGCTTATTCGCTTCAGTTTCCTCTTCACTCTAGTTTCCATTTTCGGCGATTACGGAAGAATTTCCCGGCGAGATTTGAAGAACCCAACCGTTGAATCTTTCATTTTCATCTCCGGCGTATCAATCAGTAAGTATCATCGTGTTATTTCATCTTTTTCCGTCGCAACCGTGTCGCGGTCGTGTTTTTACCGCGCCGCTGCCTGGGTTCTTGGGTCTTAGGGTTTAAGTTTTTGAGTTTGTGGTTTATCTCTGTAGATGGCTCCCAAGAATCCAAGCAAGCCTGGCGTCGGTCCTAATATCGGGGAGCTGTGGCCCCGAACAGCCCTGTCGGAGAAGAAAATGGCCGACATTTGCCGAAACCACCATGTGTATACACGGGTGGCCTGTGGGCTTTCTCCGGCAGACGTACTGAGGAAAACGGGGATGGAATTGAACGACGAGGCCATGAGGGAGCAGACGATGGTGGTGTACGAAGCCCAGTTGAAAGCGGGACTGAGGCTCCCCCTCTGCTCCCTGTTGCTGCAACTATGCGAAGGGTGGGGGGTTTGCCCTGGGCAACTGGCCCCGAACGTGTTTACCACCGTAAACGCGTTCGTCGTGGCCTGTCATCTGGCGAAAACAGCAGTGCTGCCGGAGACCTTCCTGCAGTTTTACACACTGAAGAGGCCAGTCGGGCACCCCTTCTACCAGCTAACCCCCGAGGAGGTGAAGGTGGGGAACAGGATGGTAAAGATCAGGGTCTTCGCTGAGACCACCAGCTCGTGGGGAAGCTGGAAGAACAACTTCTTCTTTATCCCGAAGGAGGATAGCTGGGGGTTCCCTGCGTACTTCATCAAGGAGAAGGACGCAAGGGTGTCGGTGAAGCCCTCTTTGTGGGCGGGTAGCGAGGGGAAGAAGGCCCTCGATGCCCTGTGTGAGTGGGTCCGTGATGTGGAGAGGCTCGAGGAGTGTAAGGGTGGGTTTCCCTTCACTCTCTCCAGCCTGGACGAAATGGTCCTGCGGAGAGTAGAGATTAGCAGGACCCATCACCTTCCGAGCCACGTAGACAACCTAAAGAACTGGGTTGAGGGCTTGGACGGGGACCTTATCGAGCGCTTCGAAGGCGCTTTCAGCAACCCTAATTGTCTGTTTTTTGCTCCTTTTCGTTCTTGTGTTTCTGTGTTTGGCCATTTTGAATGCTATTGTGACCTGATTTTTATTTTGTTACAGCTAAGATGTCGCACCCCAGCACCCTTTTTGCCAAAAAGCAAGACTTGAGGGAGGCCCTCAAGAAGAAAATGGAGGAGGAAGTCCCTCCCGAACCCGTTTAAGGGGTTCTCGAGGGGCCATCCGCTGGGCCTTCGAAGGGTGGGGAGGATCGAGGACAGGAGGCCTTGGTTACGGAGGCTCAAGCGGTGAGTGCGATTGCTCCCCTGGTTGTCGAGATCTCCGAGGACTCCGAGGAGCATAATCTCCGTAGGAAAAGGCCCCGAATAGAAGGTATTTCTCATTCCTCCTCTGGGTGTTTGGTTATGAACTTGTATTCTTGTCCTTCCTTGTCCCTCTGGGTGCTTTCTCATCCTTCCCCCCCTTTTTTATTTTGTAGTGGCAGAGGGGTTGGATGTGTCTTTGGACAGCAGTCCTAGCCCCGTGAAGGACAAAGGGAAGGGACCGGCCCTTGAGGAGCCGTCCACCAGCCCCATTCGAGGCACAAAGGAGCCTGTGGGGCTCTTGGCAGATGCTCGAAGGGCTGTTGTGGCCCCTCGAGCGGCTACGAAGAGGCCTTCGAGGATTCCGAAGAGCCTTAAGGGAATAGATCCCGTTTTCGAGCCCCAACTGCTCGAGGATTATCGGCGGGAGCTGCGGGGGAAGTCCTTTGAGCGCAAGGGCCTGGCCCTGGTAGAGGCCTGGGACCCCGTGATGAGGGTGACTCGTGACGAGTCAGTGCTCCTCGGGGACAGGGAAGTGAGATTAAAAGTTGCTGAGGGGCTCTCACTTCCCCGTGACCGACACTTTTTGAAGTACACATCCTCGGGGCCCCTGGATATTGCGATGGACATCTGCTAGGGCCTTACTCGAGTAAGTCACAATCCTCGACTCCCTTTGTGTTATTTATTGCTCTTGTCAGCGTACTTTTGTTTATACGCTTTGCGTTTTTAACTTGTAGGAGACTGTGCGGCTCAAGGCACAGTGGCCAAAATCGAGGACCTCCAAGCCCACGTGAGGAGCCTCGAGGCCAAGGCCAAGGACTCCGAGGCAGTGGAGTGCCTGAAGAAGGCCTTGGCTGAGAAGGAGGCCGAGGCGTTGTCTCTGAAGGCCGAGGTGTCTTCCTTGAAGGAGGAAGAGGTTGGCCTCCACAGGGCTATGGGTATCCTTGGCCAAAGGCTGAAGGCCGCCCTTACTGATGGAAAGAAGTTCGAGGGCCTCTTCCTCTCCGAGCACCATGCAAACCAAAGCCTCTCAGTCGAGATGGAGCAGGTGCTCGAGGCGAACCGGCAGATGGAGGCCAACGTGGGGGAGAAGGACAAGCTCGTCGAGGAGCTGTCCTTGAGGGCGGTAAAGGCCGAAGAGCAGACCTCGATGGCGGCGGCCCAAGTCGAAGAATGCGCCAGAACCCTCAATGAGGTGATGTGCACCAGATTGGCTGACCTTACAGCCTTCGTAGAGCTTGAAGGCCAAATTGGTCTTAAGTTGTACGGAGGTGAAAGTGTTCAGCCTCGCGTTTTTGTGAAGTCCGTCGCTGAGAGGGCTGCTCGAGTGGGCAAGGCCTTCGAGCTTCTGACCGAAAATCTGGTCGATGCGCAAGCCATGGAGGGGGTCCGCTACGCTGAGGGGTTCCTACGATGCCGCTACCAAGTGGAGGCCATGCTTGAGAAGGCTCAGCTGGATGTCCTCGATGCGACCAAGGTTTAGGAGCCAACCGAGGCGGCATTATTTGAGTGGGGTAGGGCAGAGAAAAGGTTAGGGGTGGGATATCCTTATGATATTCTGCCAGGACATGTGCAAGATGCCCCAGCTGTACCCCCAAACGATGATGCCCCCAAGTAATTTTGGGGCTTTGAGTTTGAATTAAATTTTTGTACGTAATTTATAAAGCAATGAACTACCTTGTAGCAGTTATTGCCTTTTTAGTTGTCGTATGAATACTGTTTGCACAACGCGTGGACTTCTTTTTTGTTTGTATTGCTTTAAGGCAAATTTCATTAAGACAAAGCGTGCAACTCTTTGTAGAATTGACTGTCTTGTATTCGATGTGTATTGCTCGAATGTCGAAGTCTTGAAGAGCCTTACATGTTCAAATTTTTGGGGTTAGACCTTGTAATTAATTTTTGTCCTTACTTTACATAGCAGTGGACGTTCCTCGTAGAGTTGACTGTGTGTCAATATTGCTTGCATAATGCGAAGACTTTGAAGATTGCTTTGTAACATTCATCGCTTTTTATTCGATGTACCAATACTGATTGTACAACGCAAAGAGTTTGAATAGCTTTGTCAATTTATTTAAAGGAAAATACATGACCTAGACGTAATAAGGCCTCAAATCATCGACGTGATAGTCGTTTTTAGCCTTTTGCCTTGGTGGTCCTTTAATTTGTAGACGCCGCCTCTTTCTTTACTGTGCACGACGTAGGGTCCTGCCCATCTGGAACGAAGGGCGCCATGGCCAGGATTACGACCTGACAACTCTGCCCTTAGCAAGACCATACCACCCACGCAGATCTGTTTTGCCCGAATTTTAGCGTTGTGGTCGAGGTTTGCTCTTTTCCGTAAGGCCATAAGCCTAAGTCTGGCACCCTCGCGGAGTTCTTCGACGAGGTCCAGACGTGCCCGAAGCCCGCTCTCGATATAAGGGGCGTCGTAATATAGTGTTCGGATTGTTGGTATAGAGACTTCGATTGGGAGCAAGGCGTCGACGCCGTAGACCAGGGAGAAAGGAGTTTCCCCTGTAGGTCCTCGCGTAGTTGTTCAGTAGTCCCAGAGAACGCTGGGTAGCGCCTCGACCCATTTCCCTTTGTTGTCATCGAGGCGCTTTTTTAAGCCTTCTTTGATTGTGCGATTTGTGACTTCTACCTGGCCATTTGACTGCGGGTGTGCCACAGGGGCGTAGAGCATTTGTATATTCATCCTAATGGCCCAATCCTTAAGCTTTTTGCTCGCGAATTGAGTCTCATTGTCTGTGATTATGGCCTTTGGTGCGCCGTATCGCGCCACGAGGTCGTGCCAGAGGAAGTGTATGACCTTGGCAGTTGTTATTTTCTTGAGTGGTCGGATCTCGACCCACTTAGTGAAGTAGTCGACAGCCACTATACAGAATTTGAACTGCCCCTTGGCCTTAGGCATTGGCCCGATTAGATCGAGGCCCCACAACGCGAAGGGTATAGGATACGTCTCCGTAACCGCTTCGTTTGCAGGCTGCCGCTGGATGCGGGAGTTGAGCTGGCATTTATGACACGCTCGCACCAAATCATGCGCGTCTTTCCTCAATGTTGGCCAATAATAACCGAGACGCAAGCATTTGTGCGCCAGCACATCGGAGCCAATGTGTGCTCCGCAAACTCCTGAGTGGACTTCGTTCAGGATGAGTTTGGAGTCATCGGGACCGATACATCGTTGTAAAGGAGCAGAATACCCTTTACGCCATAATGTACCATCTATGATGACATGGCGGGACGACTGCGTCCTTATTTTCTTTTGTAACGCCGGTGGGCCCTCGATTGCCCCAGTTTGGAGATACTGAAGGATTGGGTGCCTCCAGTCAGTTGCTACATTGGCATCGATCGCATGAATTGTATTTATCGAAGGTTGCGCTAAGGTTTCGAGGATTGCATCCGTCCGTCCCTTAGACAACTTGTCAGCCATAGTGTTTTGATCCCTTGGGATCTTATTAATATTCAGCTGTTCGAATTGCCCTTGTAGGCTTTTGACGAGACGCAAGTACCTCGAGAGTACGGGGTCCTTGCACTCATTAGTCCCCGTAACCTGGCTTACGACGAGCTGTGAGTCACTGTGCACAGTCAGACGTCGCAATCCAGCTTTCAGGGCGATCTTGAAACCCGATACGAGGGCCTCGTATTACGCCACGTTGTTTGTGACGGGAACTGGAAAGCCACTCGTAAGCTGGCCTCCATGCCGTGTGGGCCCTTGATATGAACGCCCCCTCCTGGGCGATCAGCACTGGATGAACCATCCACAAACATGTCCCACTCGGGAGGCTCCAACTCTGCTGGTGACTTCCTCGAATGACCATGTTCGAGGGGATAGATGGAGAGCTCGGCCATGAAGTCCGCCAGAGCTTGTGCCTTTATGGCTCGTCGAGGCTCGAACTTGATGTCATATTCCCCGAGCTCGATGCACCAACGAGCTAAACGACCACTATGTTCTGGTCTGTTTAGGATGTCCCTGATTGGTAGATCCGTTCAGACGATGATCGTGTGGGCTTGGAAATATGCTCGTAATTTCCTGGCAACCACGATCAAAGCGTAGATCGTTTTACGAAGGGGAGGGTAGTTAACCTCGGCCCCTCGTAGCGTGTGACTTGTGTAATAGGCACGGGCCACTGCGGGCCCTCCTCATGCGAGCTTGAAGAGACAGTGCTCTTCGAAGTGGAGAGGTAGATGACGAGCTCGTCCCCTGGTTGCGGGCATTTCAGTGTTGGAAAATCAGAGAGGTGCTTCTTGATTTGCTCGAAGGCTTCTTGGCATTTCGGTGTCCAGGTGAATGCCTTTTTCATGCGAAGCTGTTCAAAGAACGGCCTGCACTTGTCTCCCAGTTTGGAAATGAATCGCCCCAAGGCAACAATTCTTCCTGTGAGTTGTTGGATTTCCTTAATGTTTCTTGGCGGCGCCATATCCGTGATGGCTGATATTTTCTTAAGGTTGGCGTCGATCCCCCTTTCGGAGATCATGTAACCCAGGAATTTCCCGTCTCCAATGAAGAAAGAACACTTGGCTGGATTGAGCCTCATGTTGTATCGTCGGAACGACTTGAAAGTTTCGTCCAGATCCTGAAGGTGGTCTTCGAATGTCATGCTTTTCACAATGACATCGTCGACGTATGCCTCCAGGTTACGGCCCATTTGGTGGGCAAAGACTTTGTTCATTAGACGCTGGTAGGTGGCTCCAGCGTTTTTCAGCCCAAATGGCATTCGAATGTAGTAGTATACGTCATCGCCCGTTGTGAATGCCGTTTTGAAAGCGTCCTCGGGATCCATGTAGATTTGGTGGTAACCACTCTTAGCGTCCATGAACGATAGGTATTTGTACTTAGAAGTGGCATCCACGAGTTGGTCGATGACCGGTAACGGATAGGGGTCCTTTGGACAATGCCTATTGACGCCCGTGAAATCGACGCACATACGAAGGTCACCATTAGTTTTGTCAGCTAAAACTATGTTAGCGAGCCACTCAGAGTACTGAATTTCTTTTATTATTCCGGCGTCGAGGAGTTTGGAAACTTTCTCTTTTACAAATTGCTTTTTGGAGGGGGCCATACCCCTTTTCTTCTGCTTAACCGGTTTTGAATCTGGGAATACATTAAGTTTGTGTGTGATGATGCTAGGATCGACGCCCGGCAGGTCCTTCATGCTCCAGGCGAAGACGTCAAGGTTTGCCTCGAGGAGGTGGATGAGGGCCATCTTCTCCTTTTGTTTAAGGTTTTTGCCAACCTTAAACTTCTTGCCCGGGACGACGCGTCGATTTCTTCCGTGACGTCATCGAGACGTGGCCTGTCGTCGGGGTCCATGGGATCCTCGATCTCCTTCGAGGTTTGCGGATCAACCGTTGAGCTCAAAGAGGCCACGTAGTTTGTCCTTGCAGTTCACTGGTCGATGTAGATGTTTGCGTCCCCACGAGGTGTTGCGAATGTGATTGTGAGAGAGCGGATGTCGCATCTCATGTGGAATTCGACCTGGCTTGGTTGACCAACGATGGCGTTGTATGTGGAAGGGACTTCGAGCACCAGGAACTCCGTCATAATGGAGTGGCAATCAACCGTGCCGAATTGTGTGTCCCCAATTAACATGAGGGGTAGGTTGACGACCCCTATTGTTGGCACAATGTCCCTGCCGATGCCAAAGGTAGGGCCGGAGCTCCTTCTTATAGCGGACATGTGTACCTCGAGTTTATCGAGCATGTCCTTAAAAATGACACTGGTGTTTGCACCAGTGTCGATGTAGACCCTGTTGGTGTCGTAACCCGCGATCCTTGCTGTGATAAGCAGTGGGTCGGAGTGTGGAACGACAACCTTTGTCCCGTTGGGTCGGTAGATGACGTTCTCCTCGAGATTGTCGATCTGCAGGATTTCCCTTGCATAGCGCTTTCTGGAGGAGGTGCCTTCTGACTTAGTGATCATGTGAATGATGCCCACTGGTGGTGGTGAAGTGGAAGACGTGCAGCCTGCATTTCCGCCTTGATGGTTTGCACCATGAAGGCTTTCATTTCATTGAGCATGCTTGCCTGGAGGAGTGCCATCTGAGCGGGGTCGACGATAACCTGCTGGGGGGTCGTGGAGGGTCCAGCGAGGTATGTTAGGTTAGGCGGTTGGGGCTGTGGGGCCTGCTGTGCCCCCGTTGCGCCATCAACAGGAAGTGGCTGGGTTGCCGCCAACTCGGGGGGTTGAGGTTGTTGTGTCCCCGTTGCGCCACCGACAGGGAGTGGTGGGGGTGCATCAGAGGAGCTGGAAGCAGCGTCCTCCACATGCACACTATTGTGGGTTCTCCTTTTTTTTGCCATGAAAACGACTAAGAGAGGAAAATAAGCTGGTAGGAAAGAAATAACAGCTGTTTTTCGTTTCCCACAGACGGCGCCAAATTGATAGCCAAAGGGTGATCTCCGGCTGTCAAGGATTCTCCGACGACTGAGATAGGACAGCTCTGATACCTGAGAAGAGTAAGACAAAGGACACTTTCAAGTGCAGACAGAGAAGAGAGGTGTGGGTGTGTATTAATCACCTTATTTGAGGCAGGCACCACCCATTATATAGGGTGGTGCCAGGTCCCGTTACGAGGCCTTGAATGCTGGAGAATATCCATAAATGTGTCCATAATTGGGACGGTTGTGCATTAATGGTGTAATAACAGTGGAGTTATTGCATAGTTACTCCCTCTCCTTTGGCTTGATGCCATAATTAGTGTAACGGCTGTTTTGAGGAGGCAAAGAACGTTTACGGCTAACGGATTTATACGGGGCGCCCTTATTGGTAAGAGGGGCTCTCCGTAAATACGAGGCCGGCTGTGGTGGGCGTGGCCCATGTGGCGTTTGCATTTGGCAATACCGCCGTATGGGCTGGCCCATATATATCACATGGTTATGATTTTGTTATAGGTGCCAAGTTGTTAATGGTACTAATGTTATGGTTATGAATTTGTTATAGGTACGAACCTATTGAAGCTATTGGCACTATTTTGTTTACATGTCAAAAATAGGGGTGTTTATGTAATTTCACGCTCATCCGTTAGTATTCACGGCGAAAATGGATGAAAACGATACAAATGGGTTAGAAAAGGAAAACAATGGGACTGAAATATGTCAAATACTTAAAATGGGACTGGAATGGGTCAGAGAAATTAAAAGTGGGACTCGGAGCGAAATTTACTCCATATAAATTCAAACACTTACTGGCCGACGTGAATCAACCCCCTGTCATATGGAGTAGTCTCTGGAGGAGGAAGCAACTGCGCGATTGCTGTACGACCCTCCACTGTGCGCTCTGAACCCTCGGTGTGCGAGGATACAGCTAAAGTGGTGGACCGTAGAGTGCAGCCCCCTCCTCGACCACTAGTACCGATACGGCCCCTTGTACGACCGCTACTAGTGCGACCCCCATAACGGCCCCACCTATGGAATCACGTCCTGACTCGTGGGTGCTATCTCGCGAAGGAGACGTCATATCCTTACAATAACATAGTAGTTAATGAAAATGTAATTCAATAACTTTTACATAATTTTCAATTTAACCCAACACTTTTCAAAGGCTTTATCACCAAATACTCCCCTAAACTCACTTGACTCACTCACTTTAGTCCTTGGAATTTAAAACATGCTAAATCAAGACCTAAACTATACTGCGTCCAACTGTTTAGTCCCTGCTGTGATGTTTCGTTAGTTTTGACCCGAAACTAACTGTTTGACCAAAATGATGTGTAAAGGCGTTATAAAATCGACCCCAATTCCAATCCATCCCACTTTCCCCAAATCTTCGAATCCTAAATCAGATTAAGCACCTTCACCTTCAGCACTGAATCCCAGCTTGCAACCATGAAATCGAAGACTTCAAGCAACCAATTGTCAGCCTTTATGAGTTTTGATGATGAAACCATGGAAAGAAGTGAGGAGTTCGTGGGTGCTACATCGATCTCCAGTTGTGGATTGCCAACATTTATGGCATAGGCGAAAAGGGACACTGGTAACTATGGTAGGAGGTTCTTTCGATGCATAAATTATAAGGTCACTGGATTGAGTTTGTTTTTTTGTAGCCGGGGTTGACTGTTATTGATTGAAAGTGGCTCTGTTCTACATTTTTACAGAGTAAGCCAGGGTGTTTCTTTAAGTGGCATGATGAGGATTTACCATACGGGCACAAGGTCTGATTACGAGGTTGATTGCTAATGAGAGAAGACTGGAATTGGAGATGTTACAGAGAATTGTTCAAAGGAAAGTTGGAGTGAAGCCGATAGAGATGCCTGGGTTGGAGGAAGTTGGTAATGTCAAATGTAGCTCTTACTCAGTTAGAAAGGTCTTAGTTGTTGTGGTTGTAGCTTTAATTGCAATGAAGATTGGGGTTAATGCTCTAAGCTCTGTTGTTATGTAAACTTTGTTAGGTTGATTGTAGCTTCTGCATCTAGCATATGTACTAAACTATATGTTCTAATGAATGTTAGTTGTGTTTGCCCTACTGTAGCGACGTGGTTTTTGACATGGAGTCGCCACCAATCTTTTTCCTAGGTCGATTGGAAACCTGAAAATGGTCTACAAGAGATCTGGATTCGTTTGTCAGTTACGTACAAAAATAGTTAATTTTCGTACGCCCAAAAATTAATACCACAGGTATTTTTTTATAAATTTGCTTGATTAAAAAAAATAAAGAAAAAAGATAAATAATAGCACTAAAAATAAAAAGAAAACGATTCTTGGAAAAGTTACATAGCTAATAAAACTCAAATATCTTGAAAATAAAATAAAAAAATAATTTAGATTGACATAATAACAAAAAAATATTAACTAAAACATAAAAAGGTTTAGGCCTAGTGCCCAAAGTGTCGAGTTTTAAACTTGAAAAGTGACTTGAATGGTATTATGGCTAAATATGGGGGTTTAAGTGAAGGAAGGGGAGGAGTAAAGGGACAGGGACTGGGGTTGTAATTTGCCCAAAAAGCAAACAGGCAGCTTCTTCTCCTCTCCTTCAACGCTGTTGCAACGCGATGGCGGCGACAGCTGCCGGAAATTCCAGCGC
This sequence comes from Stellera chamaejasme, assembly GCA_024586325.1. Taxonomy (NCBI): domain Eukaryota; kingdom Viridiplantae; phylum Streptophyta; class Magnoliopsida; order Malvales; family Thymelaeaceae; genus Stellera; species Stellera chamaejasme. Next base: position 19,174,380 of record CM044980.1, on the reverse strand, counting down.
GACTTTTCGGCGGCAAAGGTGACCGGAGGGTGGTTTCCGGCAATTTTCCGGAGCTCGGTTTGAAAGGTGGCCCTTTTTCGGATCGAGGTTGTTAAACGTGAAGCTGTCGGGCGGTTTTCCACCGATTTCTTCTTCGGAGGGATGAGGAGGAGGTCCGGCGGGTCCGACGTGGGATGGTGTTCTGGTTTACTCTCGTTCGTGGAGGTGCTAATGGTGGTGGATTTTCGGGACGAAAATGGCTGGAGAGGGAAGTGGAAGTGGAGGAAACGTCGGCCGTTTTTTTCAATTCTCCTCCCTTTTCTTCACGAAAATTGCTCAATTTATAGCCGAAATCTTTGATTGACAGGAGCTTTGATCCATGATGAGGGTGTTTGAATTCGAAGCTTGATGGAAGGGTGGTGGGCAGAGGTTGCCGGTGGCTCGGCGGAGAAGAAGGAGCAGCTCGTGTTTACTGTAAGTTTTTTTCTTTTTTCTTTTTTTTAGTTTTCTCTCCTTTTTTAATTAATAAAATAAAATAAACAAATCTTAAATAATAAAAATGATAAAATCACATAAAAATCATGAAAATAACAAAAGTACATGAAATAATAAAAGACACATGAAATAGTAAAAAAACGTACATGGAAATGACAAAAACTACGTAAAATAGTGAAAATGACAAATATCACATGAAATAATAAAAAATACGAGTACATTAAATAATGAAAATGACAAAAACGCATGAAAAAAAGGAAATGACAAAACAAATCACATAAAATAACATAAGTGAACAAAAAGTAGATAAAAATAATGAGAATGACGAAGATCACCGAAAATACACAAGAGTAATAAAAATTACATAAAATAATGACAAAAATCACATGAAATAAAAATACTAAATAATACCGAAAAACCTAAATTACTAGTCCGGACAAAATTGGGTGTCAACAGCTGCCCCCCTTTGCGTGTTTCATGAGAAATGGAACGCGCAAAGTAGGATGACCCCAAATTTTGTCCGGCGAATAACGAGAACCTTCTCATTATTCATGAAAGGAAGAAACTTTTCTTACCTTTCCGAAGCGAAGGAACCTTCCTTGCTTCATTCAACAGGAACTTTCCTATTGAATTGAATAGCGGAAACCTTTCCGCTATTTAGAGTTAAGGAACTCTCCTTACTCTGAAGATTCGAGATTGAGAACCTTCCCAATGCTCGATGAAAGTAGCCGACTGCTATGATTGGATCGAATAACAAGAACCTTCTCATTATTCATGAAGCGAAGGAACCTACCTTGCTTCTCTCAATAAGAACCTTCCTATTGAGTTGAATAGCGGAAACTTTTCCACTATTCGAGGTTAAGGAACCTTCCCTACCCCAAAGATGCGAGATTGAGAACCTTCCCAATGCTCGGCAAAAGTAAGATGAATGACAGATTGATTGATCGAGAATCGAATAACAAGAACCTTCTCATTATTCGTGAAGCGAAGGAACCTTCCTTGCTTCTCTCAATAAGAACCTTCCTATTGAGTTGAATAGCGGAAACCTTTCCACTATTCGAGGTTAAGGAACCTTCCCTACCCCAAAGATGCGAGATTGAGAACCTTCCCAATGCTCGGCAAAAGTAAGATGAATGACAGATTGATTGATTGAAATCGAATAACAAGAACCTTCTCATTATTCGTGAAGCGAAGGAACCTTCCTTGCTTCTCTCAATAAGAACCTTCCTATTGAGTTGAATAGCGGAAACCTTTCCACTATTCGAGGTTAAGGAACCTTCCCTACCCCAAAGATGCGAGATTGAGAACCTTCCCAATGCTCGGCAAAAGTAAGATGAATGACAGATTGAATGAAAGTTGAGATGGAATAACAAGAACTTTCTCGTTATTCGTGAAGCGAAGGAACCTTCCTTGCTCCAGTAATTCGAGATTGAGAACCTTCCCAATGCTCGGCAAAAGTAAGATGAATGACTGATTGAATGAAAGTTGAGATGGAATAACAAGAACTTTCTCATTATTCGTGAAGCGAAGGAACCTTCCTTGCTCCGATAATTCGAGATTGAGAACCTTCCCAATGCTCGATGAAATAGATGGCTGACTGATTAAAAATTGAACAACAAGAACCTTCTTGTTGTTTGTGAAGGGAAGAAATATTTCTTTCCCTTCTGAAGCGAAGGAACCTTCCTTGCTCCGGTAATTCGAGATTGAGAATATTCCCAATGCTCGGAAAAGATAGATGACTGATTGATAAAAATTGAACAACAAGAACCTTCTTGTTGTTTGTGAAGGGAAGAAACCTTTCATTCCCTTCTGAAGCGAAGGAACCTTCCTTGCTTCTTTGCTGAAAGACTTGATCGAAGCATTGAGACGAAGCGAATGGTAAGAACCTTCTTACCATTCAATGAAAGAGGACTTTTCTTTCACGTTCAAGAACCTTCTTGTTATTCGTGAGATTGATTCTTTGTTGATTGAATTTTCCTCACTGTTGGTGAAAAGAGATCATTGGTTAAGATCATGAAATGAGAAGAATGGTAAGAGCTTTCTTACCCTATTGGGAGAGAAACCCTTCTCTCCGGACTTGGCAAAGGAATTGGTGAAAAGTTGAGTGATTCAGTGTGACGAAATAACTACACTTCTAAGGTGAGACATCCCCATAAAACGAGTAAAGTTCTGAAATATTAGAAGAAGAGACGAGCTTTCTTCTTTTCTCGCGAGAGAGTCGACACAGGCGACGCTGGTTTTATCGGAGCACGGTGAAGATGACGAGAACAGGCTGCTGAATTGTGGGAAAGGATCTCTAGGCTCCGGAAAAGATGTTTCCGGCAACTTGGGAGTGTTTTGGAGGAGAGTTTCGCCTATGTGGAGGGAAACAGACGACTTCAAGGGGGTTGTTAATGCTTGGGCAAGAGCTGCAAAATGGTCGGAGATGAATGCTTGGCAACCAGAGTTGGGACCAGCCTTTTCGACTGAAATGAGCTCGAGGAGAAGCTACGACACCGATGCCGTCTTTGAGTGATGCTCCGGTGACTTGGGATGAAGAGAATGGAAGAACTTTCTTACCATCAGGGAGAGAAACCTTTCTCTCATGGGTTAAGGCTAAGGAACCTTCCTTGCCTTTAATGAAAAAACCGAATGAATGAGAATGATACGAAGTTTGACAAAATGACTAAACTTCATAAAAATGTGAAAATCGCACAAAATGAGCGAATTTGGAAAACGGCGAAGTTTGATGAAATGACTAAACTCGAATGTGAAATCGCACAAAATGAGTGAATTTCTGAGAGTCGTAGTCTTTGACTATATGCAATTTGCAATGTGCCCCGTATGTACAAGATGAGGCAAGTGAAAGAGAGTTACCGTATCATGGTAATGTGGAAAGCTTAAGTGAAACCTATGGAAGCTTTCAAGCTGAAGAGAACATGAATCGTTGCCATCTTAGAGAGCTTCTCATCATAATCTTCTCGTCTTGATATCAAAACCTGTGTTGATGAGTTCCTTGAAAACCTGTCTCTGAGAATGAGTGATGATATTGTGTATGATACATGATGCCACTGATGTATGGTTTTGTGAATGATACATGATACATGATGCCAATGATGTATGATTTTGTGAATGCTTGATGTTCGGATTTGCAATGATGAGATCTTCAATTAAAACCAATGATGCATCTTGCCTGAAGTGATCTTACCTCATCGTCGAAAAATTGTTTTCCATTCCTGGACTCCTTTGCCCTTGAGAACAATTATATGAGTGAATGATCTATTTGCCCCCCAGTTTTGGTCACAAAATTGCATATTCTCAACAAGAGTCTTTAAACCATGTATGTCGTAAGATCGATACTCATTAATGTTTAATGGTTGGTCCTTAAAGAAAACTCTTATCAATTTGTAGAGCTTGACAAGATATATGATGATCTTTGTGTTATTATCATAACTCTGTTATTCTTTCCCTTTTCTACTTGAAGAAGTAAAATGTGCGAGGGTAGAAAAATGACTTTTTAGTATGAATGATGGTCTTATGTGGAGGGTAAGGTGAAAAAATAATATCATCCGAATGGGTTTTCTTTTAAGGTGGATGACATCCATTGATATGAGCTATGAAAAGTAGAGTAGCTCAGGCGAAAGGCCTGGTAATGTCACTGGTGAACAAATTGACATCTTTGCAGAACTTGATAGTGCCAATAACGAAATCATGCCTTATCCGGCAAGAATGACCTCAAATGTTGCCCCCAACTCTCATGGTGCGTGGAACTACTCTTGAGAAACTTGAGAATTGGTTGATATTGCTTGAGACTTCTTTGTTGCCCCCTTGTTCATTAGGCTGGTGAATCGTGTCTTCATTCTAAACAACCTTTGTAGGTTTTCAGTTTAGACTCCATGACTCCCTTTTTCATGTTTTTCGGGTCAGACCTTGTTTAACCTGCGATTTTCAGTCATTTTCATGCGAGCGTAAATAGTTGTTGCTACCTACGCCCGATTACTTCTGACTAAAATGCAAAGACAAATGGCTACTAGCACTATTCGTAACTTCAGCCATTTCTAGCTAAAGACAGCGGAATAGAATTTACATTGACCCTTTTTCTTTTCTTTTCTTTTTTTTCTTGATTTTTGAGAGTCATGGGTATTGATGTGATGAAGACATCATGACCGTTGATCTGACTTTGGGATTGATGAATGAAACTTGACTTGATCTCGACCGTAGCAATGATCTGAAATGTTCTTTTGTTCTCATGCTTCTTCTTTTTGATGAATGAGGTTCTCTCCTTTTGGAAAGAATATTTGAGATGACTAGTCTTTTGATGCCGAGAAATAACCTTCTAATGTTTGTTCGGCCAACGGTTGAGGCGACATTTCTCTGAAATAATCTCACAGTCGAAGGGCCACATCGAAATTGCTCTCACAAGATTTGGCAATGTCTTCGAGATAGCCACTATCCAGTCCTCTTTTTAGCTCATCAATGACATTGTTTATGTCGTGGCTTGGTGAAAAAGTCTTGAAATGGAGAAAAGAATGCTTGGACTGTGATGTGATATTTTGCTGAAGGATGCCAAAGTGCACATTTACCCCTTCTCATTTCAAGGAAAAGAATAACAGAGGTCCGTAGTAACAAAGACAATACTCTAGATTTTGGACTAAATCTAGGTAACTTTAACTTTCAATTTATCTTGGCAAGCTCTCAAAGATTTGAGTAAAAATTCAAAGATTTCTCCAATTATTCATCAATTTGTATTGATCAACGTATTAGACACAGTTTAAAGACGACTTGTGAGAAATTGTCTTTCCATGTCACAAATGGGGGTCGTCGGATTTTTTCACATCATACAATTGTCCTCAAACTCCTTGATGTCCACTTCTCTTTTTGCAAGATGTTTTTATTTGTGTATGAATGAAAATGTACAGAGACATGTGTGGAAAAGAAATGACCAAATGCATGATCGATGAGTAATTGTGTCATTGATAATTGAAAAAAATTGATGTATGTGAATGTTATCAAAAAGAAAAGGAACAACAATTAGTATAAATCGTATAAAAAATGTACAAGTATGAAGAATAAATGATTGAATCGACAATTGCTGAAAGAAATGACTTTTTTGTACAATAAATATCCAACCCAAAGAGTTGTTATACTCGGGTCTTCCAGCTTCATAAATTGCCCTAGTTAATCAGTCGAACTGGCTTTGTCTTGTGTGTTTATCCCATCTCATGTGATCCCATGCTTCTTCATTTGTCACTTATGCAACTCGTGTAAAGTCCTGCACTCGCTCCTTCGAGAATTGACGTATTTTTCTTTTCTTAAACTTTGATGCTTTCTAGTGTTCAAGCTTGATAATTGAGAAATTAATTCTAGCCAAATGCAAGCAATAGCCATATAAAGCACCACATGTGACCAATATGTGAATCAATAAACACATGCCTAAGGGTGGAAAAAAATGGGTGGGGGAAGCCTAAGATTTGTTCTAATGGCTTCGATATAAGGTCAATTATATGCAAGGAAAGGTTTGTCAAAGGGGTTCAAGGTGGTTCCCAGATCCCATTGTTGAATAACGACGGCCCAATCCTTACCCACGAGGGACATGCAAGGAATGAATTAATCTGGGTCATAGGTTTTCGTGAGTCCATGCGGGGAATATTAATCCCACGGGACTAGCACTACTTCCCTACTAGGAAACGGTGAAGGCTTGGAGAATAACGTCTCACAAGTACAACAACACCGTATTCCGCTTAGAAAGATCTTGTTTTGTTTAGAGCTCGGGTAGGAAGCTCAATGACATGAATGTAACATGTATGTTGTGTGTGTGTTACAATATGTACAATGGAAACACAATAAAAACAAAAATGTAAAATCAAACAAATAAATAAAAACAAACCCCTTTTGTGGCCGGAGAAGTCCCCAGCGGAGTCGCCATCTGTAGCGACGTGGTTTTTGACATGGAGTCGCCACCAATCTTTTTCCTAGGTCGATTGGAAACCTGAAAATGGTCTACGAGAGATCTGGATTCGTTTGTCAGTTACGTACAAAAATGGTTAATTTTCGTACGCCCAAAAATTGGTACCACGGGTATTTTTTTATAAATTTGCTTGATTTAAAAAAAAATAAAGATAAAAGATAAATAATAGCACTAAAAATAAAAAGAAAAGGATTCTTGGAAAGTTACATAGCTAATAAAACTCAAATATCGTGAAAATAAAATAAAAAAAAATAATTTAGATTGACGTAATAACAAAAAAAATATTAACTAAAACATAAAAAGGTTTAGGCCTAGTGCCCAAAGTGTCGAGTTTTAAACTTGAAAAGTAGCTTGAATAGTACTGTGGCTAAATATGGGGGTTTAAGTGAAGAAAGGGGAGGAGTAAAGGGACAGGGACTGAGGTTGTAATTTGCCCAAAAAAACAAACAGGCAGCTTCTTCTCCTCTCCTTCAACGCGCAAACGAAGCAGATGGCGGCGACAGGCGGCTGCCGGCGGCAGAGCGGCGACTTCCGGCGGCGGACCTGGGTCGGGAGGTGCGCCGGTCGACCGGAGGGTGGTTTCCGGCAATTTTCCGGCCATCGGCAAAGGTGGCCGGAACGTCGTGGCGGATCGAGGTTGTTAAACGTGAAACGCAGCAAATCGGGCGGTTTTCCGCCGATTTCTTCTTCGTCGGCGCCGTCTCCGTTTTCCGGCGTGGGATGGTGTTATGGTTTACTCTCGTCGTGGTGGTGCTAATGGTGGTGGATTTTCGGGACGAAAATGGCTGGAGAGGGAAGTGGAGGTGGAGGAAACGTCGGCCGTTTTTTTCAATTCTCCTCCCTTTTCTTCACGAAAATTGCTCAATTTATAGCCGAAATCTTTGATTGACAGGAGCTTTGATCCATGATGAGGGTGTTTGAATTCAAAGCTTGATGGATGGGTGATGGGCAGAGGTTGCAGGTCGCTCGGCGGAGAAGAAGGGGCTGCTCGTGTTTGCTGTAAGTTTTTTTCTTTTTTTCTTTAGTTTTTTCTTTTTTTAGTTTTCTCTCCTTTTTTAATTAATAAAATAAAATAAACAAATCTTAATTAATAAAAATGATCAAAGCACAAAAAAATCATAAAAATAACAAAAGTACATGAAATAATAAAAGACACATGAAATAGTAAAAAAACGTACATGGAAATGACAAAAACTACGTAAAATAGTGAAAATGACAAATATCACATGAAATAATAAAAAATACGAGTACATTAAATAATGAAAATGACAAAAACGCATGAAAAAAAGGAAATGACAAAACAAATCACATAAAATAACATAAGTGGACAAAAAGTAGATAAAAATAATGAGAATGACGAAGATCACCGAAAATACACAAGAGTAATAAAAATTACATAAAATAATGACAAAAATCACATGAAATAAAAATACTAAATAATACCGAAAAACCTAAATTACTAGTCCGGACAAAATTGGGTGTCAACACCTACTTAAATAGAGTACAATGACATTTATAATGGTCATTTTCATTAATCACTGCAATCCATAACAGAATCCAAAAGAGAGTACCATTTCAACTGCAGATCCCTACTTGAGCATCAAGCTTCCTGAACTAAGTATTGTTACAGCAACAATTTCCCCAAAACAGAGTTCTAACTCAATCCAGATTCCAAAGACATAGCAGACTACTATTACAACTATTCCAAAATAGAGTACTACTAGGATTCTCCAACCCGTACTTTGTTGCAGATTTTAAATCTAACATATATCATTGAAAATAAAAACGTATATAGGAAAAACGGGGTTATCAAATGATGAAATAAATGAGAATTGAAATATTTAAAGTGAAATTAAAAAATGGACATTAGGGAAAACGTGTAACACAAACTTGAAATGAAAAGATCAAATGAAATTTTTATGGCCAATTGGAAGAGGAAAATATAAAAATTAAAACATTAGAGAATAACATGAGTTTGTTAAAAAAATAAATATAAATAACAATGTCTAACATTCATTGTACTTACTTTTCTGAGAGAATATATACAACATTCACATAAATGAGACAATACATGTTTAAGAATGATAACTATGAATAATGTTAAAGTTTAATTTTGAAGTTCCAAAACTAACTATGATTGGTTGGTATTCACGCGAGGCTTTGTCTCGGCGTAGACATCCCATTGGGCTCGCTTGGCAAAGCATCCCTAGTGGCTCGCTTAAGGGGCATTCCCGAGAGTGCGCTTATGTACATACCCACCACCCTAGGTTCATCAAAGATGTTTTAAAAAAATGGTTTCAAAATGTTTTATGACGTTCGGTGATCTAGCTAAACAACATTCTTACATTTAGACCTTGGCACGGATCAGTTGTCTAGTTCTTATTATTTTCACATTGAGTTATTTATTTATATGTCAAAATCTATCATGCTTAGAATCATTATTTTATGATTTGTTTATTTGAGGAAGTATTACAACCCTAATGAAGGACCTGTAATCTTTCCTCCTTACTGAGCAAATGGATGCTCACCCCATTGATTACAGGTGAATATTACGGGGAGGACTACTATGCCGACCCCGTTGACTCGGAGTACGGGCAGACGTACTTCGAGGAGGAGCAGCTACCGGGTGGAGACGCGCTGTGACTTCTCGACATGGCTTTCTGACTTAGTGGACTTTGGGATAACAAAACGAACTTTGTTTATTTTCTACTGCACTTATCTATCTATATTATTTTGTTGGTGTGACTAAGTAGCACCCGTGTTTATCGAATGTGAATTTATTTTACGTGACTGTTTTGAAAATTTTTATCGAACAAATTATTTTTCGAAAAGTTTCAATTTTTCCTTAAATTTTCCTGATGGGTAAATGAGGGTGTTACAGGGTGAATGATGTTGTTCATCCCATATGGAGGGGCTAAGGGAGTAATGCATGCCTTATAAGGGTGGTTGCTCCTTACCCTCACAAGACGCGTTTTACCTGTGGACTCGGGTAGAAGCAAATCTGTGCGGGCCCGGGCCCAAAGCGGACAATATCTTGGCACTATACACGGCCTGCTGAGATGGTATCAGAGCCTGATTGTACAGTGTCCATGTGCCAGCGGGACGCTGGACTCTTTTGGAGGGGGTAGATGATGTTGTTCATCCCACATGGAGGGGCTAAGGGAGTAATGCATGCCTTATAAGGGTGATTGCTCCTTAACCTCACAAGACGCGTTTTACCTGTGGACTCAAGTAAAAGCAAATCCGTGCGGGCTCGAGGCCCAAAGCGGACAACATCTTGACACTATACACGGTCTGTTACAGTGCAACACATCCGACAAACGAATTCCCAGGCAGAGAAAATAGCTCCCACACCACCGAACCACCCATACGAGGAGATCCCAACCCAACAGCTCCCAACCATGGCAGAGGGCCAACGGTGTCTGTCAAGGAACTCCCAATCAACCCCAGAGGCGAAACCGACAAAACGCACTAGCCCCTGTAGAAAAAAGACCGGCAGCAACCCCACTGTTGACCACCTGCAGTAGAGTCGCGGCTACCCTGCCGCTGCAGAAGATGACTAGCACCCGCTAGAGAAGAAGACAGCCACCGGCCAGAATTCCAAACATTTCACAATGAATGAAAACACACAGAGCGAGGCACGATATTTGGTGAGAACGGATAAATACGAGTAGAACATCGATCCCGCTGCCGTAGAAAGGCTTGACGCGGCTCTGAAGTTGTACAATGCCGATGAGCAAGAAGCCCCAGGTGAGATGCACTGCACCAGGTAGAGTCGGGCCGGCCATGGAAGAGCCCCAACGGCCGACGATCAAAACCTGCAAGCAAAATGTCATAGGCGGCGGCGCTAAACGCACTCTTGGTTTGTTTAGCTAGCGCACAAATCATAATGTTCATTTAGAACTAGTTTTTCATACAAAGGAAAATATATAAGCTCATTTGGATCGGATTACTATCGAGAGATTTTGAACAAATATATTTTCCTTATTTGGAATTTCAACTAGTTTTACCGTTTTGAAAGAAAGATAACAAATTACTTTTAACATTAATTCCATAAACTAAACAATATGATTAACCGAAATCACAGATTTCAAAATGAAATCTACGTCCTCTTTCGGAACAATAAAGTAAGGATATATCAAATTAAAATTTTGAAAATGCAAGAGAAAACACTACGTAGAAAACCAGTTTATCGCGGCCATCACAAAGTAAATGCCGCGATAAATGGCGTGTATCGCGGCATTTACCGCGCAGTAGACCGCAGTAAACTGGTTTATTGCGGCCTCTGCCGCGGTAAAACCACGGATATTCTACGTAGTGAAATTGTAAGAGGAAAACCTGAATGAAAAATTTATTTGACAGATCCATTAGTTGATTTTCTTCTTCAAGAAGTATAACAAAAAAAAATAGAGAAAGTTGGAAAAATAAAATTAAGTTTAATTGGATTGGAAAAAAATTCTTTGTAATTGAACAAAGGCAGGTTAGAGAAATTATGAGATGTGAAAAAATTAAGTCTACTTTGATATAATAGATCATGTAAAATAAGTAAGCCACAAATATGATGTTCATACAAATTACAAATGATCAACATTTCTTGTAAAAAGCGTAAAATAAGTACATGAATGAAGAAATAACAGTAAATAGAATTTTAAAAAATAAATCAAAAATAAAAGAACGGTAAAAATTTGTAGTCGGAAAAAAGAAGTGAACCGAAAGAATGAACTGTAGCGCTCATTCAACCAAATGAGCTCGTAGTCGGAAAAACTGCAGGAGTGGATTTTACGGATAATAAATAATCAGTGTCAAGCAGCTGTCCACTGATCTTACCATTTTCCTTTTCGAAAGTTTTTCGAAGATGTTTTCAAACTTTTTTAAAAAAAAAGCCATGAAGAACACAAAGCGTGGAATAAACTCAGAAGTTATCCTTTTCTTTGCCTATCTTTGATGCGAGTCCAGACTCCATAAAACACTTCTTCACAATATCAAAATATTTTTATTTCAAATAAAATAATTTTTTTCCCTATTTTTATTTTATTTTAATCTATTTTTATCCTTGTAAATGTTCTCATTCAAATAGTCTGGGAAGTGAGTTTGGTAGATGTGAGAATCAATTTAGAAAGAGATAATGTTAAAAATTTATGTAAAATAAGTTAATAACTAAAAGAAAATTTTAATGTATATATATATATATAAAGTGACAATCCAACATTTATTTACTAGCTGTGTTTTACAAGCCTCATTTCTGAACAGATTAGTGGAAGACTTTGGAATGAGTCCCAAGTCTTCACGGTGTGTGTCCCAGTCGCCCTTTTTATGAGACATTCTTTCTGAGTCAAGCTCTTATTTTTCACACTGCAGGTCGAAAGAAATTGTTTTAGTGGGGATTTGCCTTTGTTGATACTCCATTACTTTTATGAAATTGTGGTTGAATTTGAAAACGTTTACAAAATATTGGGTGTTTTTGAAAACTTTTATGAAAATGTGGGTGAATTTGAAAAGGTTTACAAAATGTTGGATGTTTTTTTTAATTCCAAACTATGTAAAACTTACATGTGTTAATTGTTTATAATTTCAAGATATGGATGATGATGGTTCACCACCACTTGACCGGCGGAGTCCACATGACTCTTTTTCCGGTTCATGAGGACGGACTAGCAATAGAGGGGGCCATGGTGGTTCAAGCCGAATCAACTCAAGTCGTGCAGCTGATGACGACCACAACTCTAGACAACGTCAAGCACAAGATGGACGTTGGGTCGATCTGTCAGGACCGGATGGCACACTACGTGGGGAGGAGAGGCCTCACTGCGGCCTCAGGCGCAGTTGGCCCGTGGTACCAACTGCGGCGATGGCCGCAGTGAATGCCGCGGTTGAAATGTCCGCAGTTTCGAACTCACTGCGGCGTCGGCCGTGGTACGTACTACGGCCTTACTACGGCCATGGCCGCAGTAACCGGTTTGAATAATTAAAAAAAATGTGGACGAATCCGGATGAATGTTCATCCGGATTCGTCCAATGAAACCCAGAAAACGAAGAAGAAGAAGAAGAAGAAGAAGAAGAAGAAGAAGAAGAAGAAGAAGAAGAAGAAGAAACAGAAGAAGAATAAGAAGAAGAAACAGAAGAAGAATAAGAAGAAGAAACAGAAGAAGAAGAAGAAGAAGAAGAAGAAGAAGAAGAAGAAGAAGAAGAAGAAGAAGAAGAAGAAGAAGAAGAAGAAGAGAGGAGGAGGAGGAGGAAGAAGAAGAAGAATTGTGCGGCGGATAAAGAGAAAGGAGAGGTTAAACCCTAAAAAAAAATTATCATGCCAAGGCCGCAAGAAATCTTATCAAGCACAAGAACTACGCCATTTATCGTAAATGGGCTTATCCGCGCCCAAAACGCAGAAGGGCCGCAGAGCTTTTGTCCTCCCCACGTAGTTGCACTCCTAGGAGGACCACACCGAGCCTCTACTACCACCGCCTTGAGAAAGTGCCGACAGCTTGTCCGATCGCTCGGATTGGCCAAGAAGTTGTATGGTCATAATTTAAGTATACCGTATACATTAACTATATATCAACAAATACATTACTTACTTTTTGCGCTTTGAAGCTGGATTCATCGGGGTCCCGAAAGCGATCGATCAGATATTCCATCCGCGCTTCACCGGTATGCCCCCACATTACAAAAAGTTGTCTACAGCAGAGAAGCCGACTTGGGTGACTGCATTTTCGGTAATATTTAAATATCTACTATCCACTTAACATTTTTAGTTAATTATTTTTAAATATGTACTAACTTTGTGCTAACTAATTTCCCTTGTAATTAATTATTTTAACAAGACTACACATGGACGGAGCACGACTTCGTTTCAAGCCTCCACCAGAGATTCGGGGAGTTCTGCAGGACGACATTGGCTAACTACCGGAACAAATGTTGGGATGAGGTGCCTCGGATCCCGAGTACCCGACTACATGCGGTGGTTGGATCATCCTGTTGTGAGGATCCAGCCGATGGTTTGGAAGAGGTACTTGAGTACCTAAATACCCCCCGGTTCAAGGGGATGTCAAAGCAGAACAAGAAGAATTCTGTGACAAATGGCCGAAAGTAAAGTCACATGGAAAGAAGTCAAAGACATCTTTTTATGCAAATTTGGTAACATTCTTTAACTTAAAACATTTCAATACTTTTTTGATTAATTATTTTCATTAACTCTTTAACACATTTATTTTGACAGTGCAAGAAACCAGGCAAGGTGTTGCGTTGAGAACAGTTCCGTGAGGAGTGCCTGGGGCTAGAGGCAACGATGTTGTTAAGTTTAAAGTAATTACGTTTTTACTTCAAAATCCAATTATTTAACTTATAACATTTGAAATTAATTTTTTTCCAATCTAGGCCGACTACAAGAAGCGGATGGCAGAGACATGGGTGTGACGAGGACGAGTGGCCATACATGGACGAGGACATCTACAATGAGGTGACTGTGGGCACGCACGAGAGGATGCTACATTGTTGCCCCTCCACAGCTTGTCCATCCCGATAGGTTCCAGCCACCTTAGCAGACCTAGGTAATTACTCAAAAAGTGGTCCTCTTAATTTCAAAGTTTTCTTAAACATATTTGGTGGCGGATCCGTGTGTGTAACCGCCACATTCCGGTTATGCTGACGTGTCCTGATGTTGACTGACGTCATCAGGTTGACTTTGCGTATTAAGACGGGATTGGTGAGAAATAGAGAGGTCCTCTGAGGTCGTTTTTTGACGAATGCAGTCGAGTGGTTGTTAAAACGTTACCCTTTTAGGTGTAGATAATGAATGTATTTATAGTTCCAGGTCTGAGTGGTATTATTGTAATATCTCAATATGAGGTGATCATGTATTTGGGTGTATAAGTACTTCGGGAAGTATGGTTCGGGAACGTCCTTAAGCATAGTTCGAGTTATTACTTATTTAACAGTTTTTCAGTTTTTTAATGGGGCCCTTATTTCGGCTTATGCGTGGGCCTTTTGTTAGGCCTTTTGTGCGGATTGGGCCTGGCGGCCATCAATATTATTTACCGAACTCAGATTTTCCGAACTTCAATTTCAGCTTGAGAGGGAGGTGGAGGAGTGCACTCAGCGGGATGCGGAGCAGATGGGCGCAAGCTTTGAGCATGATCAGATGATTGCTCAACCGCAAGTTGAGAATCGCTGCTCAACGTAAGAGAGAGGCATGGGAGCGTCGGATAGAGACGGCTTGGAATTCCTCCATGAGTGACATGAATCCAAGCTCCATGACTCAAATGAACAAGAGCCCAAGCCCACTAGATCAACCCCTAGCCCTTTACACAACATTGGTGGACCTATGACAAGGGCTAGGGCAAAGAAGACTAGAGAAACATTAGGCCTCTTCATGATATTTGAACACTACGTGGGAGGACCATTTTCATCGCGGTCGTTATCGCGAAACGGCCGCAGCGAACGACTCGCAGTGAACGAATCGCGCGACAGCAGTTGCATCGCGTCAGAATCGCAGCTTAGTCCGCAGAAGCCCTCGTGCACCACGTGCCCCACCTACCACCATCCCTATCTGCGGCCTTGTATCATGGACGTGGCCGCAGAGACTCTTCTATATATACCCCCACTCCCTCCAATTCATTTCATTCCGCACTTCGCAAAATCTCCTCCCTAAACTTCAACTCATTCCGCACTTCGCAAAATCTCTCCTCTCTAAACTTCAACTTCGGTGGAAGCTGCGGTACCTTCGGTTTTAGGTGTATTACGAGGTAATAAATATTTTCCTCTTTATTTATAGTTATATAGTTTTTCATTTAATTCAATTTAAGTTATGTATTGGTAATTTTTTTCTTTTAAGTAATTTAATTAAATTAGTGAGCCGTAGTTCTGTCTATGAAAACTTGTAAGAATATATTTTTACACTTTATTTCAATACGTGGGAATAACGGTGTGAAATAATTTATTGTACAGAGTTATCATGGATTGTCCACGGTGGACAGTTTGTAAAAGTTTACTATCGGTGTATTAAACTTTTATGGATGTGTCTGTAAAACTGAGCGGATTACAGAAGTTTCGGTCGCATTTTCGCCTTGTTCCACGTTATACCTGCTCGGGAGTAATATTCCGGAGAAATGGTATAGTGTGGAACTAAGGCGAAATGTCACGAAATTTATGTAATTACGCTTTACGTACGCAACGATAAAAGTTTATTCACTAATAGTACTTTTATGAACAGGATAGGACCCATGCACCCCGCATCCGGATTAGGCGAAAATGGTATGTGAATATCAATTGTGCATGTTTATTGTTTTTATTGATGAATGAACGATCATATATAGGAAAGACCGTAAATGGGCGAAGAACGTGGTTGGATGTATCAGCGCTTTGAGGAAGGGACTCGCTATATAAGTGAAAGATTTTTCACCGGACTTCAGGAATTCTTGGATTACGCTTTTGTTGTTGCTAAATCGAATGGAGAAGAACTGGTGAAATGCCCGTGTACAATTTGTAAAAATAGATACTATTATGATCGAATTACAATTGGCAATCATTTATCGTTAGACGGATTTACACCCAATTATCATGTGTGGGATTGCCATGGTGAACGACTGAGATTAATCCATGTGTCTATCGAGTTTCTCGCTTTGACGAAGTAGCGTCGACATCATCAAATCGCGCAAGTACAAGTACTGGAATACATAATTCTTCTGATGGTAGCCAAGAACGGCCGACTTACGAAGAAATGGTTCGTGACGCTTTTGGGTTTCATGAGCACTCTAATAATTTTGAAAATGATCAGAGTAATGACGATGAGGACGTTTCAGCTCCCTAAGTGCCAAACGAAAGGGCGCAACGGTTTTTGAACTGGTGGAGCATGCATCAAAACCTCTATATGAAGGTTGTGGTGATAAGTACACCAAATTATCGGTTGTAGCGAAGTTGTTGAGTATGAAAAGTCAACACAACGTATCGATGCCTTTTTCTCCGAGATGATCAGATATATCAATGAACTATTACCCGGAGGAAATTGCCAACAAGCATGTTTAGTACGAAAGCTATGTTGAAGGAGCTGGGGTTACCGTATAAAATAATTCACGCTTGCGAGAATAATTGTATGTTGTTCTACGGTAGCTTCAGCAAGTTACTGAACTGTAGGGTGTGTGGAGCGGATAGGTATCAAGTGTGTGTCCCGGGTAAGAAACCGAAACCGAAAAAGGTTTTGCGATATTTACCAATCACTGAGCGGCTACAACGGCTTTACCAGTCGTCTAAAACCGCAGAGTTCATGACGTATCATATTAGAGCGAGAGGAAATGTATCCGCACTCGCTGGACATCCATCTCAAGGTGAGGCTTGGAAACACGTCGACGAAAATGTATCCGGATTTCGCACACGAGTACCGGCGCATTTATTGGGGTTAAGTACTGATGGCTTTAACCCGTTGTCCAAACAAGGCAATCGTAATCGATGTGGCCGGAATTAATCGTTGTTTACAATCTGCCGCCTGATTTGTGCATGAAGGAGCCGTACACTTTCAAGCCTCTGCTAATTCAAGCTCCCCGATCTCCTGGCCGTAACATTGACGTGTTTCTACGTCCACCGATTGAGGAGCTACAAGTTTTATGGAATACGGGAGTGGAAACTTGGGACGCGCACCGTAATCAGAACTTTGTTATGCGAGCATGTTTGCTTTGGACGATAAGTGATTTTCCGGCGTACGGAATGCTATCGGGCTGGAGTACGCATGGAAGACTTGCATGCCCATATTGCATGGTCGATGTTAATAGCTTTCAGTTGAAGCATGGACGGAAAACCAGTTGGTGGGGCTGTCATAGGAGATTTCTACCACGTCGGCATGCTCGCGTAACAATACCGAATCGTGGGGACAAACTGACCGTAGTCATCCGTGTGCGTATAAGTCAGGTCATGAGATCTTAAGGGATCTTAATAGGATTGTATTCCCGGCATTCGGAACACCGTGGGACAAAATGAGGGCTGACAAGTTTGGCGTTGAGCACAATTGGGTTAAGAAATCAATTTTCTGGGAGTTGCCGTATTGGGCAGACTTGAGAGTACGCCACTGTCTGGATGTAATGCACATTGAGAAAACTGTTTTGATAACATCTTCTACACGCTTCAACGTGAAAGGGAAAACAAAGGATAATGCACAATCGAGACGCGATTTGCAGGAGTTAAATATCCGTGATGAACTGCATTTGAGCATTGGCCGAACGGGAAACCATTTCAACCGAAGGCGTTATACACGTTAAACGATGATCAGATTGCGATGATTTGCAATTGGTTGAAGCATATCGTTAAACTTCCCGATGGGTATGCCTCTAACATTGGCAGATGTGTCAATACGACAAACA
The DNA here is from genome assembly GCA_024586325.1 of Stellera chamaejasme. Taxonomy (NCBI): domain Eukaryota; kingdom Viridiplantae; phylum Streptophyta; class Magnoliopsida; order Malvales; family Thymelaeaceae; genus Stellera; species Stellera chamaejasme. The sequence continues at coordinate 19,156,617 of CM044980.1, read as the reverse complement.
ACACTTTTACGATGAAAACCCATGATTGTCATGTGTTCATGCGAAGCTACGCCTGCTACATTACGTGGTTTCATCCTGACGGCATTTGGATGGTAATTGCAGAATTTTGCAAATTCTTTAGACTACTATGTTCTAAGGATATTCAGTTGGACGATGTGGAGAAGCTTGATGAATTGATCGTCGTAATATTGTGCAAGTTGGAAAAGATCTTCCCGCCATCATTCTTTGACTCCATGGAACATCTGACTATGCATCTACCTTGGCACCTGCGAACTTGCGGACCTGTCGGCTATTGGTGGATGTTTCCTTTCGAAAGGAATATGAAGAAGTTGAAAGCAAAATGTGCGAACAAACAATTTCTGGAGGGCTCGATCATTGAAAAGTTCCTGATACAGGAGGTAGCTTTTTTTTTTGAGCATTACATGGACGATAATCAAGGAACACGTGTGAACCCTCACATACGGAACGAAATTAGTTTTCCGACAGCTTGTTAACGATCCGAGACTATCGATTTTCAGTCATCCTACAAGAACGCTTTGGGAAGGCTCGGGCTCGAGATTTGTCTGCTGAAGAAGTAAATCATGTCCAAACATACATTCGTCAATTGTCGGGAGGTGGAGCAATTCGTGAATCGATTTAACGAGCTGTCCCGCAACCGGTTCCCAGAAATGAACGATGATGCTGTGGATAACTTACGGCTGGCAGAGTTCGCACGTTGGTTCAAGAATGTGGTTAGTTTGTGTTTATTTATTTACTCATTTATATTTGTTGCGATCTTAATCGGTACGAAATTTATATGTTGATTGGTAATTCTGTACAGGCCGACTCAAATCAGGCAGCCCTCCCACACGCACTATATGACTGGCGTGCGGTCCTAGAATGAGGGCTAAATCGTCCCAGGTGTCTATGTTAATGGGTACAGGTTTCACACAATACAACATGGTGAAACTAAAAGGACCGCGAATTGGGGCGTCTGCGTTCTGGGGGACACAAATGCGCAGGACTATTTAGATTTCTATGGCTGGATTGACGAAATTCTTGTTCTTCAGTACAAGAACAATAATCTTACAGTCTTCAAGGGTACGTGGTTTTCGACCACTAAAGGCATCCGCACCGATAAAATTTCAGGGATCATCGATGTCGACTACACATCCCGACTATATCCTCGATGATCCATTCATTCTTGCAAGCCGTGCCCAACAAGTGGTATACGTCGAATATCCTTCAAAGCGCCGTGACTTGAGAAACTGGTGGACAGTTTTCAAAACGAAACCCCGCCGATTTAAAGACGAAAGTGTTGATACTGCAAGTGCCATTGTAATCGATGCGACACGCATTTAGATTGGTACGGAACATCCTTTACAAGAATCGACAACACTTGGTGAAACCATACGACCGCCCTGATGAAAGCATGTCATTACTAGATCATCGTGCCCATGCCGATATACTTGAAGTGGATAACGATGTGGAAAATGACCAGGCGTATGACGATGACGATGACGTTCCTGTGGATTTGTAGTAGCATATCTCCTATTTGAATTTGTACTCTCGGACGATATTTGTACTAAATTCGTAATTCTAAACAATATCTGAATGCATAATTAATTTGGGGGTGAAATTGTAAGTTCCAAAGATGTTTGGGCTAAATTGTAAGTTTTTGCCGAATTTGCGTGGGCCCCACAATATCCAAATGCATAATTAATTTGGGGGGAAACGAAAAGTTCGAAATTGGCTGTTTGTGGGCTTCACTGCGGCCTCACCACGAACCCAACCGCAGAGAGCCAAATGGGCTGGGCCTCACCGCGCCACGTGCGCAGTGAGACCGCAGGTGAGGCCCAGCCATTTGGCTCATCTGCGGCATCCGCCGCAGTGAGGCCGCAGTGAGTCGATTTAAAACTGAATCGTCTTCTTCCCTCTCACTTTCACTCTCGGTGTCGCCTCGCCTCCTCCCAAACCGCCGTGCCTCCTCGCCGTCCTCGCCAAAGAAGCCGCCGCCGCCTGTTCGTCACCGCCGCGCGCCTCGGCCTCCCCTTGCCCTGTGAGTTTTATTTTCGAATTCCACGGTTAGTTTTTGAGTTTTTTGAGTTTGTTTCATTGATTTGTGTTTTTGAATTTTTGAGTGGAAATTAGTTTAAATCAATTGGAATTAGTTGAGATTAGTTGGAGTTTTGTGGAATAGGTTAGTTTGTGAGTTTTGTGGATTTATGAATTTTGTGGAATTATTTGAATTATTGAATTATTTGTGAATTATTTGTGAATTAGTGAATTATTTGGAGTTGAGATTAGTGAATTATTTGGAGTTGAGATTAGTGAATTATTTGTGAATTTTGTGGAATTAGTGAAATTAGTGAAATAGTTAAATAGTGAAATAGTGAAATAGTGAAATAGTTAAATTAGTGAATTTAGTTGAAATTAGTGAAATTAGTGAATTAGTTAAATTAGTGAATTTAGTTGAAATTAGTGAATTAGTAAATTAGTGAATTATTTGTGAATTTTGTGAAATTAATGAATTATTAATATTAGTTGAAATTAGTGAAATTAGTGAATTAGTGAAATTAATTAAATTAGTGAATTAGTTGAATTTAATGAATTAGTGAAATTAGTGAATTTAACTAAACTAGTTGAATTTAATGAATTATCGAATTAGTGAATTTAACTAATCTAGTTGAAATTAGTTAAATTAGTGCAATTAGATAAATTAATTAAATTAGACAAATTATTTGAAATTAGTGAAATTAGTTGAAATTAATGAATTAGTGAAATTAGTGAATTTAACTAAATTAGTTGGAATTAGTTAAATTAGTGCAATTAGTGAAATTAATTAAATTAGACAAATTAATTGAAATTAATTAAATTAGACAAAGTAGTGAAATTAATTAAATTAGTTAAATTAGTGAATTTTTGAATGGTTCGAGATATGGCGGACACACCATCCCGTAGCCATGATGCGTCGACAGGCTCGGGTTCACGTGGCTCGGGCTCACGTGGATCGGGTTCACGGACGCTTGATTTCTCTCGCGGAGGCGTGGTCGTGGCTCTCGCTCATCGAGCCGCCCTGGACCGTCGTCCCAGACACCGGAGCACACCGAATCGGTGGAGCAGCCGATCCCTTCTCCTCAGCCCGATACTCGACCTGCCCAGCGCCGACGTACAGCAGGACCTCCCGCGCCTCCTCTTCCCCCGCCCGAGAGGGGTCCTGATGGGAGGTTGGTCGCGCACATCGGCCAGTAAGTTTTTAATTTTAAGTTTTCATAAATTTACTAATTTTAGTATTTTATTTCTGCACGTAACATTCAACTCTTATGCAGTTTGAAATGTGCGACGTCGGGCGTGCCCAAGGCGATCGGGCGATCGTCGCCAAAGAAGTTCAAAGGCTTCCCGCCTACGTACTCCGACCTCCCGCGGATGAGCAGGCCGACTACGTCCACAGATTCTCGGTAATACAAATACTAATTGCACTATACATTTCTATATACTTTTTAAAACTAATTCTATAACTAGTGACGTTTTGATGTTTTCTCGAACAGAGCAGATTCGTGGACGGATAACAAATTCTGGAGAAGCTCCATTCCCGGTTCGCGGAGTTCTACCGAACACCCAGTGACAATATCCGGATGCGGCCCAAGAAATGTCCCCTCGATCGCGAGGCTCCCAACTACATGGAGTGGCTGGACATTCCTCCGCCGAGGATAGAACTCGCGAAGTGGAAGCCGCCGCTCGAGATATCAGAGCCCGGAGTTCAAGGTCAACTCCGCGCGGAACAAGAGAAATGCCAAGAGCGACAAACGACTCAGCCTTCAAGTCGCATGGCAACAAGTCAAAGGCGACAATTTATGAGGAGATGGTAAGTTTTTTAAAATATTTATACATAATTACGTATGTATAAAAACTTCAATACCTAACATATTTTAATTGGCGGTGCGAGAAGGCGGGACAATGGCGGGTGGACCAGTTCGGGGAGGACTGGCTGGGCAAGGAAAATAGGGCCTTGGTAAGTTTTGGTCGTTTTTTAACCATTTATATGTTTAACGTATTCAATTTATTATTCATTAACACAAATTTTCTTAATCTTAACTAGGAGGAGTACAAGAAGCGCTTGATCGAGAAGTATGGGGCGGACGGGCCGTTCCCCGATATTGATGAGGACATCTACACGGATGTCTTGGGCCCGCCCACGCGAGGGCGATGGGTCGGTGTCCCGCCTCAGCCTTTCTCAGCCCGAGCTGTTCGAGCAACCTCGGCCGCCGCAGTAATAGAATTGAACTTTTACCACTTCCATACCTTTGCAGACATTCATTATAAGTATAACATTTTCAAAACGTAATTTTGATTTCAGCGCGAGATCGACCGGAGGAGCAAAGATCGGAGGGACATGGATGAGATCAGCGAACTGAGATGCAGGGTCGCCACTCTCGTGGACAACGCTGCTCGTGCGAGGACAGATGTTAGAGCCGTGGTGGCAGACGAGGTGGCAGCCTGTGGAAGCCCGGGCGTACGAGATGACGCGTCGACCGGGCGGCGATCAGCAAAGATCTGGTCGGCGCTACGCAGGGGGACATGTCCGACTCTCCGACGTGCCGAGTCTTTTGTCGCCGGATCATCCCGGCCTCCTCCACGCCACGAGCATCCTCCGAGGCCGCCTTCTCCGAATCCCGACCTCACCCTCCACTCCGTCCAAGATGAATATCACCCGAGCCGCCGCGACATCGGAGAACCCCCGATCAACTTTTTTAGCAACTTCATCAATATGGAAGATCGGATTTTGACGATTTTCTAAATCAGCGTCCTCCGAACAATTAGAATTAGAATTATCAGAAATATTTTTAGGATGTAACCGGTTAATTATATTCCAGCCTGTACCAATTTATATTTATTTCAATTAATAATTACTTTCTTAATTAATTAACATTATTATTATATGTTAATTTACTAATTTAAATAATAGTTACTAAATATTTATAACAATTAATTTTTTTTCACAAAAAATTCTTTTTACTGCGGCCAAAGACGCCAAAGACTTATCGCGGCAATCACCGCAGTGAGGCCGCACCACGGCCTCGGCCGCAGTGAGATCAAAACTGACATTTCAATCGCGCGCCGCCAAAATGGTTGGCAATGCTCGGCAAAAGCTTATCGCGGCAATCACCGCAGTGAGGCCGCAGAGGCACCACGGCCTCGGCCGCAGATGAGATCAAAACAAGAACCTTCTCATTATTCGCCGACATTTCAATCGATGAAAGTAGATGAAAGACTGCGATGGAATAACAAGAACTTTCTCATTCTTGAAATATCGAGACGAAGTGAATGGTGAGAACCTTCTTACCATTCAGCGAAAGAAGACTTTTCTTTCATGATTAAGGTTGAGGAATTTTCCTCACCTTTGGTGACAAGAAATTACCATGAAGTGAGAAAAATGGTAAGTGCGTTCCTATCATTCAGTGACCGAATAACAAGAACCTTCTTGTTATTCGTGAAGCAAATGAACCTTCCCTGATTCTTTGTTGATTGTTTGAAATGAGAAGGATGGTAAGAACTTTCTTACCATTCAGTGAAAGAGGACTTTTCTTTCACGTTCAAGATTGAGGAACTTTCCTCACTGTTGGTGAAAAGATATCATTGGTTAAGATCATGAAATGAGAAGAATGGTAAGAGCTTTCTTACCCTATGGGGAGAGAAACCTTTCTCTCCGGACTTGGCAAAGGAACTTTCCATGCCTTTGGTGAAAGGTTGAGTGACTCAGTGTGACGAAATGACTACACTTCTAAGGTGAAACATCCTATAAAACGAGTAAAGCTTTGAAATATTAGAAGAAGAGACGAGCTTTCTTCTTTCTCGCGAGAGAGTCGACACAGGCAACGCTGGTTTTATCGGAGCACGGTGAAGATGACGAGAACAGGCTGCTGAATTGTGGGAAAGGATCTCTAGATTCCGGAAAAGATGTTTCCGGCAACTTGGGAGTGTTTTGGAGGAGAGTTTCGCCTATGTAGAGGGAAACAGACGACTTCAAGGGGTTGTTAATGCTTGGGCAAGAGCTGCAAAATGGTCGGAGATGAATGCTTGGCAAACAGAGATCTTGTTGAGACCAGACTTTTCGTTTGAAATGAGCTCGAGGAGAAGTTACGGCACCGATGCCGTCTTTGAGTGATGCTCTGGTGACTTGGGATGAAGAGAATGGAAGAATTTTCTTACCATCAGAGAGAGAAACCTTTCTCTCATGGGTTAAGGCTAAGGAACCTTCCTTGCCTTTAATGAAAAAAAAACCGAATGAATGAGAATGATACGAAATTTGACAAAATGACTAAACTTCATAAAAATGTGAAAATCGCACGAAATGAGCGAATTTGGAAAACGGCGAAGTTTGACGAAATGACTAAACTCGAATGTGAAATCGCACAAAATGAGTGAATTTCTGAGAGTCGTAGTCTTTGACTATATGCAATTTGCAATGTGCCCCGTATGTACAAGATGAGGCAAGTGAAAGAGAGTTACCGTATCATGGTAATGTGGAAAGCTTAAGTGAAACCTATGGAAGCTTTCAAGCTGAAGAGAACATGAATCGTTGCCATCTTAGAGAGCTTCTCATCATAATCTTCTCGTCTTGATATCAAAACCTGTGTTGATGAGTTCCTTGAAAACCTGTCTCTGAGAATGAGTGATGATATTGTGTATGATACATGATGCCACTGATGTATGATTTTGTGAATGATACATAATACATGATGCCAATGATGTATGATTTTATGAATGCTTGATGTTCAGATTTGCAATGATGAGATCTTCAATTAAAACCAATGATGCATCTTGCCTGAAGTGATCTTACCTCATCGTCAAAAAATTGTTTTTCATTCCTGGACTCCTTTGCCCTTGAGAACAATTATATGAGTGAATGATCTATTTGCCCCCCAGCTTTGGTCACAAAATTGCATATTCTCAGCAAGAGTCTTTAAACCATGTATGCCGTAAGATCGATACTCATTAATGTTTAATGGTTGGTCCTTAAAGAAAACTCTTATCAATTTGTAGAGCTTGACAAGATATATGATGATTTTTGTGTTATTATCATAACTCTGTTATTCTTTCCCTTTTCTACTTGAAGAAGTAAAATGTGCGAGAGTGGCAAACTCTGTTATTCTTTCCCTTTTCGACTTGAAGAAGTAGAATGTGCGAGAGTGGCAAAGGTTTTTTTTAGTATGAAGGATCGTCTTATGTGGAGGTTAAGGTGAAGAATGGATATCATCAGAATGGTTCTTTAAGGTAAATGGCATCCATTGATATGGGCTGATGAAAAGTAGAGTAGTTCAGGCGAAAGGCGGCTTGGTAAAGTCACTGATGAGCAGATTGACTTCTTTGCAGAACTTGATAGTGCCAATAACGAAATCACTGCCTTATCCGGCAAGAATGACCTCAAATGTTGCACCCCAACTCTCATGGTGCGTGGCACTACTCTTGAGAAACTTGAGAATTGGTTGATATTGCTTGAGACTTCTTTGTTGCCCCCTTGTTCATTAGGCTGGTGAATCGTGTCTTCATTCTAAACCGTCTTTGCAGGTTTTCAGTTTAGACTCCATGACTCCATTTTTTTCATTTTTTTCGGGTCAGACCTTGTTTGACCTGCGATTTTCAGTCATTTTCATGCGAGCGTAAATAGTTGTTGCTACCTACGCCCGATTACTTCTGACTAAAATGCAAAGACAAATGGCTACTAGCACTATTTGTAACTTCAGCCATTTCTAGCTAAAGACAGCGGAATATGATTTACATTGACCCTTTTTCTTTTCTTTTATTTTTCTCTTTTTTTTGATTTTTTAGAGTCATGGGTATTGATGTGATGAAGACATCATGACCGTTGATCTGACTTTGAGATTGATGAATGAGACTTGACTTGATCTCGACCGTAGCAATGATCTGAAATGTTCTTTTGTTCTCATACTTCTTCTTTTTGATGAATGAGGTTCTCTCCTTTTGGAAAGAATATTTGAGATGACTAGTCTTTTGATGCCGAGAAATAACCTTCTAATGTTTGTTCGGCCAACGGTTGAGGTGACATTTCTCTGAAATAATCTCACTGTCAAAGGGCCACATCGAAATTGCTCTTACAAGATTTGGTAATGTCTTCGAGATAGCCACTATCCAGTCCTCTTTTTAGCTCATCAATGACATTGTTTATGTCGTGGCTTGGTGAAAAAGTCTTGAAATGGAGAAAAGAATGCTTGGATTGTGATGTGATATTTTGCTGAAGGATGCCAAAGTGCACATTTATCCCTTCTCATTTCAAGGAAAAGAATAACAGAGGTCCGTAGTAACAGACAATACTCTAGATTTTGGACTAAATCTAGGTAACTTTAACTTTCAATTTATATTGGCAAGCTCTCAAAGATTTGAGTAAAAATTCAAAGATTTCTCCAATTATTCATCAATTTGTATTGATCAACGTATTAGACACAGTTTAAAGACGACTTGTGAGAGATTTTCTTTCCATGTCACAAATGGGGGTCGTCGGATTTTTTTCACATCATACAATTGTCCTCAAACTCCTTGATGTCCACTTCTCTTTTTGCAAGATGTTTTTATTTGTGTATGAATGAAAATGTACAGAGACATGTGTGGAAAAGAAATGACCAAATGCATGATGGATGAGTAATTGTGTCATTGATAATTGAAAAAAAAATTTATGTATGTGAATGTTATCAAAAAGAAAAGGAACAACAATTAGTATAAATCGTATAAAAAATGTACAAGTATGAAGAATAAATGATTGAATCGACAATTGCTGAAAGAAATGACTTTTTTGTACAATAAATATCCAACCCAAAGAGTTGTTATACTCGGGTCTTCCAGCTTCATAAATTGCCCTGGTTATTCAGTCGAACTGGCTTTGTCTTGTGTGTTTATCCCGTCTCATGTGATCCCGTGCTTCTTCATTTGTCACTTATGCAACTCGTGTAAAGTCCTGCACTCGCTCCTTCGAGAATTGACGTATTTTTCCTTTCTTAAACTTTGATGCTTTCTAGTGTTCAAGCTTGATAATTGAGAAATTAATTCTAGCCAAATGCAAGCAATAGCCATATAAAGCACCACATGTGACCAATATGTGAATCAATAAACACATGCCTAAGGGTGGAAATAAAATGGGTGGGGGAAGCCTAAGGTTTGTTCTAATGGCTTCGATATAAGGTCAATTATATGTAAGGAACGGTTTGTCAAAGAGGTTCAGGGTGGTTCTCAGATCCCATCGTTGAATAACGATGGCCCAATCCTTACCCACGAGGGACATGCAAGGAATGGATTAATCTGGGTCATAGGTTTTCGTCAGTCCATGCGGGGAATATTAATCCCACGAGACTAGCACTACTTCCATACTAGGAAACGGTGAAGGCTTGGAGAATAACGTCTCACAAGTACAACAACACCGTATTCCGCTTAGAAAGATCTTGTTTTGTTTAGAGCTCGGGTAGGAAGCTCAATGACATGAATGTAACATGTATGTTGTGTGTGTGTTACAATATGTACAATGGAAACACAATAAAAACAAAAATGTAAAATCAAACAAAAAAAATAAAAACAAACCCCTTTTGTGGCCGGACAATTCCCCAGAGGAGTCGCCATCTGTAGCGACGTGGTTTTTGACATGGAGTCGCCACCAATCTTTTTCCTAGGTCGATTGGAAACCTGAAAATGGTCTACAAGAGATCTGGATTCGTTTGTCAGTTACGTACAAAAATAGTTAATTTTCGTACGCCCAAAAATTGATACCACGGGTATTTTTTTATAAATTTGCTTGATTAAAAAAAATAAAGATAAAAGATAAATAATAGCACTAAAAATAAAAAGAAAAGGATTCTTGGAAAAGTTACATAGCTAATAAAACTCAAATATCTTGAAAATAAAATAAAAAAATAATTTAGATTGACATAATAAAAAAAATATTAACTAAAACATAAAAAGGTTTAGGCCTAGTGCCCAAAGTGTCGAGTTTTAAACTTGAAAAGTGACTTGAATGGTACTGTGGCTAAATATGGGGGTTTAAGTGAAGGAAGGGGAGGAGTAAAGGGACAGGGACTGGGGTTGTAATTTGCCCAAAAAGCAAACAGGCAGCTTCTTCTCCTCTCCTTCAACGCGTTCGAACAGATGGCGGCGACAGCGGCTGCCGGCGGCAGAGCGGCGACTTCCGGCGGCGGACCTGGGTCGGGGAGGTGCGCCGTTACCGGAGGGTGGTTTCCGGCAATTTTCCGGCGGCAAAGGTGGCCGGAACGTCGGATCGAGGTTGTTAAACGTGAAACTGTTGGGGCGGTTTTTCGCCGATTTCTTCTTCGTCGGAGCAGTTCCGCCGACGTGGGATGGTGTTCTGGTTTACTCTCGTCGTGGTGGTGCTAATGGTGGTGGATTTTCGGGACGAAAATGGCTGGAGAGGGAAGTGGAGGTGGAGGAAACGTCGGCCGTTTTTTTCAATTCTCCTCCCTTTTCTTCACGAAAATTGCTCAATTTATAGCCGAAATCTTTGATTGACAGGAGCTTTGATCCATGATGAGGGTGTTTGAATTCAAAGCTTAATGGATGGGTGATGGGCAGATGTTGCAGGTCGCTCGGCGGAGAAGATGGGGCTGCTCGTGTTTGCTATAAGTTTTTTTCTTTTTTTTTCTTTTTTCTTTTTTTAGTTTTCTCTCCTTTTTTAATTAATCAAATAAAATAAACAAATCTTAATTAATAAAAATGATCAAAGCACAAAAAAATCATAAAAATAACAAAAGTACATGAAATAATAAAAGACACATGAAATAGTAAAAAAACGTACATGGAAATGACAAAAACTACGTAAAATAGTGAAAATGACAAATATCACATGAAATAATAAAAAATACGAGTACATTAAATAATGAAAATGACAAAAACGCATGAAAAAAAGGAAATGACAAAACAAATCACATAAAATAACATAAGTGGACAAAAAGTAGATAAAAATAATGAGAATGACGAAGATCACCGAAAATACACAAGAGTAATAAAAATTACATAAAATAATGACAAAAATCACATGAAATAAAAATACTAAATAATACCGAAAAACCTAAATTACTAGTCCGGACAAAATTGGGTGTCAACACCTACTTAAATAGAGTACAATGACATTTATAATGGTCATTTTCATTAATCACTGCAATCCATAACAGAATCCAAAAGAGAGTACCATTTCAACTGCAGATCCCTACTTGAGCATCAAGCTTCCTGAACTAAGTATTGTTACAACAACAATTTCCCCAAAACAGAGTTCTAACTCAATCCAGATTCCAGCACATAGCAGACTACTATTACAACTATTCCAAAATAGAGTACTACTAGGATTCTCCAACCCGTACTTTGTTGCAGATTTTAAATCTAACATATATCATTGAAAATAAAAACGTATATAGGAAAAACGGGGTTATCAAATGATGAAATAAATGAGAATTGAAATATTTAAAGTGAAATTAAAAAATGGACATTAGGGAAAACGTGTAACACAAACTTGAAATGAAAAGATCAAATGAAATTTTTGCGGCCAATTGGAAGAGGAAAATATAAAAATTAAAACATTAGAGAATAACATGAGTTTGTTAAAAAAATAAATATAAATAACAATGTCTAACATTCATTGTACTTACTTTTCTGAGAGAATATATACAACATTCACATAAATGAGACAATACATGTTTAAGAATGATAACTATGAATAATGTTAAAGTTTAATTTTGAAGTTCCAAAACTAACTATGATTGGTTGGTATTCACGCGAGGCTTTGTCTCGGCGTAGACATCCCATTGGGCTCTGGCTTGGCAGCATCCCTAGTGGCTCTGCTTAAGGGGCATTCCTGAGAGTGCGCTTATGTACATACCCACCACCCTAGGTTCATCAGGCAGCATGTTTTAAAAAAATGGTTTCGAAAATGTTTTATGACGTTCAGTGATCTAGCTAAACAACATTCTTACATTTAGACCTTGGCACGGATCAGGTTGTCTAGTTCTTATTGTTTTCACATTGAGTTATTTATTTATATGTCAAAATCTATCATGCTTAGAATCATTATTTTATGATTTGTTTATTTGAGGAAGTATTACAACCCTAATGAAGGACCTGTAATCTTTCCTCCTTACTGAGCAAATGGATGCTCACCCCATTGATTACAGTGAATATTACGGGAGGACTACTATGCCGACCCGTTGACTCGAGTACGGGCAGACGTACTTCGAGGAGGAGCAGCTACCGGGTGGAGACGCGCTGTGACTTCTCGACATGGCTTTCTGACTTAGTGGACTTTGGGATAATAAAACGAACTTTGTTTATTTTTCGCTGCATTTAACTATCTATATTATTTTGTTGGTGTGACTAAGTAGCACCCGCATTTATCGAATGTGAATTTATTTTACGTGACTGTTTTGAAAATTTTTATCGAACAAATTATTTTTCGAAAAGTTTCAATTTTTCCTTAAATTTTCCTGATGGGTAAATGAGGGTGTTACAGGGTGAATGATGTTGTTCATCCCATATGGAGGGGCTAAGGGAGTAATGCATGCCTTATAAGGGTGGTTGCTCCTTACCCTCACAAGACGCGTTTTACCTGTGGACTCGGGTAGAAGCAAATCTGTGCGGGCCCGGGCCCAAAGCGGACAATATCTTGGCACTATACACGGTCTGCTACAGATGGTATCAGAGCCCGAGTGGTACAGTGTTCATGTGCTAGCGGGGACGGTGGACTCCCTTCAAGGGGGGGTAGATGATGTTGTTCATCCCACATGGAGGGGCTAAGGGAGTAATGCATGCCTTATAAGGGTGATTGCTCCTTAACCTCACAAGACGCGTTTTACCTGTGGACTCAAGTAAAAGCAAATCCGTGCGGGCTCGAGGCCCAAAGCGGACAACATCTTGACACTGTACACGGTCTGCATAAAGGCAACACATCCGACAAACGAATTCCCAGGCAGAGAAAATAGCTCCCACACCACCGAACCACCCATACGAGGAGATCCCAACCCAACAGCTCCCAACCATGGCAGAGGGCCAACGGTGTCTGTCAAGGAACTCCCAATCAACCCCAGAGGCGAAACCGACAAAACGCACTAGCCCCTGTAGAAAAAAGACCGGCAGCAACCCCACTGTTGACCACCTGCAGTAGAGTCGCGGCTACCCTGCCGCTGCAGAAGATGACTAGCACCCGCTAGAGAAGAAGACAGCCACCGGCCAGAATTCCAAACATTTCACAATGAATGAAAACACACAGAGCGAGGCACGATATTTGGTGAGAACGGATAAATACGAGTAGAACATCGATCCCGCTGCCGTAGAAAGGCTTGACGCGGCTCAAGTTGTACAATGCCGATGAGCAAGAAGCCACAGGTGAGATGCACTGCACCAGGTAGAGTCGGGCCGGCCATGGAAGAGCCCCAACGGCCGACGATCAAAACCTGCAAGCAAAATGTCATAGGCGGCGGCGCTAAACGCACTCTTGGTTTGTTTAGCTAGCGCACAAATCATAATGTTCATTTAGAACTAGTTTTTCATACAAAGGAAAATATATAAGCTCATTTGGATCGGATTACTATCGAGAGATTTTGAACAAATATATTTTCCTTATTTGGAATTTCAACTAGTTTTACCGTTTTGAAAGAAAGATAACAAATTACTTTTAACATTAATTCCATAAACTAAACAATATGATTAACCGAAATCACAGATTTCAAAATGAAATCTACGTCCTCTTTCGGAACAATAAAGTAAGGATATATCAAATTAAAATTTTGAAAATGCAAGAGAAAACACTACGTAGAGAAAACCAGTTTACTGCGGCCTACTGCGCAGTAAATGCCGCGATAAATGGCGTGTATCGCGGCATTTACCGCGCAGTAGACCGCAGTAAACTGGTTTATTGCGGCCTCTGCCGCGGTAAAACCACGGATATTCTACGTAGTGAAATTGTAAGAGGAAAACCTGAATGAAAAATTTATTTGACAGATCCATTAGTTGATTTTCTTCTTCAAGAAGTATAACAAAAAAAAATAGAGAAAGTTGGAAAAAATAAAATTAAGTTTAATTGGATTGGAAAAAAATTCTTTGTAATTGAACAAAGGCAGGTTAGAGAAATTATGAGATGTGAAAAAATTAAGTCTACTTTGATATAATAGATCATGTAAAATAAGTAAGCCACAAATATGATGTTCATACAAATTACAAATGATCAACATTTCTTGTAAAAAGCGTAAAATAAGTACATGAATGAAGAAATAACAGTAAATAGAATTTTAAAAATAAATCAAAAATAAAAGAACGGTAAAAATTTGTAGTCGGAAAAAAGAAGTGAACCGAAAGAATGAACTGTAGCGCTCATTCAACCAAATGAGCTCGTAGTCGGAAAAACTGCAGGAGTGGATTTTACGGATAATAAATAATCAGTGTCAAGCAGCTGTCCACTGATCTTACCATTTTCCTTTTCGAAAGTTTTTCGAAGATGTTTTCAAACTTTTTTTTTTTTAAAAAAAAGCCATGAAGAACACAAAGCGTGGAATAAACTCAGAAGTTATCCTTTTCTTTGCCTATCTTTGATGCGAGTCCAGACTCCATAAAACACTTCTTCACAATATCAAAATATTTTTATTTCAAATAAAATAATTTTTTTCCCTATTTTTATTTTATTTTAATCTATTTTTATCCTTGTAAATGTTCTCATTCAAATAGTCTGGGAAGTGAGTTTGGTAGATGTGAGAATCAATTTAGAAAGAGATAATGTTAAAAATTTATGTAAAATAAGTTAATAACTAAAAGAAAATTTTAATGTATATATATATATAAAGTGACAATCCAACATTTATTTACTAGCTGTGTTTTACAAGCCTCATTTCTGAACAGATTAGTGGAAGACTTTGGAATGAGTCCCAAGTCTTCACGGTGTGTGTCCCAGTCGCCCTTTTATGAGACATTCTTTCTGAGTCAAGCTCTTATTTTTCACACTGCAGGTCGAAAGAAATTGTTTTAGTGGGGATTTGCCTTTGTTGATACTCCATTACTTTTATGAAATTGTGGTTGAATTTGAAAACGTTTACAAAATATTGGGTGTTTTTGAAAACTTTTATGAAAATGTGGGTGAATTTGAAAAGGTTTACAAAATGTTGGATGTTTTTTTTAATTCCAAACTATGTAAAACTTACATGTGTTAATTGTTTATAATTTCAAGATATGGATGATGATGGTTCACCACCACTTGACCGGCGGAGTCCACATGACTCTTTTTCCGGTTCATGAGGACGGACTAGCAATAGAGGGGGCCATGGTGGTTCAAGCCGAATCAACTCAAGTCGTGCAGCTGATGACGACCACAACTCTAGACAACGTCAAGCACAAGATGGACGTTGGGTCGATCTGTCAGGACCGGATGGCACACTACGTGGGGAGGAGAGGCCTCACTGCGGCCTCAGGCGCAGTTGGCCCGTGGTACCAACTGCGGCGACGGCCGCAGTGAATGCCGCGGTTGAAATGTCCGCAGTTTCGAACTCACTGCGGCGTCGGCCGCGGTACGTACTGCGGTCTCACTGCGGCCATGGCCGCAGTAACCGGTTTGAATAATTAAAAAAAAGTGGACGAATCCGGATGAATGTTCATCCGGATTCGTCCAATTGAACACAGTAAGCGAAGAAGAAGAAGAAGAAGAAGAAGAAGAAGAAGAAGAAGAAGAAGAAGAAGAAGAAGAAGAAGAAGAAGAAGAAGAAGAAGAAGAATAAGAAGAAGAAGAAGAAGAAGAAGAAGAAGAAGAAGAAGAAGAAGAAGAAGAAGAAGAAGAAGAAGAAGAAACAGAAGAAGAAGAAGAAGAAGAGAGGAGGAGGAGGAGGAAGAAGAAGAAGAAGAATTGTGCGGCGGATAAAGAGAAAGGAGAGGTTAAACCCTAAAAAAAAAAATTACTGCGGCCAAGGCCGCAGTAAATCTTACTGCGCCAGCAACTACGCCATTTACTGCGTAAATGGGCTTACTGCGGCCCAAAACGCAGTAAGGGCCGCAGTAGCTTTTGTCCTCCCCACGTAGTTGCACTCCTAGGAGGACCACACCGGAGCCTCTACTACCACCGCCTTGAGAAAGTGTTGGACAGTTGTCTGATCGTTCGGATTGGCCAGTAAGTTGTATGGTCATAATTTAAGTATACCGTATACATTAACTATATATCAACAAATACATTACTTACTTTTTGCAGTTTGAAGCTGGATTCATCGGGGTCCCGAAAGCGATCGATCAGATATTCCATCCGCGCTTCACCGGTATGCCCCCACATTACAAAAAGTTGTCTACAGCAGAGAAGCCGACTTGGGTGACTGCATTTTCGGTAATATTTAAATATCTACTATCCACTTAACATTTTTAGTTAATTATTTTTAAATATGTACTAACTTTGTGCTAACTAATTTCCCTTGTAATTAATTATTTTAACAAGACTACACATGGACGGAGCACGACTTCGTTTCAAGCCTCCACCAGAGATTCGGGGAGTTCTGCAGGACGACATTGGCTAACTACCGGAACAAATGTTGGGATGAGGTGCCTCTGGATCCCGAGTACCCTGACTACATGCAGTGGTTGGATCATCCTGTTGTGAGGATCCAGCCGATGGTTTGGAAGAGGTACTTGGAGTACCTAAATACCCCCCGGTTCAAGGGGATGTCAAAGCAGAACAAGAAGAATTCTGTGACAAATGGCCGAAAGTAAAGTCACATGGAAAGAAGTCAAAGACATCTTTTTATGCAAATTTGGTAACATTCTTTAACTTAAAACATTTCAATACTTTTTTGATTAATTATTTTCATTAACTCTTTAACACATTTATTTTGACAAAGGCAAGAAACCAGGCAAGGTGTTGCGTTGAGAACAGTTCCGTGAGGAGTGCCTGGGGCTAGAGGCAACGATGTTGTTAAGTTTAAAGTAATTACGTTTTTACTTCAAAATCCAATTATTTAACTTATAACATTTGAAATTAATTTTTTTCCAATCTAGGCCGACTACAAGAAGCGGATGGCAGAGACATGGGTGTGACGAGGACGAGTGGCCATACATGGACGAGGACATCTACAATGAGGTGACTGTGGGCACGCACGAGAGGATGCTACATTGTTGCCCCTCCACAGCTTGTCCATCCCGATAGGTTCCAGCCACCTTAGCAGACCTAGGTAATTACTCAAAAAGTGGTCCTCTTAATTTCAAAGTTTTCTTAAACATATTTGGTGGCGGATCCGTGTGTGTAACCGCCACGTTCCGGTTATGCTTACATGTCATGATGTTGACTGACGTCATCGGGTTGACTTTGCGTATTAAGACGGGATTGGTGAGAAATAGAGAGGTCCTCTGAGGTCATCTTTTGACGAATGCAGTCGAGTGGTTGTTAAAACGCTACCCTTTTAGGTGTAGATAATGAATGTATTTATAGTTCCAGGTCTGAGTGGTATTATTGTAATATCTCAATATGAGGTGATCATGTATTTGGGTGTATAAGTACTTCGGGAAGTATGGTTCGGGAACGTCCTTAAGCATAGTTCGAGTTATTACTTATTTAACAGTTTTTCAGTTTTTTAATGGGGCCCTTATTTCGGGCTTATGCGTGGGCCTTTTGTTAGGCCTTTTGTGCGGATTGGGCCTGGCGGCCATCAATATTATTTACCGAACTCAGATTTTCCGAACTTCAATTTCAGCTTGAGAGGGAGGTGGAGGAGTGCACTCAGCGGGATGCGGAGCAGATGGGCGCAAGCAGTTTGAGCATGATCAGATGATTGCTCAACTGCAAGTTGAGAATCGCTGCTCAACGTAAGAGAGAGGCATGGGAGCATCGGATAGAGACGACTTGGAATTCCTCCATGAGTGACATGAATCCAAGCTCCATGACTCAAAATGAGCAAGAGCCCAAGCCCACTAGATCAACCCCTAGCCCTTTACACAACATTGGTGGACCTATGACAAGGGCTAGGGCAAAGAAGACTAGAGAAACATTAGGCCTCTTCATGGGAGCAATGGCAAAAAGAGTGGATCAAGAAGTGGAAGTTCAAGTTGCAAAAGACAAAATTGAAGCTTTAGGGCTATATTTGAACAAGGAACAAATGTTGGAGGACAAGGCTTGGAGTTTGAGCACTTTATATCAAGTCCAAGACCAATAACAAGAGCATTGGGCCTATTTTGGCCAAGGCCCACTCTCCTCCTTAAAAAGTGACGCCCATTTTACTTGGAAAACAAGTTGAGCTTTGCTTCCAAGTTACTTCTATTTTACTTATGGAAATTGTAGCCTCTTGTTCCACTTCTCAACTCAGAACTCAATTGAAGCATCAAAGTGGTTTCAAACTTTATTTCTAGTATTGTTCTATCTTAGAATAGAAAGGTGCTAGAACCATCTACACCCCGGCAATATCTTCTCCATTGCCAAGCCGAAAATAGCTTGGAGGTGGTGAAGGCCGGCCTTACATAATCACTTTCTCAACAAGTTAGATCCTCCCAATTGTGAATCACTGAAGATTCATATCAATGAGCGTCTTATGGAGTTAGATGCGCGGCACCAGAGCTATACGGATCACGGATGTGCCGTCAAGCCTGATTGCTGGAACTTCATCCTCAGTTCCCACTCAGCAGACCGGGCCACGTCTCGAGCATGGGACCGTGACTTCTTTCCAAGCTGCAGCCAATGACCATGACTCCTTCCTAGCAGCAACCATTCTAATTGCATCCCCATGATCAGCAGCCCACATTGCAGCCCACGTAGCAGCCCGAACCCTCTCCTTGATTTCGGGAACCTCGGTTTCGCAAATGATAACCAGCCAGATCCCCATACCACACCGGTGATATCCCGACATTCCAGGCCTGGTACTCATCAGATTTTGACTATATGTTGAGAGATCCTCTGGGTCCGGACTTTGGTCAGGGCCCGCAGCCTTAGTTTAGTTTATTATGAAATTTATTTCAGAATATTATGTACTTTTGGATTATATATATATTTTTTCAATTTCATAAATCTATTACCTAATTTAACTAATTGTCATATTTTAATTTATGATTATTATATTTTAATTATTATAAATTATTCAATTACAAAAGTAAATTAATCATAAACAAATTTAACTATAAAATACAGATGTAACACAACCTTGAGCGAATTAAAGTCATATTAAATGTGTCAGAGCTGGTGCAGCTGACCGCCTCTAGTAATGCGGTTATAACCGCTTTAAGCAATGTGGTCAAACCGCATTACTGAATTTGATATGGGCTTATATAACATGGCTTATAATGGGGCTTTCCCCATGTTATATATACCACGGTTTCAACGTGGATCTTCCGTGTTAAAACATCTCTCATTGATACTACAACCTAAATTACTAGTCCGGACAAGATTGAGTGTCAACACATACCAGCATGGTGGTTGTTGTTTTTGGTGTGGAGGACTGTCGCTAATCATCAGATAGATCGCACTTGGCTGTTGGAGGGGGATTTCCCCGGGCTCCTCTTTCACATCTATCTCAACATCTCGGACACTTGGTTTCAGTTGTTTAGATGTTACTCGGCTTGGGTTCCAGCAGTGTTTCTAGTTTTTTTTTTCTAATCTTTTCATTTCTGGTTTTCTAGTTTGTTTTGATCATGGACACATATGGTGGCCCAACCCCTTACTTGACTCCCTCAAGGAACTTGACTGAAAAGTAACCAAGGTGTATTGCAGATGATGATGATGAATCGTAGAATAGGCAGGAGAACTTAATTAATAGAAAACCCTGAAACCTGTTTGTTGATGCACGAAAGGAGTCAAGTGGTAATTGTAATAATCCTGTGCGTGCGGTTTACGTAATTGGATTATTATCTATCTATATATAAAGGCATGGAATATCAAAAGACAGGCAAAGAAAAGGATATGATGACTTCTAAGTCTGTTCCACGTTTTGTGTTCTTTGTAGCCATTTTTGTCATTCTGCTGCAGGAAGCAGTTGCACGATTAACACAACGTTAGTTTATGATTCTTTCGCAGTTCCTTAATTACTCCTGTTTCATCCTCTCGTATACTTTTTGTGTTTCCAATATATTTGTGTGTTTGGAAACAATTTGTTTAAGCAACTGTCGTGGTAACGGTAGTTTTTGAGTTTAGTTGTTTGATCTCAACTATAGAAAAATTATCTATAACACTACAGTTAATTAAAACAACTATTTTCCAGAGGAGAGAGGTCTCGGAAAATGCGTTTCCTTGAATCACTGTAACCACTTTTGTGGAGTTGCTGGTGGCGGACATTGTTCACCAGACCCAAGTGGAGGCAGCCGGTGATGAATTTGAGGTACAATATAAGTTATTACCTTTATTCCTTAGAAAATTGTGCATTTATTTTTCAACTAATTTTAATATAATATATTTTATTTCTTAATACTATAATAGATAATGATAAAGAATTTAGATGGAAATTATATATTAATATTTATAGTTTCTAAATGTGTGTTTTTTTAAAAAGTTTAACAAATTCTTTCTATAAAAAAATTGAATCTACCACAGTATCGAAAAAAGAAACGCACCTATTTAGCAAGAATGACGAGAGTATATACTAAATCAGTCAAATCCTGTTTGAAAACGGTGATTTTGGTTAAGGATTTATTATCAAATAGTTCTCTGAACTATGTTGACCCAACTACTTTAATCCATTAACTACAAAACGTGTCAATCCAGTCCCTCAACTATGCAGCGTCAAACACTTTACCCCTTTGACCGTATCAATGTTATTTAACTTAGAGGAAATTGCCTGTTATGTTCCTAGATTTTTCTAATCTATGCCCCAAAACCATAAACCTATCATATCTAACAAAAATATCATCTCTCATGATACACAGCTTTTTTCGTTAGAAGATCTTATATATGTTGAATCCATAATAATTTATTCAATATATCTTGATCTAACAGTTTTCCGATTTCAGATCCCAAAATTTCACTTGATTCAACATATCTTGATCCCAACATATTTTGTAAAACAAAATTCAAGGAAAAAGTTTAAAAGCTGGCCACTACAGCCCCTTTAAGTTTGGACATTAGGTATTTGCGATCCAATACTTTAAATTCTTACAAATAGGTAACTTATCTGTCAAAACTAACGATATTAGGATCTCATTGAGCGAGTTATTGTCAAGGGACTAAAGTGCTCTTACATAGTTGAAGGACTAAGTTGGCAGGTTTTGTAGATTAGGGACCAAAATGCACGAGTTAACATAGTTCAGGAGACTATTTGATAATAAAGCCTTCAGTTTAATCATATTGTTTAATGTCTCAAATTTTCAGAAGTTACTTGTTGATCGATTTTTTTTTGTACTTTCAAAACGGTAAAACTAGTTGAAACATTTTCCCCAAAAAAAATAAAAATTAATTCATTGTTCAAAATCTCTCGATATTAATCCTGATCCAAATGAGTTTATATATTTTCCTTTGTATGAAAAACTAGTTCTAAATGAAGTTATGTGAAATAAAAACCGCAAATATAACCCTAATGATTTTTGTCGGTCGATTTAACTACAAATGTAGAATATCTTATGATCGGCTTTCTAGTTAATGGTTCCCTTTCCTTCTGTAGTCTTCTTCATTTTTAATGATCCAAATCTTTCATGAACAGAGAAGGCCAGACGCACGGAAGACAGAGTTTGTAATAATAATTTCTTTTTTTTTTGAACGGCAATGCACTTCATAGAAAAAATGCTAAAGACGGGACAGAGTTCGAGAACAACCCTATGAGAAATAGGATCTATCTGTCAAGAAAAAAGCAACAAACAAGCAACAAACAAGAATAGAACTGCCAAACGAAAGGAGAAAATCACCCCCCCTCCGCCCCCATTTGAATCGGGGCTAATAGCCAATTCGTCCACGACTCGTTCTTTCTCAAGCTCCTGCTCTGAATCCAGAGGTAAGCCAATACCTGAATATCTGCAACAATCTTCGAGGCCCGCCATGGAGTGTCTTGCATGGTCACCTCATTACGACTTCTCCAGATTGCCCAAGCGGTGACAAAAACAATTGCCTGCCAAACCTGTCTTGAGCTATATGGAACCTGCAGAATAAAGTCACCACTAACAACCTCAATCAGATCTACAGAATGAAACATCCTCGTATTACACCAAGTCGCCACTGTTCGCCAAATCTCCACCACCGCCGGGCAGCATACTAGAGCGTGATCCACCGTCTCGGTCGCATCGGAGCAAAGCGGACAAAGGATGGAGTCTATCTCCATCCCTCTCTGCCTCAGCTGCGCTCGAACTGGGAGGTATCTGTGAGTTGCCCGCCAGATAAACACGTTCACCTTCTTGGGCACCTTGTTGCACCAAAACGTCGGAATATCGTGATTGGCTGCCATGTGCGCGTCAATCCTCCGAGAAAGACGATGGACTGTGAAAACGCCATCCGTTGCCGAGTTCCATCTCCACGAATCCTGAACTTGCTTCTTTGGGATAAAATCCTGTAGAAGATCAAGTAACTTCAGAAAATCTCCCTCCGTCCTCCCTCTCAACCTCCTTCTCCAGCTCCACACCCACCTCCACTCCCCCTCCCCCTCCCCCCACCTAACCTTCTCCAAGACCGAACACCTCTTATTCTCCTCCATCTCATAAAGACTCCTAAAACGGTTTTTGAACGGTCCCCCTGCCACCCACTCATCCTCCCAGAATAAAGTGTTGTTCCCCATTCCCACCACACGCCTGAACTGGTTTGAGAACCCCTCTCCTAGACTCTCTACTTCCTTCACTGCCTTTCCTATATCCTTCCACACACTCCACCCCCCTACACTCCCTCCAAGCGTCAAGGAACCTACAACTCCTCCATTAGTAGAGGCCACTACCTTCGCCCATAAACTCTCCGTCTCCCTCAACCACCTCCAACTCCATTTACTAAGCAGAGCTAAGTTTTTGGCTCTTAGACTACCCACGCTTAACCCGCCCACTTCACTATCTCCAAACATCCTCTCAATCCTAGCCCAGATCAATTTTTTCCCTCCCCCTGTTGCCCCCCAAAAGAACTTGTTGCGAAGAATTTCAATTTGCCTTACCACACCAGCTGGGGCCCGGAAAACTGACAGGTAGTACAGGGGTAAGCTCCCGAGGACCGACTTTGTCAACGTAAGACGACCACCAATAGATAATGAGTTAGCCTTCCACGACGACAACCTACTAATCACTTTATTCACAACCGGATCCCAGCTTTTCCGTCTGCTCATATTGGCACCCACTGGCAATCCCAAATAAGTGAAAGGAAGATTTGCCGCGGAACAACCCAGGATCCTTGCACAATTATTCACCTCCTCCAGGTCCACTCCTACGCCGAAAAGCCTCGATTTTTCTAGGTTAATCTGCAACCCAGACACCAACTGGAAGCACTGAAGCACAGCCAACAAGGATCTTGCGTTATCAACCGACCACTCACCGCAAAAAAGTGCATCATCGGCAAATTGGAGATGCGACAACGCCACTCCATCTTGGCCCACACACACAGGTCTGAACACATTATTACTGATCGCTTCCTCCATCATCAGATTGAGAGCCTCAACACCCAAGATGAAAAGGAATGGTGAGAGAGGATCTCCCTGGCGAAGACCCCTCTCCATCTTACATTCCGCTGTTGGGCTGCCGTTCACTAGGATAGAAATTCTTGCCGATTCTAGGCACCCTGCTATCCATCCCCTCCATTTCACTCCGAAGTTCATTTGTAATAATAATTTCTACCCTACGATGAAATATTTATTTATTGTTATGCATGATCACCATGCATATTAATCAGCATTAGTATAATGAATGTACTATACATTATACATTATAAAAAATGTCAATGTTATCAATAAAGGTCCGTGTTAAAATGCAAACAACCTTGCGTGCGTATAAACGATTCTCTTATTTACAAGTTTGTCATTTGCTAAATTTGATCAGCATAATAATCGTGTTAGATCTGCATGATTAATCGATCAATAACGTTTCCTCGTGTGAACAACATCGATAGATCAACATACCAAAACTATAGATCGACATGACAAGTCTACTGATCAACATGCTAAAACGAAAGATCAACATGACAATAACAAAGATAAACATGGTAAAAAGAAAGATTGACATGACATGAAAGATAAATCAACATAGTAAGAAGAGAGATCAACATGATAAGAAAAAAGATCAACATGATAGTAAAAGCGATCAACATGCTAAAATGAATGATCATCATGGTAAGTAGAGAGATCAAAATGCTAAAAATAAAGATCGACATATAACAAGAGGAGAGATCAACATGCTAAAAAGAAAGGTCAACATGATAAAGAAAATAGATCAACGCGGTAATGAGAGAGGTCAACATGCTAAATAAGAAGATCAACATGACAATGAGAGAGATCAACATGCTATATAAAAAGAATGATCAACATGTTAAACAAATCATCAACATGACAAAAAAAGAGAGAACAACATTGGACAAAAGCATATCAACATTGGACAAAAGTTTATCAACATAAGAAGACTACCGATCAATATTGGAAATGTCCACATCAACATGACTAAACTAATGATCAACATGACTACCTACTCTGATCATCATCGTTTTTCCAGATTTCTTAATTCAGAAAATTTTTCAATTTTTCATCATTTGCAAGTTAGGTGGTTTTGGAGTTTCATCAAGGTCAAATTTTGATGGTGATTCTGTTACTGAGTTGTGTTGGTCTGGTTAGTAGAAGCATATCTAAAATCACATTTGAATATGCCAAAGCGTCGTCGGAAGTGACGGAAACGTCGTGGATTCGATGAAAAGCTTCTCTGAAATACGCGAAACATCATAGAAAGAGATTAAATCATCATCGGAGGCGACGAAATCTTCGTCGGAGAAGACAAACGCTTCGTCGGAAACATCGTCAAAAGTCAGAATGACGATTAGAAGTGCAGATGGCATAAGATGAATTACATCTTATGCGCATACAGTGCGTATGTCTGCACTGTATAGTAGTTCTATGAATAATAAGTTGTTTGTCCTTTCTGTTTTTTTATTTTTTTTGCAAACTCCCAATCAAAGACTCCCGATTTCATAACTTTGCTCTATTTATGTACAATACGTTTTTTACTCTTCTTTTTTGTTCTATTTTTTAGGTCCTTCAACTATTTTGGTTTGTTCTTTTCATCTTTCATCTTTCTTTTTTTTAAAAAAAATTTTTACCCCCAAACAATGAAACAAATTCTTTTTTTGTGTGTGTTTAACTTTTTGATTCTTATAGTTTAATGTGTTGTATATTTAACTTCTAAACTTTGATATGTATTACAATTTAGCCCGAGTTTATTCATTACGCATGTTCTTCTCATAAAAAATTGGTCATGTTTAAAAGATCAAAATGTTTACTATGAGATCTCTTATGATATTCTATTTTTCATCAATTACCATATTGAAAATGCGTAAAAACGTTTGCGTAAGATTTTTTCTTCAATTTGAGAATTTTTCATTCATTGCTTTTATTATAAAATTGTTTCCCACTGTGAAGCGCGGGGTTGAAAAAAATCTAGTTTCTTTATCAATTGTCCATAACATATTGAATGTTCATCAAGTATGTTTGCCTTTTGAGTCACTACTAGAAATGTGTGCATAACCTATTATACAAAATATCCAATAAATCAATAAGGGATATTCATTATGACGAAAAATCAATGTAAAAGAAGAATTAAAAAAAGAATTAGAAATCCAAAACTGAATTTCGGTGGCGTTCCGAGGCCTGTGTTTCACACAATCTCCTTAAAACAGATTCGCTCCCTCCAGTACAAGTACTTGATGTTCGACGGGCGTCAGTCTCATAAGATACAACGAAATACGTGAAAAAATATTGCACTAAACTTCCGTTAGCGACGAACTTGAACATTGGAACATGATAAATACCAAAAGGTATTTAAGAGGAGCCTTTTTTCCGCAAAAAAACGAAGAGAGAAAAGTGTATGTTTAGGGATGTGAGAGATTTTTGTCGGTCTAAAATTGTTGGAGGGGTGCCCTTTTATAGTGGTATGGATGAACCTAATCATAAAGGATACCATAATGTCACCATAAAAGACAACATAATGCAACCATAAAATTCACCATAAAGGTTACAATAAAATGTATCATAAAGTAATATGTCCTATAATGATAAATGGTTGAATGTAAGAACTAAAATGCAAGGTAGTTCATTTCACAGATACTTTTAGATATTTTGACCAAAATATTCCAAAGTGTGAGAAACAATTTTCTTATTCACATAACCATTTTCTATATCATTTTCTCAACAATTATTACCATTTTCCAAAAATCCCCCACATGAATGAAAAATTATTTAAATTCATTTTCTCTTTGGTATTCATCAACTGAATGCTGCATATGAAAAGTAGGTGTTAACCTTTGAACTTTCCCCTTATATAATATATTTGCTTTACTAGCTGTCGAGTAGACTCGATGTCCTTGAATTGTCCTACTTTTTTGTGCAAAGAACTCATATATTATACACAAGAATTATTCCACATTTGTTTAGTTCTCATGATTTTGTTAATTTTAGCCATGCACACGTCCTGGTTCTACAAGAGTTTCTAAAGAATTGAGTCTGACCAACTCTCCTTTGAAGCGGCCCTACTTCTCTTCCACATAGGTGATTTCTTAAAGTTTGAAGTAACCTGATTACTTACTTAAAAATCATTAAAGTAACAAATTGCTATCTTGGTCCATATCACTATTTCATGACAGGAATGAGTTTAAGGTTATCCCGCACAGTGATCACATTGAATCTTATAATTCGGTTGTCCCATTGAACCTAGATCTTGGGATCTCCAATGAACTAGGTTGGGTATCCACTATAAGATTTTTCTATCCACAGACTTAACCTCATTCTTTTTGTCAATTTACCAACTATCTCTATATAACTATTTGTTTTATGGATCCATAAAGTTATCTTTTAACTTCACATAGTCAAACAGAATAACAACTCATGTTGAGAGTAGTTGTATTATAATGTAATGGTATTGTAGCTCTGACTAACATGTCAAGGCTTACAATTCTACAAGTATTACTGATAATTGTACATCATTGGTATATATTTGTGCTCATTTCATGTGCTTTATCGATTATTATGCTAGTACTTAGTGTAGGCGCAAGCATTTTTGCAGGCTATCCATGTCGGATGAGAAACGGGTATAAAACATAACATTTTCGAGTAAATATACGACTCAAGGCAACGTTAGAGGCAAATCTGCACAATCTAGAGAAGTTTAGGGGCGATTAAGGAGGACGAGGGGAGCGACCCCAACAGCGGCCCCTCATTTATTGGGTGCAGTCGCTCCCCTCGCCCAGAAATTCAACGGACTCACCCGAGGAGGGGGGTCCCCTAATCTTGGGGGTGCGGTCGCTCCCTTGCAATCTTCATGTTCTAGGATTCCCATCTTCTTTTCGTTCGAAAAAGAGGCAAAAAAGGATGTTTTTTTCACATCTCTTCATAACATCTCACTTTTAGACTTGCTCTTGAACCCATCTAGGGTTCTTGACTTCTCTTTTTTCCTCTATCTTTCTTAGCTACAAATTTGTGGATGTTTATGAAGGATGAAGACTTGATTTTTGTTGTCCAAGTAGGCAACCAAGTGGAGGGTGAATTGGATGGCCTCTAAAAAACGAACGAAGTAATTCTTTAAGAAAGCTCAACCTGTTGATAGGGATACTACGAACAAGGGTTAAACACATTGAGACAGAAGGAGATAAAGAGTAAAATGACGCCTGATATTTATAGAGGTTCGTTCAAAGACCTACGTCCTTACCACTTCAGATTTCCTTTCACTATACTTCAAAATGGTTACACAAACCGTTTACAATAGCTTTTCCCATGACTCAACTAAAACCTAGTCATGATTTTTCGGAGGCTCACCAAGCAACCTAACACCCTTAGTTTTCCCGTAGCTTACTAAGAACCTAACACATTTCTCTGATTGGTTTTCCCAAGGCTAACCAAACAACCTTACAAAAAACACTTTCTTTGAAAAAGTTCAACATGATGAGTATTTTCTGAAAATACTCAAAAACTCTTTTCAAAACAAGTTTTCTCCCTTGTGAAAAACACTTTGAAGGGGCTCAAAAAGATTGCAGCTTGACTAACAAGGCTTACGCATTGAACAACTTCCAGCTTGACTTGTAGATGGAGGATATGACTTCGAGAGTCTTATCGGTGAGCTTTTTTCCTTGATCTGCTTGCTCTGGGTTATATAGAGATGAGTGGAGCGTCTTGTGCATTAGCAGCAATGACTCTTTCCATCTTAGAGCTTCTGATAATCTTCCATCCGTTTATAATGCCATGGCCCAGGGGCGAAACCAGGAAATAAATTATGGGCGGGCGGAATATACATATCAAACGTACTTTTTTACTCAATAGGCATATGTATATCAAAAGTACAAAATACATGGTAAAAGTTGTCAAAATTTAACACGTCGTTCCTTAAAATCTCAAAAATCATCGGCCAATTATTATAAACTAAATTTCATAGCAATATCTCTCTCAATGTACAAAATAAAATCAATGTTCATATTGGTTCGTAGTCTGGTCTTCACAATTTTCATAATTGAAAAGGCACGCTCTATACTAGCATTAGACATGAACAAAATCAATATCAAACGGATCAATCTATCAACAAATAAATAAATACTTCACCAAACCTCAGGGGAGTAACTGAAGCTTTATGAAAATAGAGGGGCAAACTGAGAGTTTCACCAAACCTCAGGGTTTTTTTTGTAATTTACCCTTATAAATATTATCCCCACACATTCCTTTTCATCAAATCATCAACAGAGAAAACTATCAAACCATTGAAATATTAGGGAATCAATGCTTTATTTTCTAAGTAGTTAAAACCCGGTAATTGAGTTTTTCCTCAAACAAATAAAAACGAAAAGACAAAAGATAGAAATTGAGTCCACATTTAATGGTTTTGAAACTTTAGCCCCACACATTCCTTTTCATCAAATCATCAACATAAAAGAAATAGAAAAAAATATCAAATCATTGAATCATTAGGGGTCAATACTTTATTTTCTAAGTAGTTAAAAACCGTAATGGAGTTTTTCCTCAAACAAATAAAAATGAATAGGCAAAAGATAGAAATGGAATCCACATTTAATGATGTTTTGAAAATTTAAGGACTAATTCTCTACTTTCTAAATAATTGAAGGCAAGTAATATAGTTTCTCCTAAAGCAAACAAAGAAAGAAAAAAAAATAGAAAGGGAGATTCATTTGATGATGTGGTAAAATGATATTGGGTGGGTACTATTTATCAATAGTACCACTTCCATAAATAGATAGTGGATCAATACTTTATTTTCTAAATAGTTAAAAACCGGTAATGGAATTTTCCCTCAAACAAATTAAAATGAAAAGGCAAAAGATAGAAATGGAATCCACATTTAATGATGTTTTGAAAATTTAAGGACTAATTCTCTACTTTCTAAATAATTAAAGGTAAGTAATATATTTTCTCCTAAAACAAACAAAAAAGAAAAAAAATAGAAAGGGAGACATATTTGATGATGTGGTAAAATGCTATTGGGTGGGTATTATTTATCAATAGTACCCACTTCCATAAATAGATAGAAGAGTAATTCTTCAAAATGTGTAGAGTTTGTAGCTTCATAATGAAAGAGTTGCAAGTGATACCAGCTATAGTCTGTACATGTTTCTTGAATTTTTTGTTTGTGTGCTCTGTTATTTTGTTAATTTAGACTTTTAGTGGGACCTAGCTATTAGACACATAGGAGGTAGAATTATGTGTACACAGTTGACTGGATATTGAGTGTGTATGTTTTATTATTTGGTTGTTATATTTTTCACATTTGGATAAAATTTACACCCACATTTGAATTGTACATAAAATAGAAAGTATATAAGTATATTAAATTAAAAATAACACCCTTAATTATTCTAATTATATACTATATAACCATACTTTTACAAAAATCACGGGCGGGCGGTCGCTCCCCCTTATCGCCACATAGCTTCGCCTCTGCCATGACCTGTTGTCTTTCCTAAACACATTGAGCACAGAAAGGAAAGATATAATGTTGAGAAATGAAAATAGATCTTCCCAATCTTTTCGAGATGTCCGAATATATCCTTTCAACGGTCTTCAATATCCAGAGCAGCTAAGTCGAAATAATACAAGCCGGCAAGACAAGGTAAAAGTTATCTAAAGGACCCAAACTTTTCTAAACTTTACAAAGTGGCCCAATACTTTTGTAGTCGTCAAAATCTTCTTTCTTGGAGAGAAATTAATCCAACAATTTCCCTCTTTTTGATGACAAAAATATAAGGGTAAAGTTTGAAAGATGGTAATTGATATACTATTTGGTAGAGATAACTAAGAGAAAAAGGAAGCTGGAGAAGAGGAGCCAGAAGTTCAACTACGACGATCGACTAGAAAGCACAGACCAAACCCGATGTATTTGAATATGGCTATGATTGAAGAAATTGGAAATGGAAGAGCAAGAAGCATGAAGGTTCAACCTATACTAAGATGGAGCAAGAAACGAAAGAAAGTCGATGTTGAGGGGGAGTGTTGAAATAAACATTGATTTCTTCAGGAAGAGTCCAGAAACATTGAGAAGCCAAAAACTTTGGAAACAATAAGTGGCCTTACTCAAATAAAAGCCCAAATGCTAACCTATCTAATACTAGACGAATCTAGGAGCTATATATGCTAGAAGTCTCTAAGGAAATATCTGGTATTATTAATTAATTAGTTTAACCGACCTCCACAACTATAAATATGGAGGTCGACTGTTATGTGAGCTTGAGAGTGGTGTGTGCAAGAGCGAAAATAGAAGTGCAAAGTGAGAGTGAGTGAGTGGCAGCAAGTATATGTGTTGTGCTGCAAGTGAGTGAGAGAAAACAAAGTGTGTGAGTGCTTGTAAATTAGTGTGTGTAATATATTTTGCCCAAAATAAACAAAAGGTCAATTTTCAAGGTTTGATTTCCAACAATTTAATGTATGTTTTTTCATAACTTGATGAAAGTCTCTTTATTGATTGTACTTTCTTTCTTAAGATAGCCATGATGGGATTCGGCCCATGAAGTCCTGTTGCAATAGAGCCTCTTTAGAAAACATTGAAATAATTTTATATTCAATGGAAATCTGCAATAAACTTATAAATGCTTGATGTCTTATCTTGAATAGGAAAAAGGTAAGAAGAAGCCAATGTTATTGAAATGTGTTGATCAAAAGGAACATAGGAAGAAAATACCTTCCTATGTTGATGTTTACCTCGGCCTAATGAAAGAATTGAATAAGTAAATATCGCGACTTCTTGATAAAGAATAGCAGGTAGAATTGAATAAATAAATATGAAGGATAGCAAGAATTTAGATTGATGATTACTGTAACACTGGGATTGCTAGGTACATAAACCACTAGAAGATGGAGCTAAAGATAGAAGATAGACAACTTTGGCAAGTTAGGAAGGGTTTTCTTTTTACTGGAGGTTATCAGACACAAACCTCTACGAGAAGACTCTCCTTCCCAACGGGGTGCAACACCACCCCTGTAAGTCTTTCTGATCTCTCTCTCTCTCATTATAAGTTATTTGTTTAATAAGTTACATTCAAGTTATTGTTACTTACTCTTTCTTTTGTGCTTGGGGGGAACCTGAATGTGATCATCACTAGAGGGAGATTCAAGTGATCAAGAAGATGGATGACTTGGTGCTCATGTCACTTACTAGCTAATTTTAAGTATTTACATTTATTATTTTGTATTTATAGATTTCACACTCTAACTTGGGTTGTAAAAGGACTTTAGTTATTCTTTTATAATTTTAAATCAACGTTTTACAAATGCTTTTACAATGTTTTATAAAACACAATCGCGAATGATTCTGAATGTTGTGAAACGTCGTTTGCTGGAGAATTCTGTATCATTTACCAAGCAGCTAGAACGGCGGGTCACAACAAAAGCTTTCTTGAATTGTAAGTGGTCTTCAAAGACCAACTCTATACTGAACTAAACAAGCCTTCCCTCAACATACCTCTCAAATCCATCAGGCCTCCTCCTCAATTCAATTGTCTCATCTTCTTCCTCTTCATCAAAACTACCCACATCTGAATTATCTAGACCTAGATAATCACCATCATCCTCACTTCCACTAGTTTCATGACCAGTACCCTCATCTGAATTATCTAGCCTTGCTGTAACTCAATGAATGCTGTTTATCTTTTCCTTTTCTTTTCCTTGCTGCATGTGTCACAAAATTGTACAATACTCCATTTCGTTTCTAGTGAAAGATAATTTTGTCCTCTTTTTTTTTTTCAACTGTAATAAAAAAAATTTCCATTAAAAGTTAAAAACCATATATGAAAAGTTACATCTTAGAATTTTGGGTATATATAGTCTCCTTATAAAAAAATGTATGCCATTAGTATGTTTCTTTCTCTTTCATTTTATAACTCTTTAATTTTGAAGGTGTATTTAGCTCATAAATATTTTTCCCACCCAAAATAAAACCTGGTTTCCACCAAAACAATTCTGGCCACTGGAAGGCTACAGTATGTACATATCAATGAGATTACTTTCCAACTTACTGACCAAAATGCAAGTATCAGAAAGATGTCTCATAAAGGGACAGTGGGACACACACACACAGCGAAGACTTTGAACCATTCCAAGATCTTGTAAATGTGAGCAAGGCTTTGGATATAAATAAGTGTATTGTTAAGGCATGAGCAAGAATCATGGAGACCATAAGTCCCAACCAAACACTAATTGCTCATTTCACTTCCCTGCTCATGCTACCTCTTCTTCTGTTCTGTTCACTAGATGCTGCAGCTGCTGCTGCTCCACAAGCAAACGCTCTTCTCAAATGGAAGTCCACCCTCCAAAACACAAGCCTTCCTTCTTGGCTTCCCAGCTCCACCAGCCCTTGTGCTTGGTCCGGTGTCTCCTGCAATGGCGCCGGAAGTGTCATCAGACTCAACCTCACCAACACAAGCATCACAGGTACACTCCACCAATTCCCTTTCGAATCACTCCCTCATCTCAAGTATATTGACTTCGCCATCAATTCACTCTCTGGTGTCATACCGCGTCAAATTGGTGAACTCTCCAACCTTGTGTACCTTGATTTATCTACCAATCTTTTCTCCGGGGGCATACCCCCGGAGATAGGTCAGTTGGACAAGTTGGACACCCTCCATCTTGCAAAAAATCAGCTCAACGGTTCTGTCCCTCAAGAGATAGGCCGCCTGAAGGTCCTCACCGAGCTTTATTTATACATGAACCAGCTCAGTGGTCCAATTCCAGCTTCACTTGCCAACTTGACCAGCCTGCAGAGGTTATATCTGTATGGCAATAGTCTTTCTGGTTGGATTCCACCAGAAATCGGGAACCTCACCAGTTTGCTTGAATTGTGCTTGAATAATAATGATCTTACCGGTTCTGTACCTTCTAGTTTTGGGAATTTGTGGAACCTAAACCTATTGTACATCTTTACCAATCAACTTTCTGGTACCATTCCTGATGAGCTGGGAAACTTGACGTCTCTTCAGAACCTAAGCCTTAAAAGAAACAATTTGACCGGTCCAATACCGAAATCATTAGGAAGGCTAAGGAGGCTTCTAGAGCTTGGGTTGTATGAAAACCAGCTTTCAGGTAACATTCCAGATGAGTTAGGTGGTTTGAACTCTGTAACTTTTCTAGACCTTAGTCAGAACCAACTCAATGGCTCCATTCCTGCTTCACTTGGAAACTTGTCCAACTTGAGTATTCTATTCCTTCGTCAAAATCATCTTTCCGGCGTCATTCCCCCGGAAATAACAAGTCTCCAGAAGCTTATAGTGCTAGAGTTAGATAGGAACCTGTTGACAGGACACTTGCCACCCACCATTTGCAAGTCTAGGGTGTTACAAAACTTCACTGCTGGTCTCAACAATCTAACTGGTACTGTTCCTAGTAGCTTGAGAGATTGCAAGAGCCTAATTAGGCTTCGGCTACAGGACAATGATTTCTCGGGAAATATTTCAGAATTGTTTGGCGTCTATCCGAGCCTAGACTTCATTGATCTGAGCAGGAACAAATTTTATGGTGAAATTTCACCAATGTGGGGAGGATGCTCAAAACTAGGCACACTAGATCTCTCACGGAATGGAATCACGGGTAGAATTCCTCCCGAGTTAGGAAATGCTACGCTACTTCAGCTCCTTAATCTTTCTTCAAATCATTTAGTTGGGGAGATTCCAAAAGAACTGGGGAAGCTAAGATCATTGCTGAAACTTGACTTGCAAGGAAACCAAATTTCTAGTGGAGGAGTCATGTATGAAGAAATCATGAAAGAAACAAATGGATTCGAGGAAACTTATTGCATCGGCAGAGGAGGGTCAGGATGTGTGTACAAGGCGAATTTGCCGTCCATAGGAACCGTGGCTGTCAAGAAACTGCATGATGATGAGGATCAAAGTCATGGTTACCAGAAAGAGTTTCTAAATGAGATTAAGGCTTTGACAATGATCAGACACAGGAACATCGTGAAGCTCTATGGTTTCTGTTCACAGGCAGGGCAAGCCTTTCTGGCTTATCAGTTCATCGAGAGGGGAAGCTTGTTGGACACGTTAGGGCAAAACGAAGCAGCCAGAGAACTTGACTGGGAGAAAAGGGTGAACATTATCAAAGGTGTTGCTCATGCCATTTCCTACTTGCACCATGATTGTTCCCCTACCATACTACACCGAGACATCTCAAGCAAAAATGTTTTGCTCGACTCTGAATTTCAACCTCGTGTTTCGGATTTCGGCACTGCCAAGCTTCTCTCTCTCAATTCCTCGAGCTGGACTTCCGTTGTTGGCACATACGGATATATTGCTCCAGGTATGTATGCTATGGTCAGTCACTTTAGACTGTCACTTTATACATTTATTTTATAATGTGTTGTGTATTTAATCCTTGGCAGAGCTTGCATACACAACGAAGGCAACTGAGAAGTGCGACGTTTACGGCTTCGGAGTGTTGGCATTAGAAATAATCAAAGGAAGGCATCCGGGAGACGCTTTGAATTTTCCTACAGCTGAAGAGGATTTACGTGTGCAAGAGGATCTTTGGGACCAACGGCTTCCGCCTCCTGCATTGGACATTTTTGATGAACTAGTGACAATCATTACAATTGCCCTCACTTGCGTTAATTCTAAGCCAGAGGTTAGGCCAACCATGAAGAAGATCTGCCAAGTCTTGTCACCACCCGTTACAAAAAAATCCAATAGGAGAATCCGGTGAAATATTTAAAATTGATGTGATATTTGTGAGCTCAGAAATTGAAGGGAAATTGTTGATTGATGGTTTGTTGATGTAATTTGATTAAAAAAAGTTAACACACACCCTTAAGTATTGTATATGAAATCAAAGGTCATGTCTTTTTTTTTTTTTAAATATGGGTAGGTGTTAATTTCAAAATTCAAAACCAATTGAACATTAGGAAATAAAAGGTCATGTATTACTATTGTCACATGTAATCTTATCAGATCAAGCACAGTTTCACAAGGATCAGTTCCGTTTTCAGAAGTCGTGTAATAAGACCCTTGTATTGAAGCACATCAAGGGAATTTGTCCACTTAAAATTATGGTTTAAAATATCGTACAGGACATTGTACATTTATCTAATAGTACGAGATTGTGTCGGTATGCCGAGGAAATCTCGGATATACCTGAATTAGTGTACCGTTCTATTTATATAAACATATTTATATTTATATAATAGATATTATAAATATACTCCCTCCATCTTTTTTAGTTGCACGGTTTGATTTTTTTTAGTTGTATTTGACTCAAATTTTCATTAAGAAGATTTCGGTACACTACCCAAGTA
This sequence comes from Stellera chamaejasme, assembly GCA_024586325.1. Lineage (NCBI taxonomy): Eukaryota > Viridiplantae > Streptophyta > Magnoliopsida > Malvales > Thymelaeaceae > Stellera > Stellera chamaejasme. The sequence goes on along the minus strand of CM044980.1, from coordinate 19,120,773 downwards.
ACATCGCCTTGCAGCCGCCATTGACCAGCGCACATGGCACGCGTCGAAAGGCCACATCTCTCCGCGAGGTCTAAGCCTCCGCGGCATCTACGAGAACACCTCCGAGGCCATTGACTCAAGTAATAACCATTTCTTTTTTTCTCTTTTTTTTTGTTTTGATGTGATTCTCCTCTCTTTATTTTTGTACTTCATTTTTATGTTATGACTCTCCTATTATTGTTTTCACATACTGAACGGTTATTTTTTCTTTGTTGTTTTTTTCCCATTTCCTTTTTTATCTATTATTGTCAAATCAGAAGTATGCTTCTATGCAGAGAAGGTCACGGTGAAACGCGTCATTTTTCACTTTTTTCACCCCATTTTGTTGTTTAAGAAATAACTCCTTTATTGTCCTACATTTCTATAATTTTTCAAATTGGCCCAAACTGTTAATTTTATGACTTAAGCATTTTATTTTCTTTTTAGTTTTGTTTAGGTCTAATTCTTTTCTTTTTTTTTGTATTCCACTGTTTACCCATATTCCCTTAAAATTCATGTTTATGGGATACATTTCAGTCATATTCTCCACTTATAATATTCTTTCGGTTTTTTTTGCATTGTATGCCTTTTTTCTTCTTCCTTTTCTTTTATTTTTTTTCTCATTTGTTTCTTTTTTTTTTAATTCCCCCCGATGCTTTTATTTTAATTTTTTTTATCAAGACTCAACTTTTTATGGTTCAACCATTTTGTATTCTTCAATATTTGTGGTTTATGGTCATGTTCATTTTACAATAAGGATATTTTTATTCTTCAATTTTTTAAACTGTCTTCCACTGCAAAGTGTGGGTTAAAAACCTCGTATATTTCAATCAATCAATCAACTGAACCTTAATCCCAACACGTTGGGTCGGCTGTATGAATCTTGCATCTCCATTCCGCTCTATTTGTTACGAGGTCCTCCGGAAGTTCTAGTAACCTAAGATCTCTTTCAACTAGGCTTACCCATGTATATATATTTAGGCTTTCCCTTACCTCGTATATTTAATATATGAAAATTAAAATTAAGTATTTATGATGTTAAGGAAAATAATAAAAAATATAATATAATAATTAAAAGAATAAAAAATATACATAAATAAAAATAAAATAATTTTAATTTTTTCTACAAAATAATAGTATCAATAAAAAATAATGGTCAGCGTCTTACATGACTGCCACTTCTAATCTACTATCATATAAGCAAAATATGTTACTTCATTAGTTCATTAGTACTGTAGACAAACCTCCACTCATAGACTCGTTAATTACGCGTATTTATAAGGGTGAAAGTAGAATGAAATGAAACAAAAGTGTAAAATTGTTATTTTATAAATGTAACCGTAATAATCCTATGCGTGTGGTTTACGCAATTTGATTATTATTATCTATATAAAGCATGGAGTCCACAATTTGTGTTCTTTGTAGTCTTTCTTTTCATTCTACTGGAAGTAGTTTTTGCACGACGACGATTAAATGGTAAGATTCTTTCTCAGTTTGACATAAGATTTATGTGAGAACAAGTATTGAAGAAAAAAATTAATTTGACATATTCTTACTTTTTTATGTTAGAATTTTGCTTCAGAAGAGGTGGTGGAAGCCCAGGACCCAGTGGAGGCGACTAGTGATAATGGTAAAAATGTAACTTTCACAATATTTAATTTATAATTTATTTTTATAATTATTTTAATTGTGTAAAGTTAAATTATTAATATATTTTTCATAATTTACAATTTATAATTTTTGGATATATTTTTGTAAAAATAAATTATTATTTATTTTAGTAAAATTTTGAGTTAAATATTGTCACTTAAAACATTAAAGTCAAATACCATAATTTTTATGAAACGAATAGAGTATTTGTTGATAGAATTTTTTTCTTTCAAAACAGAAAAGCTAGTTGGAGATTTTCACTAAATAAAGAAAAATTATTTGTTCAAAATCTCTCAATAGTAATCCAAATGAGTTTATCAATATATTCCTTTGTATGAAAAAAACTAGTTCTAAATGAAGTTATTGTGAAATAAAAAACGGCAAATATAAGGCTAGTATTTTTTTGCCGAGATTAAAGTACAAACGTAGAAATCGTAATATGATAAGCTTTATAGTTGGTTCCTTGTCCTTGTGAAGTCGATCGTCTTCATTTCTAATGATACTACATATTGCTTAATTCTATCATTGTGTTTACGGTAATAAAAAGATAAATATAATATTTATTTTAAGGAAATCCATTATATATAGTATAGTTCTAAGTTCTAAATACAGATCCATCTTTCATGAACGGCAGCCCAGTCGGAAATCACTTGCTAGTTGCTACCGACCACAGAGTAAGAAGCGGAAGACAGAAGTCCGATTAAGACAATATTTTGTTGTTTGCAATAATTTCTACTCTATCATGAAATATTTATGTACTGTTATGCATGATCACCCATTGCATGCATATTGATCACCGACCGTTATAATGAATGTATTTCTTTATCAATTGCCCTATAACATATTGGATGTTTCATCTTAAGTTAATTTATAGTAGTCCATCTATATTAGTAAAACTGATACATTTTTCATTTGAGTGACTTTAAGGTGCGCTGAAGTGCTTAATTACATACTATGCCACTCCCTTCCTCCTAACAGTTTCGCCTTCTTTCACGATAAAGCTTCAGACAAATCTAACTTCCTCACACGAACTCCCCTACTCCCGCCCCAAAGGACAGTTCCGCCTCCTTCCACGATGAAGATCCGGACACAAAAATGATTCTACAATACCAAGATTCAATTCTCCTGAATCTTGCACGCTGATGCACCTCTCTTGAATCTTGAACCCCGCTAGTCACTGGATTACCTCGATTCATGCATGCGCTCTTGATTATTTTCTGACCATTCATACGTTTCTTGCATTATTGATGCGTAGAATACATATTCACTCCATTACATTTATAAAGAGTCACCTGCCTATGTGCCTTAAAAATATAGTGCTTTTGGTACTAATAGATTAAATAACGCGCCTTGAAAATAGTGTTTTTAATCAATTGTTGATGTGGATATCGACCCAACTCCGCCAAGTGAGAACACTAGTCCTTTCCAAGGACTCAATGGACCCTTGACTAGGGCTCAAGTCAAGAAGATGCAAGAAAGGCTCCAAGCTTTCATGAAGATTATGACACAAGGAGAGGAGCGGGATGAAGATCAAGACCGAGCCACCAAGCTACAAGACATGGGAAATCGAGTGGAGAAACCCCCTAGCACCATGAGGACTCTCACCATCACCACCCTTGCACCCGAGGGAGAGCCCACGCGCCTCACACGCCCAAGCTCGAGGCCTACGCGCCCCACGCGCCTCCCCGACTTCCCAGAGGTGGCGCCACCTTCCTTAGAGTGTAGCATTTCCTTCCCAAGCCTTGGGGATGCCCGAGAGTGAAGATCACGTGCCGGCATGCGCTCCATGCGCCTCCACGCGCCTCCACCTTTTCCCCACGCGCCACCATGCTTGGCCGACCCATTTTCATCACCAATCAGTTTTATTTATCATGTTGTGTTGTAATTTGAGTTTAAAACAATGATATTTATGTAATCTAGGTAATGGGAGGGAAAAGTGTTAGTGGTGGTCTTTATCCACTAGGTTTGGCTAATGGTTGGTTCTTACCCACATTTACCAAATCTAGTAGAGATTCCTCCATCATCCCTCACCATTTTTGGAGCCTCATCATCACCTTACAAGTTACATGAGAATGGTAAGTCAATTTGAAAGGTGTATGCCAAAAGTTCTTAAAACACATTGGGTAACGACCTCCACTTACCTTTCTCATGCTTTATGGTTGCAAGTTGTGAAGGATGAAGGCTAGACTTCACATATCCGAAATTTTCACTCCTTGAGAGCATTTTCGGTTTGAACTCTCACTTCTCCAATCCATTCCCTTGTTCCATCAATTTTGGTTAAAGATTTATATCTAGTATAGCTCAATCAAGTAGCTGAAAGGTGCTAGATCCATCTCCTCTCATGGCTTCATCAAGAGTATTTTTCCATCAAGTAGTGGAAAGGTGCTCTTGGCCGAAAGGTTCTTTGTTCTTGTTGGTGTTCATCTTCCAAGCTAGATTATAGCAAGTTTATGATCTCTTATGATCATATCAAGTGGTATCAGAGCCAAAGTGCTTGGTAGATGATTTTTGTTGAAAGTTTCTTCATGTAAGCCTTTGATTTTCGTTTTCAAGACTTTAAGAAATTTTGTTCATCTCTTTCTACCTTGGCCGAAACTTAAGGCCCTTCTTTTTCAAAGTTCAAGTGCAAGTAATTTGGTTTTATGTGTTGCTATGGTGTTGAGATGAAGAAATAAATGTTGGTGTTGAAAAAGATTCAAGAAAAGTGCATCTTTTGAGAGAGAAAATTGCTTGTTCGTGAATGTTCTTAAATGTTTATCATTTGTTCATACAAAGTTCATCTCAAAAGTACATTTGATCCAAAACTTCTTTTCAACTTACATAAAAGTTGTTTCTTGGTTTCAAAGGCCCCTACTCATATCCAAACCCTTTTCTTTCAACCCCTATCCACCTTAATCTCTTACAAAACCTAATTTCAAGTAACTAGTGTTTTTCTTAAGTACTTGTTTTCAGTTTTAATAGTATTTTTCTTGTTTCCATTGTTGTGTCTTCTTTGATTGAGGTTGATAACCCATCATCAAAGATATATATGGGCCATGATGATCCTCATTTGAGACATACGGCGGTATTGTCAAATGCAAACGCCATATGGGCGCGTCCGCCACAACGGGCTTCCCATTTACGAAGACCCCCCCTTTTCCAATAAGGGCACCTCGTATAATACCGTTAGCCGTAAAACGTCTGCCGCCTCCTTGAAGGCGACCGTTACACTCATTATGGCATTAAACCAGAGGAGGGGAATAACTCCACAATTATTACACCATTAATACGCCGCCATCTCAATGATGGACACATTTATGGAAATTCCCCAGCATTCAAGGCCCCATAACGGGACCTAGCACCACCCTATATATTGGGTGGTGCCTGCCTCAAATAAGGTAACTGCTACACACCCACACTTCCCCTCTCTTTCTGCACCTGAAAGTGTCCCGTGTCTTGCTTTTCCAGGTACCGGAATCATCGCGTCACCTCCACCGGATCACCCTTGACGGTCAGAGATCATTCTTTGGCTATCAATTTGGCGCCGTCTGTGGGAAACGAAAATTTAGTCGTTTTTTCTTTCCTACCACCTGATTTTCTCCTCTTCATCGTTTTTATGGCGAAAACAAAGAGAACGAGCAACAGCGTGCATGTCGAGGATGCTGCTTCCAGCTCCTCGGATGTGCCCCCAACCCCTGCTGGTAACGCAATGGGAATACAGCAGACCCACAACCCCAATTGGGAACAGTCCGCCGCCTCCCGTTGTTGCCATACCAGAGGACACCAGCCACCTCAGCCGCAAGCGGCCACTCGACATACCTCGCTGGGACCTCTGCGACCCCCGGAGGTCATCGTCGATCTGCTCAGGTGACATCGCTCCAAAGCGAGCATGCTCAACGAAATGAAGGCCTTTATGGTGCAAACCATCAAGGCGGAAATGCAGCTGCTCGCCTCCCGCCTCCCAACGACAAAGATGAACAATCCCAGAACCAAAATCCATCCGCTGTGAACACGGATGTCGATGACCTTCTTCAAGAATCAACGTGGTCGAGGAGCGAGGTTAAGACGCCAAACCTGGTCCTCGGCGACATCGAGGTTCTCCTCACCAGCCTTTCACAGAGGACATTATTGCTGTCCAGGCTCCTGCTAGCTTTCGAATGCCAGTCATCGAAAGTTACGACGCGACTACAGACCCCGTTGATCATTTGCGGCGTTACATCTCCCAAATGGAGATGGCTCGCGCTTCTGACCCAATACTTTGCAAAGCCTTCAGCTCCACCTTGAAGGGGGCTGCTTCGACGTGGTTTGGAACGCTGAGCGGCCAGCATTTTAAATGCTTCAAGGATCTAGCCTCCTCCTTCTGCGCCACTTCATGGGGCTCGCCCTCCTCCCAAAACCGTCCAGCACCTCCTAAGGGTAAAGCGGCAGAGGAGGAGCCACTCCGAGACTATATTCGGCGTTTCCAAGCGGAAGCCGTCCAAGTCCGTGGTCTCTCCTCGGACATGCAGCTCTGGCCGTAACTCAAGGCCTTCAACGCGAGTCCAGGCTTGCGTACAACATTAATGAAAACCCCGTCACAACGATGGGTGAGTTCATCGATCGGGCAACCCGGTTCATGAACTCCGAGGAGATGAACAAGCCATACAACAGGCCCCCCACAAATGACCGCAACAGAAATTTGACAAGGGGTCTGCTTCATCGAGTTCCAGTCCTCGAACTCGGTCCAAGGACCTCCGACCACCACCCCGCACTTCGTGACACCCGCACCAACATCCTTCTGATGCTGGAGAAGCAGAACAAGGTCCCTAAGTGGCCTCAGCCCATCCAGCATAAGAACACGAGGGGTTTGACAAGTACTGCCTTTACCACAAGGATCGTGGTCACGATACGGAGGCGTGCTATCAGCTCCGGAATCTTATTTCGGAGATGCTTGAGCAAGGGAAGCTCAAGGAGTTCCTCTCCGACTCCTCTTCCTCCTGCAAGGAGTTCCCAAAGGACGCAAGAGGGATGGCGACACCGACGACCGCGAAAAAAGCGCGTCGTCGACACAACAGCCCTCGAGGCCAAAACTTGCCACCACCACCACCCGCGGGCGTCATTCACATGCTCACGAAGTCAGAAGGCGCCTCCTCCAGGAAGCGGTATGCAAGGGAAATCTTGCAGATCGATCACCTCGAGGAGAACGTCATCTATCGGCCCAACGGAACAAAGGTTGTCGTTCCGCACTCCGACCCACTGCTTATCACAGCAAGGATCGCGGGTTACGACACCAGCAGGGTCTACATCGACACGGGTGCAAATACCAGTGTCATTTTCAGGGACATGCTCGATAAACTCGGGATACACATGTCCGGCGTGCGAAGGAGCTCCGGCCCTACCTTTGGCATTGGCAGGGACATTGTGCCAACGATAGGGGTCGTCAACCTGCCCCTCATGCTGATTGGGGACACACAATTTGGCACGGTGGACTGCCATTCCGTCATGACGGAATTCTTGGTCCTCGAAGTCCCCTCCACATACAACGCCATCGTTGGTCGACCTAGCCAGGTCGAATTCCACATGAGGTGTGACATCCGTTCTCTCACAGTCACATTTGCGACGCCTCGTGGGGATGCGAGCATCTACATTGACCAGCGAACGGCGAGGACGAACTACGTGGCCTCGTTGAGCTCAACGGTTGACTCACGGGCCTCGAAACAGATCGAGGAACTGCGGAGCCCGACGACAGGCCACGTCTTGATGACGCGTCATCAAGAAATCGAGGTCACCCGGGCAAGAAATTCAAGATCGGCAAAAACCTTCAACAAAAGGAGAAGATGGCACTAATCCACCTCCTCGAGGCAAACCTCGACGTTTTCGCTGGAGCATGAAGGATTTACCGGTGTCGATCCCAATATTATTGCACACAAGCTTAATGTATTCCCGGATTCCAAGCCGGTTAAGCGAGAAGAAAAGGGGTATGGCCCCTCAAAAAAACAATTTGTAAAGAGGAAGTTTCCAAGCTCCTCGACGCCGGAATAATCAAAGAAATTCAGTACTCCGAGTGGCTCGCTAACATAGTTTTAGCCGACAAAACTAATGGGGACCTTCGTATGTGCGTCGATTTCACGGGCCTCAATAGACATTGTCCGAAGGACCCTTATCCGTTACCGGTTATCGACCAGCTCGTCGACGCCACCTCCAAATAAAAGTACCTGTCGTTCATGGACGCTAAGAGTGGTTACACCCAAATATACATGGACCCCGACGACGCTTTCAAAACAGCGTTCACAACGTGTGAATATGTGTACTACTAAGTTCGAATGCCGTTTGGGCTTAAAAGCGCTGGAGCCACATACCGGCGTCTCATGAACAAGGTCTTTGCCCGCCAAATGGGCCGCACACAGGCGTACGTTGGCGATGTTATTGAGAAAAGCATGACATTCGAAGAACACCATAAAGATTTGGCTGAGACTTTTCAGTCAATCCGACGATATAACAATAGGCTCAATCCATCCAAGTGTTCTTTTTCGTGGGAGCCGGAAAATTCCTAGGCTACATGATCTCCGAGCGGGAATCGACGCCAACTTAAAGAAAATTTCAGCCATCACGGATATGGCGCCACCAAAAGACATTAAGGAAATCCAGCAACTCACAGGAAGAATTGTCGCCCTGGGACGGTTCATTTCCAAGCTGGGAGATAAGTGCAAGCCGTTTTTTGAACAGCTTCGCATGAAAAAGGCATTCACTTGGACACCGGAGTGCCAAGAGGCCTTGAACAAATCAAGAAACACCTCTCTGATTTGCCAACGCTGAAATGCCCGCAACCCGGGATGAACTCATCATTTACCTCTCCACTTCAAACAAAGACTGCCTCGTCCGTGCTCGTTAAGGAGGAGGGCCCGCAGCAGTGGCCCGTCTATTACACAAGTCACACATTACGAGGAGCTGAGATGAACTACCCTCCCCTTCAGAAAACAATCTACGCTTTGATCGTGGCTGCTAGGAAATTACGAGCATATTTCCAAGCCCACACAATCATTGTCAGAACGGACCTACCAATCCGGGATATCCTGAACAGACCGGAGCATAGCGGTCGTTTAGCCCGTTGGTGCATCGAACTCGGGGAGTATGACATCAAGTTTGAACCTCGACGAGCGATAAAGGCACAAGCTTTGGCGGATTTCATGGCCGAGCTTTCCATCTACCCTCGAACACGGCCCTCGAGGAACCCTCCAGAGGAGTTGGAACCTCCCGAATGGGACATGTTCGTGGATGGTTCATCCAGTGCTGATAACCCAGGGGGGGGCGTTCATATCAAAGGTCCTCACGGCATGGAGGCCAGCTTACGAGTGGCTTTCCAATTCCCGGTTACGAACAACGTGGCAGAATACGAGGCCCTCGTAGCGGGTCTCAAGACTGCTCTGAAAGCTGGTTTGCGACGTTTAACTGTGCACAGTGACTCGCAGCTCGTCGTGAGCCAGGTTACGGGGACCAACGACTGCAAGGATCCCGTACTCTCGAGGTACTTGCGCTTGGTAAAAAGCTTGCAAGGGCAGTTCGAGCAGTTAAATATTAATAAGATCCCAAGGGATCAAAACACTGTGGCTGACAGGCTGTCTAAGGCGGGCGGATGCATCCCTCGAAACCTTAGCACAACCCTCTATAAATACAATTCATGCAATTGACGCCAACACAGCGCCTGATTGGAGGGACCCAATCCTTCAATACCTCCAAACTGGTGCAATCGAGGGCCCACCAGCGTTGCAAAAGAAAATAAGGACGCAGTCAGCCCGCCATGTCATCATAGATGGCACGTTATGGCGTAAAGGATATTCTACTCCTTTGCAGCGATGTATTGGCCCCGACGATTCCAAACTCATCATGACAGAGGTCCACTCAGGATTTTGCGGAGCACACATTGGCTCCGATGCGCTAGCACACACATGCTTGCGCCTCGGTTATTATTGGCCAACTTTGAGGAAAGACGCGCATGATTTGGTACGAGCGTGCCATAAGCGCCAGCTTAACTCTCGCATCCAACGACAACCGGCAAGCGAAGTGGTTACGGAGACATACCCTATACCCTTCGTGCTGTGGGGCCTCGATTTAATCGGCCCAATGCCTACGGCCAAGGGCCAGTTCAAATTCTGTATAGTGGCTGTCGATTACTTCACTAAGTGGGTAGAGGTCCAGCCGCTCGAGAACATAACAACCGCCAAGGTCATACACTTCCTCCGCACGACCTCGTGGCGCGATGCAGGCACCAAGAGCCATAATCACAGATAATGGTACTCAGTTCGCGAGCAAAAGCTTAAGGATTGGGCCACTAGGATGAACATACAAATGATCTACGATCCCGTGGCAAATCCACAGTCATATGTCCTGTTAGAAGTATCAAATCGCACTATCAAAGATTGCTTATAAAAGTGCCTCGAGGACAAAAAAGAGAAGTGGGTCGAGGCCCTACCCAGCGTTCTCTGGGATTATCGAACAACTACACGGGGACCCACGGGAGAAACTCCTTTCTCCTTGGTTTATGGCGTCGATGCCTTACTACCAATCGAAGTCTCAGTCCCTACAATCCGAACGCTATATTACGACGCCCCTCGCAATGAGAGCGGTCTTCGAGCGCGTTTGGACCTCGTCGAAGAACTCCGCGAGGGTGCTAGACTTAGGCTTATGGCCTTACGACAAAGGGCAAACCTCGATCACAACGCCAAAGTTCGGGCAAAGCAGATCCACGTGGGCGGAATGGTCTTGCTCAAGGCGGAGTTGTCGGGTCGTAATCCTGGCCATGGCACACTTCGTTCCAGATGGGCAGGACCATATGTTGTACATAGCAAGGAAAGAGGAGGCGTCTACAAGTTAAAAGATTATCAAGGCAAAAAACTCAAAAATGACTACCACGTCAACGACTTGAGGCCTTATTACGTTTAAGTTGTACGCTTTCAAAGTCTTGGCGATGTACAAAATACTGTTCATACATCAAAGGGAAGGCAATATTCCAAGTCTTTTTGTGTTCACATAAAACCGCTATACGAAGGGCCACGCATTGCGCAATTAATACTCATATAGCAACTAGAAAGGCATCAAATGCTGAAGCGTTGTTTATTTTGTCAAAAATGGCCAAAAATTTAATTACAAGTCCACAAATTATTGGGGGACATCATCGTTTGGGGGAACAGCAGGGGCATCCTCTACATGCCCGGGCAGAATATCGTAAGGATATTCTGCTCCTAATTTTTTCCCTGCCCTACCCCACTCGAATAAAGTCGCCTGAGGAGGGTCTTCGACCTTCATGGCGTTGAGGGGTTCCAAATCTGACTTCTCAACGATGCCTTCCACTTGGTGGCGGCATCGTAGGAAGCCCTCAGCATAACAGGCACCCGCCATGGCTTGTGCGTCAGCAGTCTTCTCGATCAGCACCTCGACAGCCCTGCGCACTCGACCAGCCCTTTCAGCAATGGGCTTTACAAAAACGGGGGGCTGAACACTTTCACCATCGTACAACTTAAAACCAATTTGGTTTTCTAGTTGTGCGAAGGCTAAATGATCAGCCACCACAGAGCCCGTCACCTCACTAAGGGTCTTGGTGCTGTCTTCAATTTGGACTGCAGCCTTTGACGCCAGATCCTCGGCATGGGCGGCCCTCAGGGACAACTCCTCGATGAGTTTGTCCTTCGCCTCAGCTTGGGTCTCCATTCTCTGATACTCCCCGAGCACTTGCTCCATTTCAGCTTCGAGCTGTCTCTTCGCATGGTGCTCGGCGAGGAACAGGGCTTCATGCTTCTTCCCATCAGCCATGGAAGCTTTTAGCTGCTTGCCCATGACACCCAGGGCTTTAAGGAGGTTAGCCTCCTCATTCCTCGAGGACCCCAGCTCGGCCTCTTTCTCAGCCAGCTTGGCATCCCTGTCAGCTAAGGCCTTTTTAAGGCTCTCCACCTCCTCGGATTCCTTTGCCTTGGCCTCAAGGCTCTTCACGAGGGACTCAAGGTCCTCGATCTTTGACACCAGCCCTTGGGCCAATACAGTTTTCTGCAAATTACAAACGCAGACCATATAAACAAAGCATCCCAACAAAAAAGTTAAGTAACAAAGGGGAATCCAGATTCGTCACTTACCCGAATGAGGCCCTGGCAGATGTCCTTCGCCATGTCTAGGGCCCCCGAGGAGGTGTGCTTCAAAAAGTGCCTGTCTCGGGGAAGCGCGAGACCTTCTGCAACCTTCAGTCTCACGTCCCCTTCCCCGAGGAGGATTGACTCGTCACGAGTCACCCTCATGACAGGGTCCCAGGCCTGCACAAGGGCCAGACCCTTGCGTTTGAAGGATTTCTCCCGCAGCTCCCGCCGGTAGTCCTCGAGTAGTTGAGGCTCGAAGACTGGATCTATGCCCTTCAGGGTCTTGGGGATCCTCGAGGGCCTTCTTGTATACACTCGAGGGGCCACAACAGCCCTCCGAGCATCTGCCAATAGGCCGACGGGTTTCCCAACGCCCCGAACGGGGCTACGGGGAGTCTCCTCGACGGCTGGTCTTTTCCCTTTATCCTTAGCAGGACTGGGACTGCTGTCCGAGGACACAACCAAGTCCTCTGCTGTCAAAAGGTTAAAATGGGAATCAGAACACAGTGAAAAGAAAAGTTAGCCAAAGAATCAAGGGAAGCAAGAATGCTACCTGCAAGTCGAGGACGCTTCCGAATGATGTCCTCTTCGAGTCCTCGGACGACTCCTCGACGGTGACGGTGACGGGGCCAGCCACGTTGACTGGTTGAGCTACCGTCACCAAGGCCTCCGCACCTCGGGCCTCTCCGCCTTTCGAGGTCCCTGCAACTGCAGCTGACCCCTCGACAGCCTTTTGGGCAGGCTCTGCGGGGACCTCCTCCTCCATCTTAGCTTTAAGAGCCTCCAGCAAATCTTGCTTCTTGGCAAAAAGGGTGCTGGGGTGCAACATCTTGGCTGTAGTAAAACACAAGGCCGGGTTATAATAGCATTTCAAATGTGCAAACACAAAAACACAGGAATGAAAAGAAAGGCAGAACAGACAGTGGGGGTTGCTGAAAGCGCCTTCGAACCGCTCTACGAGGTCCCCGTCCAATCCTTCCACCCAGTTTTTAAGGGTGTCAACGTGGCTTGGAAGACTGTGGGCCTGCTAACCCCTACTCTCCGCAGACCACCTCGTCCAGCTGGATAGAGTGAAGGGAAACGCACCCTTACACCCTCGAGCCTTTCCACGCTCCGAATCCATTCACAAAGGGCGTCGAGGGCTTTCTTTCCTCGCTACCCGCCCACACGGAGGGCTTCATCGACACCCTTGCATTCTTCTCCTTTATGAAGAATGCAGGAAAACCCCAACTGTCTTCCTTCAGGATGAAGAAGAAATTGCCCTTCCAACTCCCCCATGAGCTGGTGGTTTCAGCGAAGACTCCGATCTTCACCATTTTGTTCCCCACTTTCACCTCCTCGGGGGTCAGTTGATAGAAGGGGTGTCCGACGGGCCTCTTCAGCGTATAGAACTGTAAGAAGGTCTCCGGTAGCACCGCCGTCTTCGCCAAATGGCAGGCCACCACAAATGCGTTTACGGTGGTAAACACATTCGGGGCCAGTTGCCCAGGTCAAACACCCCATCCTTCACACAGCTGCAGCAGAAGGGAACAAAGGGGGAGCCTCAACCCGGCTTTCAGTTGGGCTTCGTAGACCACCATGGTATTCTCCCTCATGGCCTCGTCACTCAACGACATCCTCGCTTTCCTCAGCACATCCGCTGGTGAAAGCCCACAAACCACCCCCGTATACACATGGTGGTTCTGGCAGATATCTGCCATTTTCTTCTCTGACAGACTTGTTCGAGGCCACATTTCCTCGACATCAGGGCCGACGCCGGGCTTGCTTGGATTCTTGGGAGCCATCTACAAAAGTAAACCGAAAAAATTCAAAAACTAAACCCTAGACCCAAGAACCCAGGCAGTGGCGCGGCGACGCCTTACTCGCGACACTGTCGCGACGAGAAATCGAAAATTCGAAAGAAAACAACTTACTGATTCGTACGCCGGAGATGAAAGCGGAGGATTCAACGGCTGGGTTCTTCGAATCTCGCCGGGAAATTCTTCGCTAGTCGCCGAAAATGGAAACTAGATTGCAAAGGAAGCTAAAGCGAAAAGGCAAGAAAAGCAAGAATTTGGGAAACTGACTTGGTTGGCGTATGAGAAGAGCGCGATGGGAAGTGAAGCGACTTCCCCCATAATTACGAACGGCGCAAAAGCGCAAATTTTGAAAAGCGCCTTTTGCAACCGCCACACCAGTATTGGGCCAAACCTATGGGCCAACATTGGGCCAGCTCCTACGCCTCCCTAAACCAGGCTCCAAACCACAACAAATGCCATATGGGCTCACTGTCTATAAAAATACTTCATCTCGAAACGGAGCACAGGGGCCCAGCCCATCCTCCGCTGTGGGAGGGGGGCATACTGATATATATGGGCCAGCCCATACGGCGGTATTGTCAAATGCAAACGCCATATGGGCCGCGTCCGCCACAACGGGCTTCCCATTTACGAAGACCCCCCTTTTTCCAATAAGGGCACCTCGTATAATACCGTTAGCCGTAAAACGTCTGCCGCCTCCTTGAAGGCGACCGTTACACTCATTATGGCATTAAACCAGAGGAGGGGAATAACTCCACAATTATTACACCATTAATACGCCGCCATCTCAATGATGGACACATTTATGGAAATTCCCCAGCATTCAAGGCCCCATAACGGGACCTAGCACCACCCTATATATTGGGTGGTGCCTGCCTCAAATAAGGTAACTGCTACACACCCACACTTCCCCTCTCTTTCTGCACCTGAAAGTGTCCCGTGTCTTGCTTTTCCAGGTACCGGAATCATCGCGTCGCCACCACCGGATCACCCTTGACGGTCAGAGATCATTCTTTGGCTATCAAAACATCAATGAGAATGAAAAGGCAAGACTGGCAAGATTCTTGTATGGTTTGAGGTTTGATATATCCAAAACGGTGGAGCTTTATGACTATAGAAGTTACCAAGACCTTGTGCACAAATTCATAAGAGTGGAGAAGCAATTGAAGAAGGGAGGCTTTAACACCTCCTACTCCAACCCCAAGCGAAGCTCATGGACTAAACCTAATCCCACAAACAAGCCTACCTCTCCCAAGCCCTTCCAACCCGCCACCACAAGGCCTTCACCTAACCACAATCACCCGAGGCCCCAACATAATCCCTCTTCCTCCTATAACACTAACCCGAGGCCAAACCCCACTCTAAACCCCATGAGACCTCTCATCAAGCAAGGAACATTGAATGCTTCAAATGTAAAGGAAAAGGGCATTATGCAAGTGAATGTCCCAACAAGAGAGTGATGATCATTAAACCCAATGGTGAATGGTCAAGTGAGGATGAAGAATAGGCTACTTTTGAGCCTCACATTGAAGAGCAAGAGGAAGAAGAAGGAGAGCTACCACTAGAAGGATTGATACTTGTCACCAAGAGAGTGCTCCAAAGCACACCAAAACCAACCGAAACTAGCCAAAGAGAAAACCTATTTCAAACAAGAGCATTGGTGAATGTGACACTTTGTAGTCTCATTGTGGATAGTGGAAGTTGTGTGAATGTGGGAAGTGAATCAATGGTGGTCGAATTGAACCACCCTACAAAGCAACAACTGAAGCCTTATCAACTTCAATGGGTTGATGATAGGCATTTGTCAAGGTTGTGAAACAAGTGGAAGTGCCAATTCAAATCGGAAAATATGAAGACAAAGTCACATGTGATGTTGTGAGGATGCAAGTTACTCACATCCTTCTTGGAAGACCTTGACAATTTGACAAAAATGTCATTCACTATGGAAATGTCAACAAATATGCCCTAACTCACCAAGGCCGAAACTTCATCCTACTTCCCCTTACTCCCACTCATGCTTTACAAGATCAAGTCCATCTTGCAAGCAAGGCCGAGAATTCAAGGAGGAAAGAGGAAAGTGAAAAGAGTGAGAAGGATCAAGGGTCCTTGAGAGAAAAGAAAGAGTGGGAATATGTGGGGAACACTTCAAGTGAGCAAGAGAGAAAACAAGAGTGCACACCTCACTTAGCTAAATAGAGAGATTTCAAAAGAGCACTTTTGAAAAATAAAACTTGTTTTCTCATGGTTCCAACTTCCTGCATGCTAACACTTGAACAAGTATCTTCTCTTTCTTTGGATGTGTAGGACATCTTGAAAGCCTTTAAGGATGTGTTTGAGGAGCCTTGTGGTATCCCACCATATAGGGGCATTGAGCACCAAATTGACCTACTCCCGGGTGCCCTCTCCCAAACAAAGCCTCCTATAGAACAAATCCTCAAGAATCAAAGGAAATCCAAGCACAAGTGCAAGAGTTGCTCAAGAAGGGGTTCATCAAGGAGAGTCTTTCTCCATGTGCCATACCAGTCATATTGGTGCCAAAAGTGATGGAACTTGGAGGATGTGCATGGATATTTGCCTCATCAATTCAATCACTGTAAAGTATAGACATCTTATCCCTAGACTTGATGATATGCTTGATGAATTGAGTGATGCATCTGTCTTTTCTAAGATTGATTTGAAGAGTGGCTATCATCAAATTAGAATGAAAATGGGTGATGAATGGAAAACGGTCTTTAAAACTAAAATTGACTTGTATGAACGGAATGTCATGCCCTTTGGATTGTCTAATGCACCAAGTACCTTCATGAGATTGATGAACCATGTTTTGAGACACTTGATTGACAAGTTTATATTCCAAGAATCATGATGAGCATATGGACCATTTGAAACAAGTACTAGACACACTTAGGCATGAGAAATTGTATGCTAGGTTTGAGAAGTGTGTCTTTGCTACAAGTGAGGTCAATTTTCTTGGATATGTTGTTGGAACATGGTGTGAAAGTTGATGAAAGTAAAGTGGTAGCAATAAAGGAGTGGCTTACTCCTAAGTCTTTAACCGAAGTGAGGTCCTCCTTGGTCTTGCAAATTTTTATAGAAGCTTTGTTAGAGACTTCTCTACTATTGCCGCCCCTTTACATGAATTGACTAGAAAGAATGTTGTTTTTGAATGGGGCAAAGCTCAAGAGGATTCTTTTCTTGCTTTGAAATCAAAATTGATGTGTGCTCCTTACTTGCTTTGCCAAACTTTGAAAAGGTTTTGAAGTTGAATGTGAGGCAAGTGGGATAGGCATTGGTGCCGTTTAGCACCAAGAAAGCCGCCCATTGCATTCTTTAGTGAGAAATTGAATGGTGCTACCTTGAACTACTCCACCTATGACAAAGAGCTTTATGCTCTTGTTAGGTCATTAGAAGTGTGGAGTCATTATTTGTTACCTATAGAGTTTTTGATTCACACAGATCACCTTTCCTTGAAATACCTTCAAGGGCAAGGAAATATGAACAAGAGGCACGGTAGGTGGATAGAGTTTATTGAATCATTCTCTTATGTAATAAAGTAAAAAGGGAAAAGAAAATGTTGTGGTCGTTGTACTATCTAGGAGATATGTACTTCTTTCTACTCTTGATGTCGAAATTGTTGGATTTGAATGTTTAAAAGAATTGTATGAGCATGACCTTGATTTTGGTGAAATTTATGCTTCATGTGCTAAGGGTGGCCGAAATGGCTACTACATATTTGATGGCTTCTTGTTTAAGTTGAAAAGGCTTTGTGTACCAAGAAGTTCCATAAGGGAAGTCATTACAAAGGAGGCACGTGGTGGCGGCCTTATTGGTCACTTTGGTGTCCAAAAGTCACTTGAAGCCTTGAAGGAAAACTTCTATTGGCCTGACATGAAGAGAGATGTCACAAGAGTTTTTGCAAGGTGCATCACTTGTCAAAAGGAAAGATCCACTCTGCAACCGAAAGGGAAGTACACTCCTCTTCCTTCTCCTACTCTTCCTTGGGTTGACATCAGCATGGATTTCATTAGTGGATTGCCTAGGACTTCACATGGACATGATGCTATATTTGTGGTTGTTGATAGATTTTCTAAGATGACACATTGCATTCCATGCCATAAAAGTGATGATGCATCTAAAGTGGCTGAATTGTTTTTCAAGCACATTTCGAAATATCATGGACTTCCTAGGTCAATTGTGAGTGATAGGAATTCTAGATTTCTTAGACATGTTTGGAGAACCTTGTGGTCTAGGTTAGCTACTAGCTTGATGTTTTCTACATCTAGCCATCCTCAAACCGATGGCCAAACCGAGGTCACTAATAGAACCCTAACAACCATCTTGAGAATAACACTTAGGAAGAATTTGAAAGAATGAGAAAAATGTTTCCCACATGTTGAGGTTTCTTACAACCGTGCTTATCATTCATCTACATCATATAGTCCATTTGAGATTGTGTATGGTTTTAATCCTTTAACCCTTTTGGACTTAATTGCATTAAATCATGATGACTAAATGGATGTAGATGGTCAAAAGAAAGCTCAACAAATGAAAGATTTGCATGCTAGGGTACATAAACAACTTGAGAATATCAATGAAACCTATGCAAGGAGGGTAAACAAAGGGAAGAAGTTTAGGTCGTTTGAGGTCGGAGATTGGGTTTGGTTGCACCTAAGAAAGGAAAGGTTCCCACAAGTTAGAAAATACAAGCTTTCACCTAGAGGGGATAGGCCTTTCCAAATCACAAGGAAAATCAATGATAATGCATATGTTCTTGATTTACCATGTGATGGATCATATAATATTCATGTAACATTTAATATTTGTGATTTTCTTCCTTTTGAAGGTGAATTAGAAGAATTGAATTCGAGGTCGGATTCTTCTCAAGAGGGAGGGAATGATGTGGATATCAACCCAACTCCACCAAGTGAAGACCCTAGCCCCTTCCAAGGACTCAATAGACCCTTGACTAGGGCTCGAGTGAAGAAGATGCAAGAGAGGCTCCAAGCTTTTATGAGGATCATGGCATAAGGAGAGGAGCGGAATGAAGACCATGACCGAGCCACCAACCTTCAAGACATGGACATTCAAGTGGAAAAGCCCCTAGCACCGTGGAAACTCTCACCATCACCACCCTTGCATCCGAGGAGAAGTCCACGCGCCAAGCTCGGAGCTCACACTCCCACGCACCTCCCGACTTCCCAGTGGCGCCACCCTCTCGGAGTGTAGCATCTCCTTCCCAAGCCTTGGAGATGCCCAAGAGTAGGGGTGTCAAAAGTTGACCCGACCTGATTAACCCGCCCGAACCCGACCTGACTTGACCCGACCCGACCTGACCTGAGCTGACCAAAAAAGTCAACGACCCTAAACCTGACCTGACCTGACCCGAAAACAGCTCGACCCGAATGAACCCGTAACCCGAATGACCCGAACCCGACCTGACCTGAAACCAGTTCAACCCGAAATGATGACCCGAACCAGATGAACCCGTGACTGAACCCGACCTGACCCAACCCCAAACCCGATTAACCCGAATCCGAACCCGACTGACCCAAACCCCGAACCCGATTAACCCGAATCCGAACTCCTAAGCAACTCAAATAAACTTTCATAATAACAAAACATAATCATCTAATGCGGTATAGAGTTACTATCACCATAACAAAATAAACTACTATCATTCATTGTCTAAACTCTAAAATAAGAAAATGGTAGTAAATAACGTCAATTGTGAATAAATGACCAATAACAATAGTAACATCCAAAATGTAATCATCCAACGCATCAAATACACAATTCTAAAATATAATCATCCATGCATGATGCATCAAATACAAAAACCGAAATAATGATGATGCAGTTCTTCAAGTAATCCGCAAATTTATTTGAAAATCCTAGTTCCATCACTGTTGTATACTTGTATTGTATATATGCACATAAAATATGTAGTATTGTTTATAAAGAAAATAAATATAAAGAATAAAAGTTTAATTTGAAAATTTTAGCTACTCGAACTTGAACTCGTAGAAACCCAAACTTGGACTTGAAGAAACCTGCACTTTGGACCCGAACAAACCCGAAATTTGACCCGAACAAACCCGACCTGAACCCGACCAACTCGAGACTCGACACAACCCGAAACCCGAATGACCTGAACCCGAACCCGACCGACCCAAGTAAACTCAACCCGATGGTGACTGAACCCGAATGACTGAACCCGAACCCGACTGACCAAATCAACTCAACCCGAAATGACCGAACCCCAAGACCCGAACCCGAACCCGACTGACCAAAATCGCCAACCAAACAACCCGAACCCGAATGACCCGACTGAACCCGACTCGACCCGCCCAATTGACATCCCTAAGTATAATTATTCTATAAACTTTTTCAATTTACTTAGAGATATTCTAAAATTTTGCATCATAAATGTACATATCTAGAGCATCAAAATGAAGAAAAGTAGTTTGCATAAATAGAACAATAATATAATATTGCAAATCATGTATTATTGTTGTATGAAATAGGTTTTCACACATAATATAAAAGAAATTTAAAGGAAAATTGAGATGAAGTAAGAAATTTTAAATAATTTATTTGTAAAGAGGCATATGCAGATCGGTTCGTATCTCTGCAGTTTCTAAAATTAGAACCCGCGGGTTATCGGTTTCTTCGATTCACGGGTTTTTTCGGTTTCTCGCCTTTGTGGGTTTTTTAACACCCTTATCACCGGAGCTAGAGGGAGCCGAGGACCGAATCGCAAATTCTGAAAAAGTGTGAGAAACGGTGAAGAAACAAAGAAGGCGAAACCCCAAGAGAAGCCCCTGCAGAAGGCGCCCATGCAAATACTACCATGCGAAGCCGCCCATGCGAAGCCTCTAAGCGAGGCCCTCATGCGAATCCTCCAGGCGAAAGCGCCCATGCGAACGCTCCAGGCGAAACCCCCAGTACTTCGCCCCAAACGAAGCCCCTTCCTCGATCCGCGAATCCCTAAAGCCCCTTTCTCGATCATGCAAAGCCTCTTCCTCGAGATCATGCGAAGGCCCTCGACACACCCTCACCAAACTTAGCCCCAATTTACCCCTACATGCATATTATAAGCGTCACGAATGCAAAGTCAAGGAAAACGGAACCCTTACCTTACACACCGAAGATTCCTTTACCGGGTTTCTGCAGATTCCCGTAACCGATTTCGGCAGAGTTTCGCTTAGTTTCGCCCAACTCCATGTTGACGAATCATCAAAAGATCACGTAATACACGTTCAGAACTAAAAATCACAGATCCGAGTGTCTCCGCCACACAAAAATTACACTTTGACCCCCAAACTTTTCAAAATTACAGTTTAGTCCAACCGTAATTTGCATATTTTCCAAACGGTACCACCAACTAAAATGAAATTTGGACACCAACTCCGGAACTTCATAACACACAGAAAAACATGTTTAACATGTTTAAATTAAAGTCCTCATATTCACAGAAATCAGAAAATAGATCGTCGATTGTTCAGAAATTACCTCAAAAGTCGCCACAGACATGACGATCAGTAATAATCTCCCCTAAGACTCTTGGTCCTCCAAGAGGGTCCTCGATCTCGATACTCCTCGGGTACCGCTCTATCAGATCATTCTCGGTTTCCCAAGTCGCTTCCCGAGTGATGTGACCACTGAACTTTAATCATCGGAATTAACTTGCTACGGAGTTTCCAAGTATCCCGAGCCAAAATGACAACTGGTACCTCTGGTATGTCAAATCCAACAGACACTTCTTGAGCATACGATGTGGAATACATTATGAACCGCATAAATATCGGGTGGCAATGTCGATGGTAAGATACCATGCCAACCGGCTCCGAATCTCATATGTACCGATATATCTGGGGCTAACTTGCCGCATCTATCAAATTTGAAAATTCCTCCGATCGGTGCCACCTTCAAGAATACTTTATCACCCACCTCGAATTCCAGATCTCTCCGATGTCTTTTCACATATGAGGTGGTTCTGTTGTTAGCAGCCTTCAACCGTGCCTGAATTTTCTTAATTTTCTGCATAGTTTCCTCAACGATCTTAGGACCTAACTCCACTCTGCTGATGCCTCTGCCCAGCAATGAGGTGTCATACACCTCCGTCCATACAGAGCCTCGTAAGGCGTCATGCCAATAGTACTCTGATAACTATTGAGAACTCTGCCAATGACAAGTGTTGATCCCATTCACCTCTGCAATCTAGCTCACAGTTGCGCAACATATCCTCCAAAATCTGAATAACCCTCTCTGACTATCCGTCCGTCTGAGGGTGATATGCGGTACTCAGATGGATACACGTGCCCAATGCTTTATGAAAAGCATTCCAGAATCGTGCGGTGAAGCGCGGATCCCGATCAGATACTATGGAGTCTGGTACTCCATGTAACCACACAATCTCCCTGATGTATAGATGAGCAAGCTTCTCTAACGGATCTGTCACTCGGATGGGCAGAAAGTGAGCACACTTAGTTAATCGGTCTACAATAACCCATATAGCATCGTGACGAGATCGTTTCATAGGTAGACCTGTCAGAAAATCCATTGTGACATTACCCCATTTTCTAACCTGAATGGACAATGTCTGCAATGTTCCTGCTGGCTTCTGATGCTCAATCTTCACCCTCTGACATGTAGCATACTTTGAGACATAGGTGGCAATGTCTCTCCACATGCCAGGCCACTAGAACTGCGTCCTCGGATCCTTATACATCTTCTCGCCTCTTGGAAACCGCACTCGCACCCTTAGACCAAATAAAGCACGTCCCTTCGAGTTAATCGGGTAAGAGGTGAGGCCGAATGAAAATGCCTGAACAAACCTCCGAGAGTATCCAGTTAATCCTAGAAAGCTCTTGATCTCATGCACATCCGTGGGTTGTTTCCAATCTCGTACAGCTCTAATCTTCTCGGGATCCACAAATAAGCCTTGTTCTCCGATAACATGACCCAGAAAAGCAACCTCACAAATCCAGAACTCACACTTAGAGAACTTGGAATATAGCTGGTGTTCCCACAGTGTCTGTAGTACCATCCTCGGATGATCCCGATGTGCATCCCCATCCTTGGAATAAACACGGAAGTCATCAATGAACACCACAACAAACAAATCTAGGTAAGGATGGAAGACTTCGGTCATCGATCCATAAACGCGTTGCAGAGCGTTAGTCCGACCGAACGGAATAACCGTGTACTCATAATGTCCATACCGAGTCCGGAAAGTAGTCTTGAATGTTTTCCTCCTTAACCCGTAATCGAAAGTATCCGACCGCAGGTCGATCTTCGAAAAGACCTTCACTCCTCTCAACCGATCAAACAAATCGTTGATCCCGGGTAACGGATACATGTTCTTCTTTGTGATGGCGTTTATTCCAATAATCGATGCACAACCTGAGAGTTCCATCCTTCTTCCTCACAAACAGAACCAGAGGACCCCAGGGAGAAGTGCTCGGTCTAATAAACCCTTTCGCAAGTAATTCATCCAATTGTTTCTTTAACTCATTCATTTCAACTATAGGCATGCGATAAGGGGGAACAGAAATAGGTGTAGAACCTAGTTGGAGCTGAATCTCAAACATGATCTCTCGCTCCGGTGGTAGCCCTGGAAGATCCTCCAGAAAAACCTGCGGAAAATATTGTACAATCGGGATCTTCACCAGGTCTATTACAGTATCAACTGGATTCAATCCATAATATTCTTCGTCGCTCACCACCGGCACCCGATCCAGGACCTGAAGCTCCATATCGTGTTCCACAACTTCCACATCCGGCACAACTGATAGAGGTATTACCTCTCCAGAGAGCACGAAAAGAATTCTTTAATAGCCAATCCATCCCAAGAATCACATCATATTTCGAAACATCCAGAACTAACAGATCAGACAGAAATTTAAGTCCTCCCACTATCAAGACACAATCCTTAGCCATCTCATTCGAAAACAAATACTGACTTTCAGCGGTTTTAATCAAAAACACATCGACATGACAAACAGATAATCGCAAAGATTGACCACATTTATGTGCTACAATCAATGTGTAAGCAATAGTGTCGAAAGCACATTAACAGATATATCTTTCAAGTAAGGTACCTTTCAATGCTCCCTCTGAGCTGACTCGCCTCGCTCAATCTGAAAACTCGCCTACTCGAGCCTACTAAATTGAAAATGTAATTCGCATGTATACACTTGAATGAGATTGACAAAGATCTAAAATCAACACATCAATATGGACATCCTCAGTGGTGGCAACTCATGCACTCCCTCTTGAAGAACTTCATTTACATCCTCATTTGGAGGCAACTCATGCTCCAATTGGGAGGAAACTCAATATGCTCTTGATTAATCTCAACTCCCTCTTGAACAGTGTATCCACTTGTGGATTTTGTTCAAGTTGTTCCTCTTGATTCGAACCACATTTGAAGTCACAACTCCAATCTGGTTGAGATATTCCCATTGGAATAGATGCACATTATGCAACCGGTGCCCATGTTGTGCAACCACCGCCCACATTACACTTGGTTGATCCTCTTCAAGGATTGGACCAAAAGAGTTTATATCTTTGCATTCACCAACTTTAAGAAACTTAAATTCCACAAAATTGACATTACGGTGTCAAACACCAAACCATTCTTGTGACTTATGTCCAAGAACACATAGCCCATTGATTCTGTACAATAACCAAGAAAAACACATTGCTTACCCTTGGTCCCAACTTTCCTAAAGGATCGTCCAGTACATATGCTAAACAACCCCAAAGGTGCATGTAGCTCAAGTCTGGGACTTTTCTTTCCATAACTCATATGGAGCAGTGTCAATGTTCTTCGTAGCCACTATTTTGAGAATGTGCACCATACAAAGCAATGCATCACTCTATTAAGCGATGTCCAAATTGGCCATTGCCATCATGGACCTCACCATGTCCATTAAAGCTATATTCTTCATCTCGGACACTCCATTTTGTTATGAGTCCAAGGAAGCGTGAACTCTCTTTGAATGTCGTTCAAGTCACAATATGACTTAAATGCTAATGAGCTATACTCTCTAACTCTACTAGTCCTTAAAGACTTGATCTTCTTACCCAATTGGTTCTCAACCAAATTCAAATACTTCTCAAAGTATGGTAAGGCATCTACCTTGATTTTAAGTAAGATTACATCGGTGAATCAAGAATAGTCATCAGTGAATGTTATAAAATATATAAAACCATTTCTAGTTACCACTCTCATTGGATCACAAAAGTCCGAATGTACTAAACTTAGTGTTTCTTCCTTTTAGTGTCTCGCCCAAATGGCTTCTTTGTTGCTTTTCCTTCAAGGCATGATTGGAAACTTGGCAAGTTCACCTTTGTCAAGGATCCAAATAAGTCACTCTTGGCCAACTTATATCCTATTTTGACCTATGTGACCAAGTCTTTCATGCCAAGTCATTTCGATTGTGACCTCGGTCACATGGCAACTAGATGAAGAATCGGTGTGGTTACTTGGTCTAAATTCATATAACCCGTTGTTAAGCATACATTCACACATGACTTGATGATTTTTCATAATAGTAACACTACTATTAGAAATGGTTAAGCTATAATTGTACTTCAATAAGCTCGAAATAGAAACCAAGTTTCTACAAATACAGTACATAAAGTGTGTCATCGAGATAAACAAAATATCCATGACACACATGGACTTTACAAGCCCCAATAGCAACTACTTCTAAAATATCATTATTTCCCACCAAGACATTATTCATATCTCATTACGGTCACCCCGGCGGGTTGCGGCCGGGTGACCCGGCTCGGTTTTGGCTGCGGTCACGTTTTTTGGCGTTCAGACGGCTCCCGAGCCCTATCCGAGTATCATTTTGGCGAACCCTTCCGTATTTGAGGTCGTGTGGGTCCCCCGGACGTTTCCGCCGAAAATATTTTTCTGGCGCCGGGGGGTTGTCGGGGTCGCCTCGGGACGTACAGCGGGCTCGGTAGCACTCTCGAGATCTCAGTTCGAGAAGCCGTTTGTAGTTTTGGAGTCGTGGAAACGTCCCGGAGGTGTTTGTGGAGTTTAATATTTGGGACGGGACGTTCGGTTCCGGGCGACTCCCGGGGCTCGGGACGGGAATCCCGGGACTCGGGATGGAAATTTTCTGACGGCTTTGGGATAAGTTGTGTTTTAATTTAAGATGGAATTTATGGGAATTTTTATAGAAATTTTGGAGTGACGGAATTTCGGTTCAGGTTGTCACGCTCGCACGTCGGGTTTTGGTTCGGGTTCAGCGAGCTCGGTAGGACACTCCGGAATGGTAAATGAACTTTTGAAAAATGTTCTGTGAATGTTATAATATTCTGAAGATTGTGTCCGAGTTTCATTAATTTTGGAATTCGGTAATTATTTTTGGGCAAAAAGAATTGGAACTTTCGGAAAAATTGGGAGTTAATTTGCAAATGGGTGCAAATTTAAAAGAAATCAGCATGGGCAGCAGCAGCCCTTTTCGGCAGCAAGTGTGTGTGTGTGTGTGTGATTAATGGGACACATGTCCTATTTTAACTTAAAGTTGGGAGGTATGGGTTTAAGGAAGGAAAAATATATAAGACATATTATTTTCATAAAATGGGTCTCATTTCATTTCTTCCTTTTCTTTTCTTCATCTTCTTCTTCTTGCTGTTGCTGCTGCCGACTCCATTGATGAACTCCACCCAAGCTTGAGGTTCTTCTTTTGGTAGAAATCAAAGAGGAATTGGTTGCTACTTGAGGTAAGCATCCTCCCTACTCCTCTTTTCTTGTTAGTTTTGGAGATTGGTGATGAAAAGAAGGGTTTTGGCAATTGATGGGTTTGTTCTTAGCTATAAGCTAGGATGATTTTCTTCCTCCCATCTTTTAGTATGTTGTTCTTGGGTTGTAGGAGAGTGTTAATCAAGTGTTGGATTTTGGAAAACACATCTTGGAAGAGGAACCCTTGTTTGGCCGAAATTTTGGATAATTTTCCAAAATGGTGTGTGTTTGTTATCTTGTTTCATGCTTCAAGTATGTTAGTTCTAGCATGATTCTAAGCTTGTGTATGGATTCAATTTGATGGAAAACAAGTTGAGGGAAAAATCCCCAAATGGCCGAATTATGGGATGATTTTCAAAAAATGGGTTTTGTTGTTTGGGTGCAATTGGATAGCATTCATGGTTTAGAAATGTAATTGGTGGTTAGAATGGTTGTTTGGTAGCTTGAATGGATTGAATTGGAAGTTGGATGAAAATTTGGTTAAGAACCGAATCTTTGAATGATTCTTTTTCAATGTTGGAGGTTCATTTTGGTTGAATTGGATGTTAATATGGTGTTGGGCTTGAATTTAGGAGTGGATGGAAGTTTGAAATGTTGAATTCGGTTAAGGAATGAAAAAGTTACAATTAATCGGGATTATCGGAAAATGGCGGGTAATGAAGGGTTTAAGGTTGGATTTGATCAGTTCTGCTTATTGTATGATGTTTGTCAATGTGAAATCTTGCATTGTCTAGGTTGGTTCTGAATTCTGACGTTTCTGTGAAAATCTGGAATTTTACGGAAGTTCTGCCGGATTTTAGGTTTTGGGGGTCGGGGGTGTGGTTTGGTAGTGCGGTCGATAAGGATTCTAATTCAACTTGGTTTGTCGATTCGAGGTTCGAGGTGAGAAAAAGAGGGGTTTCGGAGTTTCGGTCGTGGTTTGGAAATCATCCAGAATCGGTCAAATACTCTGGATTTGTAAGGTAAGGGTTTGGTTACGCTATTTTTGGTAAGATAGGTGTATGTTTAGTTTCATTTTCATTGCAGTATTTCGGTATTATATGCCTAGAGCATATTCTCGTAGTCTGTAGGTGTATGTATTGTAGCACTTCATTTTGCGGGTATTTGAAATTTCGCTTTAAGGTAAGTTCTGTGATTCGTAGGTGTATGCCTTGTAGCATACCACGTGCATTAACCCTACGTTTGTAGGTGTATGCCTTGTGGCATACTTTGTCTGTTAACCCTACGGCGGTTGTGGGTTCGCTACCCAGTGGTGCACCATGCTTCGTAATAGCTTCGGCTTCGACTCCCCTTGAGGGAGGTCATGTTCGATTTGTTATACGGGTTTATGGCGATTTAGAATCGCACATCCTTCGGGATTCGATATGTTCTTATTGCATGCACGATATTACGTATTCATTGCATATATTCTCGTATATTGCTATCTTTACATTTTGCAGGTTACATATGCTTATCTTACCCCAAATCCCTTACGGGGTCCTTTTAGGACTCACACTTTTTGGGTTCTGTTTTTGGATTTCGGTAGGTCAGTAAGCGGCCGGTAGGTTTCATGAGGCTTCGCCTTGGTTATGTTGAGCAGCAGTACCTTGCGAGCTGGGATTTTGTCTACTTGGTCTGAATCCCGCGCGAGGTATTTTAACGTTTAGGCCTAGAGTCGGCTCTGTAGCTGCATGTGCATACTTTCTGTTTTATTGTTGTGATGATTGTATATGTTTGTATATATATATTCTGTTCTGTTGCATATTCTGAGCGCTTGGCGCTTGCTAGACACCTTAGGTTCTGTGAACTCTGTATGTATCTATGTTTGGTGCGTAAGCGCTCGTCCACGGAGGGCGAGGCTTACTCTGTTATTAGTGCATGACTTGTATGGTTGCATTTTATTTTGGTTATACGCATGAAATCTCCGTTAGTTTGCTTCCACAATCTTTCCGTTTTCGGGTCCGCTACGCGCGGCGGGTCTCGATGGACCTGCCACCCCTTTCCATTCCGGCTTCCGCTTCCGGCGTCCGGCGCCCGCCTCCGCAACCGGGCTCGGGCGGCGTGCGGTGACAATATCTCTTGAGAGTTTTCTAAATGCCACAAACCAAGACTTGTCTCGAGCTATGTGGTATGTTGCTCTGAATCTACAATACACAAAGAATTGCTTTGATAAGCATGGTACATGACACAACATGCACATAAGAAGTAGTAGGTACACATACATTGGCAGGATGTCTGCAATCCTTAGCAAAGTGGTCCTTGTTGCCACAATTGAAGTACTTCAGCTTGGAAACATCCCTCCTTTTCTTGAACTTATTCAAATTGAGTCCATTTCTACCGTTGTTTCCATTTACCCTTGCCTTAACCCTACCTTTCCCATTGTTGCCCTTACCAAACCATTTCTCTTTCTTACTCCATTTCTTATTGGAGGAAGAGGTGAGGCAACATATGCCTTGGAATGTTTCTTAAGAGCCATTACTTCCGCTTGAGTAACAAATGGCGGGCAATGTTATCAAATGACTTAATTTGAGGATTGTGGCGCAAGTTGACCTTCATGAACCGCCGGTGCTCATCGTGCAATGACCTAACACAATTGATCATAAAAGAACATACTATTTTCAAGGCACATACATAAATATTTA
Source organism: Stellera chamaejasme (assembly GCA_024586325.1). Taxonomy (NCBI): domain Eukaryota; kingdom Viridiplantae; phylum Streptophyta; class Magnoliopsida; order Malvales; family Thymelaeaceae; genus Stellera; species Stellera chamaejasme. The sequence goes on along the minus strand of CM044980.1, from coordinate 19,091,837 downwards.
ATCGATCAGTACTAATAGATAAGTGAGCATCTCTTATAGTTGATTGAACATCAATAATGCACAATTGATCATGAAAAATACCATATTTTCAAGGTACATACATCGTTAATAGTTAATCGATTTGTACTGATAAATATACATGTGACCATCACTTTATAATAGATAGAGCATCAATAATACGCATTTAATCATATAAAAACACAATATTTTTAAGGCACATTCATCAACACCTAATTGATCGAATTGATAAATATGTGATCATCACTTTGCGATCGATTGAGTATCAGTAATACGTAAGTAATACTACCCTGTCCCCACAATAATAGTCACGTTTGACTTTTGTACTTGTATTTGACTCAAATTTTCATTAAGAGTAATTTCTCAAAAAATTCTTAAAAATATATTTAAAAACATGCGTTATCATCAGCGGTAAAACATGCATTCTCTACGTTCGAGGAGATTCTGTGTCTCCCATTTACAGTTTACGAGGACAATCTTCCTCTCCCACAGCACCTGCCGTCTCCTCTTCATCAAATTGGTGTAGCATTTATCAGCGGTAAAACATGCATTTACCACGTAGTGAAAGTTTAAGTGAGAGAGAACAATGGAGTGTGGAATGGAGGACCGATGAGAAAGCTTTTCAAATGATATTTTATATTTTTGGTTATTAGCTAGAATATAATAAATACAATATTAAATCGCGGTGCATGTTTTAAAAATTGTATTGTAAAAATTTGAGTTTTTAAATGATCTTTTCGAGAGAGAAAACGTTGGAACAAAAATTAATTTTACAAATGATTGATGCAGTAAGGGTAATAAGGACAGAAAATTCCAAAACAATCGGAAAATGTTGTTTCTAAAAATCATGATACACGGTAAGTTTAGAAGAGATGTAAAGTGATTAAAATTTCAATTTTACAAATTTAAGTAGATTTTAAAATTTACAGACTAAACTGATTAATTTTTTTATATCGATAATTTCTTATTTTATTTTGAGAATTTTAAAAATACTCATTTCCTATGTTTAGATTTGAGTAAACTCCGTTGGTAGTTCTTTAAGTTTGAGATTTATCTTATTTGAATCTCGTTTCAAGAATTTGTCTCACTTTTTTCCAACCTCATTTTTAACGGACTAGTCCTAGTAGAAGACTTTAGAATGGTTCTAAGTCTTCGCAGTGCGTGTCCCACTGTCCCTTCTTGAGACATTTCTTTCAAGACTTACGTTTTGGTCAGCATGTTGGAAAGTTTTGTCCCTCATTGTGATGTACTTGTTGTAGCCTTCGCCCTTTTAGTGGCCAGATTTGTTGACGCGGAGCTTAGGCGATCGGAGTTTGAGTCTGCTGGTCTGAAGAAATTGTTGGAAGAAATTAATTCGATAATGAAGTTTGGTTAGCCCAAACGAGATGACAGGTTGCCGAAACTACTTTATTCGTGAGGCTGTCTATTAAAATAGTTACGGTCCATCACGAGTCCCAAGCATTCATGTGCATTTATTCTAGGAAAAGAAAGTTTTTATCAACCATGTTCTTAAAAATGGTCTCTTTGCAATTATCATTTTCAACAATTTCCTCATTTTCTTTATATGCTCATTTATGAAGAATTTTAAGTATTTTTATCCAACAACTTACCCATCTCACTCTCTAAAATGGGGAATAAGGGAAAAAAATAGGAGGTTTCCCAAATTTAGAGTATTTTTCAAATTTTAAAGAGCCTTGCTAAATTTACCTTTTAAAATCTCACTCTCTTCTCTTTTTGGCTATTTGTGATTGGTTTAAACATCTCTCATCTCTCATCTCTCCTCTCTTCAAATAATAAATTAATTATTATTCAAATACGTAGAATATTTTATTTTTTTAATAAATGCATAGTTCTTGAAATTGGGAAGCTGTTAGAGTTTGAGCAATTTTTTTCTGGAGAATATGACTTTTGTTTCCTATTTTGGAGAAATTTTTAGGAAGTTTGTTGGAAATGTCCTTACGTTTTTGGAATCATTTACCACTTGTCAATAAATTAACTCCACAAGACCTAAAAACTTTCTAAAAATTGGCAAATTCAATCATATTCTCATCTCTCCTCTCTTCAAATAATAAATTAATTATTATTCAAATACGTAGAATATTTTATTTTTTTAATAAATGCATAGTTCTTGAAATTGGGAAGTTGTTAGAGTTTGAGCAATTTTTTTACGGAGAATATGACTTTTGTTTCCCTATTTTTGAGAAATTTTTAAGAAGCTGTTGGAGATGTCCTTACGTTTTTGGAATCATTTACCACTTGTCAATAAATTAACTCCACAGAAGACCTAAAAACTTTCTAAAAATTGGCAAATTCAATCATATTCTCATCCAGGTGAGCCCCACCACTCCCGTTGCGGCCCCATCCCGCCGCATGACTCTACTCCGCGTACTCCTCCACCGCCCTCTACTGCATCAACATTGCAATCCCAACAAGCCGACAGACACAAACACGGTTGAGTATAAAAAAAAGAGCCCGAGAGAAAATCCCAAACAAAACAACCCACAATTTAAGGGGTAAATAGAACAAAAAAAGATTAATTGCTTACTTAAAAATTCAATTTAAGGAATAGAACTGGTGAATAAGGAGCTGGTTAGGGTTGTCTTCATTGATTGTTTCAATGTGTTCATGATTTTTAGGGGTATTTTCATGTGTTTCATGGAGTAATTTGAGTTTTCGGTAGTAATGATCTATGAAATTTTATTTAGTTTATTAGAATAGGATTATTACTATATTGAGATATCAAAAATAGATTATTACTACCGTTCTTTATTTCGGGTTAGGTTGATAGGGAATTTCATCTTAGAACTAAGGTGTGATTATGATGTAATGTTTTGTTTGTACCACAGTCACAATAAGGTAAAATAGATAAATGTTACTAAAGAATATTGTAAATTTAATCAATTGAATATAAGTATATCAAGTTTGAAGATATAGTTCATAACCGAATCGCTACGTATTTGTGGAGACGTTTGTAGCAGCATATCCGCTACAGATACGCTACAATCGTAGCGGCGTATGTAACTCCGCTTTAAAGGAGACCACACAACATAACCGCTAAAATTGAAGCGGTCTGAAACGGCTAGAGCTGTAACAAACTATTTTGAAATTAAAAAAAAAAAAGAAATCAAGATCTAGAAACAAACCCATATCTCAAACAAAAATTTGTCCACATTCAAGAAAATTCATTTACATTCATCCGCATAAAACCAAGAAACACAATCCAAACTCAAATCTTCAACATTTTTATTCATCAATAAATACAAATTTTCATACAAACTTGAATCTCTAACAAAAACTTAGATCTCGAACGAAAAACTCAAATTTGAAACAAAACTCATTCCAACTTAGATTTAACCAAAAATGAAAACAAAAAAACTTGAATCTACAAAACTAAAAATGTCCCCACTCATACATGGGGAAAATACCCACCCTTCACAACCTCCACCACTAGTGCTCGACGTCCACCACCGCCACCCACTACGAGAAAATGGTGCAAAACCAACGGCCAGGACTAACGGACAAACTAGCCTGTTGGTAATTTCCAACTGTAAACCCGTTGGAACACTCACCGGTAACTAATCACTAACTGCCGGTTTAACTACACCAACATGCAAACCGTTGGTACAACTAGAAGAAATAAGCCACCAACGGTCTGTCCGTTGGTACAATGGAAAAGTAAATAATTTTCTTTAGGAAAGGAAAAGGAAATATTTATTTTACCAACAGGCTGTACGTTGGTATAATAAAGAATCAACGGGCAACCAGTTGGTAACTTCATAAATTGACAATTTATACATTCTATGCAGTATTATTTCAAATTTAATGTACAATCTATTATAAATTGTTTCAAATTTAATTGTTTAAAATTGTTTCAAATACATTACAAATAATCATAACTATTATTGTTTCAAATTACTTTTCCAACGGGTTGCCCGTTGGCATTGTCAAGTTTCCAACGTGTAACCCGTTGGAATATGTCAATTCACCAACGTGTTGCACGTTGGAACACTTAAAAATGCTCAAACACGTTACAAATAAATTAGTTCTTCCTTACACAATAGTGATGGGCCTAGCGGTCTCACTACATGTGGAGGACAGCCCTCACTGCGGCCGAGAGGCGTAGTTGGGCCGTGGTACCCATGCGGCGAGGGCCGTAGTGAATGTCGCAGTGAAAATGGCCGCGATTTGAATTCACTACGGCTTTGGCGCGATACCTCTGCGGCTTCACCGCGGAGAAGGCCTTGATAAGGTAGCGGCGACTAACATCGGCAGCGCCGCCATTACGTCTGTGGCCTTCACTGCGTCTTTAGCCGCATAATTCGAATATTTTGTGAAAAAATAAATCTTATAAATATTTAGTAACTATTATTTAAATTAATAAACATAAATATAATAATAATGTTAATTAAGAAAGTAATTATTAATTGAAATAAATATAAATGGAATGTATATTGAATATAATTAACCAATTACATCTAAAAATATTTACAGTAATTCTAATTCTAATTGTTCGGAGGATAATGTTGTTGTAGAAAAGCGTTGAAATCTTGATCCTCCAACCCGAACAAGTTTTGAAAAAAGTTGATCGGCACTGTGGGCTTCGGGATCTGCTGCTCCGATCTCCGTGGCAGCACCGGCTGATAATCAGGTTGGGCAGAGGTGAGGGTGAGGTCGGGAGAAGGCGGCCTTGGAGGATGCTCGTGACGTGGGGCGATCCAGGGGAAGGATGGGATGATCCGGCGACCAAAGTCGCTAGCACGTCGGAAAGTCGGACATGTCCCCCCTGCGTAGCACCGACCACATGCTGCTGATTGCAGCTTCCGTGGAACACGTCAGCTCGTTCACCCGGGCTTCCACCTGGGCTTCCACAAAGGCTTCCACTCGAGCTTCTACTCGAGCGTCAAGCTCTGTCTGCACACCAGCAACTTGGTCCTCGAGAGTGGCGACCACGCATCTCGGTCACCGATCTCATCCATGTCCCTCCGATCTTTGCTCCTCAGTGTCGATCTCGCGCAAAATCAAAATTTCGTTTTGAAAATGTTATGCTTATAATGATGAATTGTCAATGTCTTGTAAATGTGTGGAAGTGGTAAAAGTTCAATTTTATTACTGCGGCGGTCGAGGTAGCTCGAACAACTCGGGCTGAGAAAGGCTGGGCGGGACACCGACCCATCGCCCTCGCGTGGGCGGGCCCGGGACATCCTTGTAGATGTCATCAATATCGGGAATGACCCGTCCTCCCATACTTCTCGATCAAGCGTTTCTTGTACTCCTCCTAGTTAAGATGTAGAAATTTATGTTAATGAATAATAAATTGAATAATTTAAACATATAAATGATTGAGGAACTACTTAAACTTACCAAGGCCGCATTTTCCTTGCCCGGCCAGTCTTCCCCAAATGGTTCACTGCAGCCTCTGTCCCGCCTTTTTGCACTATCAATTAAAATATGTTAGGTATTCAAAAGTTTCACTTATACATACGTAATTATATATAAATATTTTAAAAAACTTACCATTTCCTCATAAATAGTCGCCTTTGACTTGTTGCCATGCGACTTGAATTTTGGTCGTTTTTCGCTCTTGGCATTTATCTTGTGAGTTCACCTTGAACTCCGCGCTGCAGTAATGCTCCAGGAGCAGCTTCCACTTCGTAGGGTCTATCCTCTGCGGAGGCATGTCCAGCCACTCCATGTAGTTTGGAGCACAGCGATACAAAGGACGTCTTCTCTAGGCCCAATCCGGATATTGTCACGAGTGTTCCGATAGAATTCCGCGAAGAATAGAGCTTCTCCAGAATTTGTGATCCGTCCATGACTATTGGATCATTCGAGAAAACATTAAAATTTATAGAATTAGTTTAAAAAAATATATAGAAATAATGAAATAATTAGTATTTGTATTACCGAGAAGTGGTGGGCATAGTCGGCCTACTCATCCGCTGAGAGGTCGGAGTATGTCGGCGGGACGCCTGTGAGCTTGATTGCGACGTTTGCATCGATCGCCTTGGGCACACCTGATGTTTGTTGCTTCAAACCGCATGAGAGTTGAAATATGTTACATGCAGAAATAAAATACTAAAATTAATAAATTTATGAAAACTTAAAATTAAAGACTTACTGGCCGATGTGAGCGACCAATCTCCCATCAGGACCCCTCTCGGGCGGGGGAAGAGGAGGCGCGGGAGGTGCTGCTGTACGTCGGCGCTGGGCAGGTGGTGCATCGGACTGAGGAGGAGGGATCTGCTGCTCCACCGAGTCGGTAGGCTCCGGTGTCTGAGACGACGGTGCGTGGCGGCTCGATGTGTGAGAGTGAGAGCCGCCACCACGCCTCCCGCGAGAGAATGATCTCCCACGTGAACCCGAGCCTGACGCATCTTGGCGCTCACCACTACTGGATGGTGTGTCTGCCATACCTCGAAGCATTCAAAACATTTCAGCTAATCCAAAAGATTTTCAAATCTTGCATTTCAACCTCAAAGTCATCGAAAACTATGGAAAAGCCACAAAGTTTTGAAAATCTTGCAAAGTGACAAGTTCAAGGTGCCAAGGTAGATGCATAGTAAGATGTTCCATGGAGTCAAAGAATGATGGCGGGAAGATCTTTTCCAACTTGCACAATGTTACGATGATTAATTCATCAAGCTTCTCCACATCGTCCAACTGAATATCCTTAGAACACGGTAGCCTAAAGAATTTTCTGAATTCTGCAATTGTCTTCCAAATGCCGCCGTGAATGTAACCGTGTTATGTAACGGCAGCCTTCGCATGAACACATGACAATCATGGGTTTTCATCGTAAGATGTATTATTGGACGTATTGACACATCTGCCAATGTTAGATGCATACCCATCGGGAAGTTTAATGATATGCTTCAACCAATTGCAAATCATCGCAATCTGATCATCGTTTAACGTGTATAACGCCTTCGGTTGAAATAGTTTCTCATTCTGTCCAATGCTTAAATGCAGTTCATCATAGATATTTAACTCCTGCAAATCGCGTCTCGATTGTGCATTATCCTTCGTTTTCCCTTTCACGTTCAAAACGTGTAGAAAATGTTATCGTAACAATTGTTTTCAATATACATAACATCCAGACAGTGTCGAACTTTCAAGTATACACAATACGGCAACTCACATAAAATTGATTTCTTCACCCAATAATGCTCATCACCAAACTTATCAACCCTCGTTTTGTCCCACGGTGTTACAAATGCTGGGACTACAATCCCCTTAAGATCCCTTAAGATCTCATGACATGACTTATACACACACGGATGTCTACGGTCAGTTTCTCCCCACGATTCGGTATTGTTACGCAGAGAATGCCGACGTGGTTAAAATCTCCATGACAACCCCACCAACTAGTTTTTCGTCCATGCTTCAACTGAAAACTATTAACATCACTCATGCAGCATGGGCATGCAAGTCTTCCATGCGTACTCCAGCCCGATAGCATTCCGTACGCCGGAAAATCACTTATCGTCCAAAGCAAACATGCTCACATAACAAAGTTCTGATTACGGTGTGCATCCCAAGTTTCCACTCTCGTATTCCATAAAACTTGTAACTCCTCAATCAGTGGACGTAGAAACACGTCAATGTTACGACCGGGAGATCGAGGACCTGGAATTAGCAGAGGCATGAAAGTGTACAGCTCCTTCATGCATAAATCAGCGGGAGGTTGTAAAGAACGATGAATACCGGCCACATCGAATACGAATGTCCTGTTTGGACAACGGGTTAAAGCCATCGATACTTAACCCCAATCGTACGCCGGTACTCCTATGCGAAATCCGGATAACGTTCGTAGACGTGTTTCCATGCCTCACCTTGAGATGGATGTCCAATGATGTCGATACATTTCCACTTGCTCTAATATGATATGGCATGAACTCTGCGGTTTTAGACGACTGGTCAAGCCGTTATAGCCGCTCAGTGATTGGTAAATATCGTAACACCTTGTTCAGTTTCGGTTTCTTACCCTGATCACACACTTCATACCTATCCGCTACAAACACCCTACAATTCAATAACTTGCTTAAGCTACCGTAGAAAAACATACAATTATTCTAAGCGTGAAATTTTCTATACGGTAACCCCAGACTCCTTCAACATAACTTTCGTACTAAACATGCTCGTTGGCAACGAGTTTCCTCCGAGTAATATTTCATTGATATATCCGATCATCTCAGAAAAAGACATCGATACGTTGTGTTGACTTTTCATACTTGCGCGATTTGATGATGTTGACGTTTGTTCATCAAATGGATAACCTCGATAAACACATGGATTGATCTCATGTCGTTCACCATGACAATCCCACACATGATAATTGGGTTTAAATCCATCTAATAGTAAATGATTGCCAACTGTAATTTGATCATAATAGTATCTATTTTTACACTTTTTACACGGGCATTTCACCAGTTCTTCTCCATTTGATTTAGCAACAAAAAAAACATAATCTATGAATTCCTGAAGCCCGGTCCAAAATCTTTCACTTATATAGCGAGTCTCATCCACAAAGTGCCGATACATCCAATCACGTCCTTCGTCCATTTATGGTCTTTCCTATGATCATTCATTCATCAATAAAAACAATAACAAACATGACAATTAATTATATATTACAAAAAACAAACACAAAAGTACTTAAATACTGCACACATTCATATATAAATATTCGCATATCATTTTCGCCTAATCCAGGGTGCATGGGTCCTATCCTATTCATAAAAGTACTATTAGTGAAAAAACTTTTATCGTTGTGTATGTAAAACTGTAATTACATAAATTTCAGCGACATTTTGCCTTAGTTCTACACTATACCATTTCTCTGGAATATTACTCTCGAAATGGTATAACGTGGAACAAGACTAAAATGCGACCGAAATTTATGTAATCCGCTTCGATTTACATACACGATCATAAAAGTTTAGTACACCGATAGTAAAATTTTACAAAGCTGTCCAACTTGGACAATCCATGAAAACTACGTACAATATATTATTTTACACCATTATTCCAAAATTTTGAAATAAAGTGTAAAAATATATTTTACAAGTTTTCAAGTTTTCATAGACAGGAATTATGGCTCAGCTAATTTAATTAAACTACTTAAAAAGAAAACAAAATTACCAATACATAAATTAAATTGAATGAAAAACTATGTTACTATAAATAAATACATAAAATATTTATTACCTCATTAATACACACAAGTCGGCAGTACATGACTTCCACGAACTTGAGAGTTGAGAGAGGAGAGACTTTGTGAATTGTTGGAATGAATCAGAATGGAGCAGGGCATATATATATATATATATATATATATATATACACGACCCTACTGCGGCCTCGTCCGCAGTACATGGCCGCAGTAGGGATGGTGGTAGGTAGGGCGTGTGGCCCACGAGGGCGTACTGCAGCGTCACTACGGTTTAGGCCGCAGTAAAACGAACTGCCACAGCCGCGCAGTTCGTTCACTGCGGGGAGTCGCTCACTACGGCCATAACCGCAGCTTGCGGCGCGGTGAGTATCGGCCTCTTCACGTAGTGTCCGGTGGCACGAATGCCTCGTTCATTTCTCTAAGGCGGGAGTTCGAATCTCACTTTGGAGGCTAGGTTTTTCAAAATTATTTAGCTTTTCCAACGTGCTGACCGTTGGAGACATTCGGTTAACCAACGCATCGCACGTTAGAACATTTAATTGAACCAACGGGCAACCCCTTGGTACTATTCTTTTTGCAAACTTCAATTTTACTTTAGAACTGAAAATTTAATTAATGTAAAAATGTATTGTAAAAAGAAACACTAATTACATGCATGTTTTAAAACATTGTCTTTTAGAACATGAAAATGATTAAAATTTCATGTGGTCGAGTTTCATTCAAAAATAAATTTTACGTTGAAACAGTTATAGTAATTAAGAACATGATATTGAAGATAAACTAAGTGAAAATATAATATGAATAACTAGTTAATTAAGATATTTTATACACTAATGAATTGTTTCAATTCTTATTTCAAATTTGGTTGGACTATAAGTAGTTGTTTAACGAAATAGGCATCACTTTTGCATGACATTATATGAAGCGACTTAGGTTGTTAACTATGAATTAGAAAGTGGGATTAAGAAATAATGATCAACAAAAATGTAGCAATTTCAAAGAATTGTAACTTTATCTTATCAATTGTAGTTTTTAAAGGTATGATTAAGAATTTATAACAAATAATCAATGGTAAGAAAATTATTTTTCCAACGGATTGCGTGTTAGTGTGATCAACTTTCCAAAGTGTAAGTCGTTGGAGAGTGTCAATTTTCCAACGTGTTGCACGTTGGAAGCCTTAAAAAGGGTCGGACACGTTACAAATGCATAATTGCTTCCCTATATAACATGGCCCTAGCGGTTTAAGTGGTTGTGATGCGTCTTTGCCTTGGAGAAGGCTGGGGTTCGAGTCTGACGGAGGCGAGATTTATGTGAGCTGACCGTGGAGGATGTGGTTTTCCAACGCGTCACACGTTGGTTATTGGTGGGTCCGCTCCCATTAGTGATGCCTGCTGGATGTCACGTGAGGAACGATCTCCAACGGTCATTTAACGCGTTCCAACGCGTTGACCGTTGGTGCGATCCCAAATATCTGCTCTCCTCCCACCAAACTCGTCAGATTGCTCGAACTTTCAAAGTCAAGAGGAGCTCGCGATAAAATCACCAGTACGCCTCTTTTCTCATATCTTCTTCATTTTTTGATGGTTTTATGTGAAATTTGTCACATTTTACTCCTCTTTCAAAGGGGATTCCAGATCTGCATTTTTTCTCATTATTATGAGTTAAGTTTGACTATTTATTTTCAGTTTTTGAAAGTCCAAACTTTTATATTGTTTGAATTTTCTTGACTTATTCAACAAATCTATGGTTATTTGAGTTAGATTTAAGTAGTTGCATGTTAGGAGAGTAGATTTTCATTTGTTGGTGTTTTAAAATAATTTTGATTTTTTTATTAAAATCAGAATTCAGTAATTATTATCCGAATTTTAGAGATTTTTTTATTAAAAAATTGTTTTTTAATTGTTCTAAACTCAAATAACATGGGTTCTTTTAATTAATAAATTGTCCTTAACAACGTAATATGTTCTTTAATTTGTTCCAAACTTTAGTGTATATTTTTTTAGTTAATTAAATGTTCTTAGCTAAGTGACTTTAAGTAAGTAATGTTTTTTAATGAATTGTTCTTTATTTATATAGGTTTCGTTAACTTGTTGAATTTAAGAAATTTACCAACAATTTGAGGTACCCGTATATTATTTTTGTTTTCTAACAATAATTGGTAGAACATAATTAATATTGATTATATGATTCATGTTTTAACTAAAGTAATTATATCATCTAATTGTCTTGTTAGTAAAATGGTTACCATTCCTTTTCACTTAATTAATACACATACATGTTACTTACAAAAGTGCATATATATATATATACTCCTCTGTCCTTAAAAGTTGATTAATTTGTTTCTTTGTTTTCAAGGTATTTAATCTATGATTTATTTTTATGAATGTTTTGACATATAAAGTTGAATAATTTGTATGTGTATCATAATTTGCAACATATCCTTTCCAAACATATTTTTTTGAATTTTTCTTCACTATTTATTTTAGAAAAACTCGAGTCAAACACTGCTGCATGGAACATGAAAGTCAAATGAATCAACTTTTAAAGGACGGAGGAGTACATGTTTAGCTAGTGAAATGGAAAGCAATCGTACTTGGATGTTTGGTCGTCGGTTTCATCCAAAACGTGGGTTACATGAAGATTGGGTCATCGGTTTGGATATGTTCATTAATTTCGCACTCAACCGTCCTTCATTTGTACCTTCACATAGGGTTTATTCTCACTAGTTGCAACTTGTCACCGTGTTCTTGCAGATACTGAGAATAATTGTGATGTTGAATCAAGTGGCATGTTGTGGGATGTTTCATTTGGATCTTCACGTAGGGTTGTCACTTGGCTAGTGTATTTTGTAAATGGTTACAAGTTCGGGCGACTACATAGGGCAATGGGAAATCAACGTACAATAGTGGGGTATGTATTCGATGCACGAAGGATAGTACAATTGATTGTGATTTCTATTGAGAGGTTGAAGATATCATTCAATTGGAATTCCAAGGTTTACCAATCAAACGAGTTGTCCTATTCAAGTGCAAATGGTTTGATCCAACAGTTGGACGCGGGACAAGAATTGACAAACAATATGGAATTGTTGAGATCAAACAAAGTCAACAATATGTCAACTATGATCTTTTTATTCTAGTTGGTCAAGCTGAACAAGTATATTACAATAAGTACCAAACAAAATCAAAGGATAAGAAAGACTGGATGGTTGTGACCAAAGTCATACCGAGACGTATGTGTGAGCATGCCACTTATGTTGTTGAGGAGGAGGCGTGGCAAGATGAGAGTAATGAAATCAATGAAAATATCAACCAAGATGATCCAGTTACAAGTTTAGGGGACCAAAGAAATGGAGATATTATTCATGACGTTAATATGGAAATGGATGAAAAAGATCAACAGTGGGACAACTCAAGTTCAGAGGTGATGTGTTTTCTTATGAATTAAGAAATATAATTGAAGATCTTTTTCTTGTCTAGAAAATGATGATAATATTGACCAACACACCCTTTTGAATCCAAGAAATGGTTCAAGCAAAAGTGGAGTTTTGCCAATGGAAGGAAGATGAATCCAACACCTCTTTCTTCAAGAGAAAGAAACCTTGGATTTAGCAAACTTGATCAAAACCTTTGAACAAGAGTTAAGTGGAAAATTGTTTTAGAAATGAAGAGAATTTTCTCTCAAATTTGCAAAGTGAATTTCATATATGATGTGTGTCTTCAAAATGTACAAACAACCCCTATTTATAGGTAGGGAATTGACCTAGGGTAGAAAGAAAAATAAAATAAAATCACAAATAAAATTAATGGAAAATTAATTTCTATACTAATTGACCAATTTATTTGTAGCATTAGTTATCATATTCAAGTGCCTATTTGATGCTTGTAACCTTTGGAGATGAAAGGTGTAACTTGTGAAATTGTCCTTTATCCTCAAACTTCTTTCATCTTGTCACTTGAGTCCTCTAGTTTCCCAAAGTGATTTGCTCTTCTTGGGCCCAAATTATGATAGAGAATATTTGGGCCACTCCTTTGGCTTGCTCCTTGGGTTTGGTGGAAAAATATATCCACTTTTCCCTATTCTTCTTCAATATTTTCATTTTGCTCCTCCAAGTTTGCAAAATCCTTCATGAATAGGGAAAGAGCTTGGTTGGTCTTCTTTCTTTGTTGCTCTTGTGATTGAGCCTCCAATTCCTTGTAAAGGATCTTGGGCTTTGGGCCTTATGGGTTCACATTATCCTCCCCCTCTGGAAAAGATTCCGACCACGGAATCGAGTCGTCATCTTCGCCTACAAAAGGAGACAAATCTTTCACCTTGAAAGTAGCATGTACATTATATTTATCTTAAGGTAAAGCAAGAGTGTGATAATTCTCCCTAGTTTTCTTGACAACTTGAAATGGATCATCTCCTCTTGGAGCAAGCTTGTTCTTTCTTTCTTGAGGAAATCTTTCTTTCCTCAAATGGAGCCAAACCCAATCTCCGGGTTGAAATGACACATGCCTCCTTCATTTGTTGGCTCTTTTAGCATAAACTTCATTTTGTTTTGCAATTTGCTCCTTTACCTTCAAATGAAGATCTTTCATTTGCTTAGCTTTCTCCCGGCACTTTTATGAACTGTATCACTCAAAGGAAGAGGAATCAAATCTAATGGAGTCAAAGGGTTAAATCCATAAACAACTTCAAATGGACTAAAAGTTGTAGTAGTGAACGATTACAAGCAAATTCAACATGAGCCAAACATTCTTCCCATTGTTTTAGATTTTTCTTAAGAAGTGTTCTCAAAAGAGTGATCATGGTCCTATTTGTAACTTCTGTTTGTCCATCCGTTTGGGGATGACTAGAAGTAGAAAATAGCAACCTAGTACCCAATTTACCCCACATAGTCCTCCAAAATGACTAAGGAACTTTGTATCTCTATCGCTCACAATTGTTTTAGGTAAACCATGGTACTTGACAACTTCTTTGAAAAACAAATTGGCGACATGTGTGGCATCATCGGTTTATGACAAGGGATAAAATGAGTCATTTTAGAAAATCTATCCACGACAACAAATATTGCATCATGTCCATGAGATGTTCTTGGCAAACCATTCACAAAATCCATAGAAATATCAACCCAAGATAAAGGAGTAGGGAGAGGAGTGTATAACCCATGAGGCTCAAGTTTGGATTTAGCCTTTGCACACAAGACATTGTGCACAAATTTTGACAACATCCTTTTTCATGTTTGGCCAATAAAAATGCTCTTTTAATTCCTCCAATGTCCTCACTTGGCCAAAATGACCCATCATACCTCCACCATGGGCTTCCTTCACAAGTAGCTCCCGGATTGATCCCCTAGGTACACCAAGTTTCTTAGTTTTGAACAAATAACCATCAAACAAATAATAATTGTTAAAACCTTGTTTTTCACATGCTTGGTATATTTGTCCAAATCTTCATCACTAGCATACAAAGTTTTCATGTTTTCAAAGCCTAAAATCTTTGAGTCTAAAACATTCAACAATGTATATCTCCTACTTAAGGCATCCGCAACAATATTGTCTTTTCCTTAAATTTTATTAAGTATGGAAATGACTCAATAAACTCAACCCATTTAGCATGCCTTTTGTTCAAATTCCCTTGACCTTACAAATATTTAAGTGAGTAATGATCGGTATGAATGATGAATTCTTTAGGAAGAAGATAGTGTGACCAAACCTCGAAACTTCTTACTAAGGCAAATAATTCTTTGTCATAATTAGAAAAGTTAAGGGATGCACCACTAAGTTTTTCACCAAAGTAGGCAATAGGTTTACCTTCTTGTTTAAGAAGCATCACAGCCACCCCACCCAGTTGCGGAGGCGGGGCCGACCGTGACATTCGGAAACCGGAACCCACGGCGGAAAGCGCGGTTACGGAGCATTTTACCCACTAAACAGGGTAATCGACACTAACATGCAACCTACCGAAATCCATACATGGCAAGCATACAAGTAATATAACTTTCTCCAAATACCATACAAGACAAGCAGAACTGCAGAATCCATCTCATATACCAATTCAATATAGGCAAGTCGGGGCTCCGCCCTCGACTCAGAAGACAATCAAGATCAGATTATATTCCATAAACCCACATCATATACAACTCATGATTTAAATACATGCATGCAACTACAGCTACAAAGCCATCATACTAAAATCTAAATGTACCTAGTGCGGAATCAGAAAGCTGCTATCGCAGGAGGTTTCCGCACGCGATACTGCTGCTTCTTGCTGAAAATCCCAAATCCACTACAAAGACCGCTGAAATCTACTCCGCCGGATGCTTATCAAACGGCCTGAAAGGTGGGTAAACAAATAAGGGGTGAGTCCTCGGAAGGACCCGGTAAGGGCTGAGGTAAGATACGGTTTGAACAAGTCTTCTGAATCGAACTCGCAAAATGTAACAAACACAAGTACAAATATATATATACATATGCATGTATGCAAAGTCGAGATGAGTCAATCCATCATACGCGGTCCAACCGCGGAGCGACCCAAAGCGACGGCCCTCTCAAAGAGGTCGAATATACGTAATGTAATGCAATGTAAAGCACGGTACCGGGCCGGGTCGCGATCCCCAAACTGTCGTAGGGTCATAGAGGTATACCCGCACTCACAGTGCGTGTACGTAAAGTGTCGCACCCTCCGGTGCGGACACACGAGCAATGTACCGCACTCCAGTGCGTGTACAAACAGAATGTCGGCACCTCGGTGCAGACACCGCGAATGTAACCACATGATAATAATGCATATGCGAAACATAATATAATATATCAAAGCGTAAAAACATAAATACCATCGCCTAGCGCGAATACGCAGAACAACATATAAACCCGTGGCCTCTAAGACCATCCGGCCTTGAAAGCAGAACAAGTACAAACGTGTACCCTACCATATGACAGTCCCGGATCACCGAACCACCGTCCTCAACCCGGGACCCGCCTCAACTAAACCCGTATACACAAAGTCCCATACCAAGATGTATAACGAGAGAAGTTGAACCCTTACCTCAAAACGCGCCCGCAGCATAACTTCCGGGAAATCCCGGCTTCCGACTCGAAAAGTCGCAACTTGCCTTTTCCGGTCCCACGCTACTTCACCAACGCAGAATCAAGTGAACAATCACAAACCGGTTAGAACTCATCCAAACAAACCCCAGAAACCAACTCCCGCACAATCACGCACTTTACCGCAAGAAATCCACAGAAAGCTCGGTTTTACGAACCGAGCTAGAACCTTTTTATTCCAACACCCACAAACATATTCCAACCTTTATACCTACATTCCAGACACTTTTCTGGAAAACCCGCATAAAGGTAACTTTTCCATTTATTGTCCGAAACCAACGTTTTAAACACCTTACCGCACCTAAATCCAACCCCGATACCAATTTAGCATCCAATTCAACCAAAACACATCAACAACATGGAAAAAGAATCACTTGAACATTTCGGTCCTTAACCAATTTTTCACCACATTCCCAAATCAAACCATTCAAGCTTCCAATTAATCATATTAATCACCAATTCCACTTCCTAAGCATGCTTACTAACTAATTGCACCAAAATCAACAAAACCTCTTCCTTAACAATTCGGCCAAAAAGGGAATTTCCCACCTAACTTCCATTTCAATCCAAACAAAGTTCCATTTGCACTCTTTAATCACCAATTACACTTCTTAACCTTGATTACTAACCAATTTCACCCAAATCACCATAATTCAACATAAACCCTAATTCACTATTCACTCAATTTGGGACTTTCCTACTCAACCAATTTTCCACCAAATTGAAACCATAGAATGCCTTAGAATCATGCTAGGAACAACATATCCAAAGCATGATTCAAGAACACAACTCTACACCATTTTAGAAATTCCATCAATAATTCAAATAAATATGTTTCCATCCATGGTGTTCTTCCAAAATCTAAACATAGATTCTTACTCCCCTCAAGCCCAAGAACAACATACTGAAATTTGGAAGCAAGAGAATCATCCAAACTAGTCGCTAAGAACAAACCTTAATTTCGAAAATTCCTCTCTTTTTCCAACCAAAACTTGTTTCCAACAAGTAAAGAGAATAAGGGAGGAAGCTTACCACTAAAAGGATCCATTTTCTTGTTGATTTGAGCCAAGATTTGAAGAACTTGAAGCTTCATGAACAGTACCCATGGCTGAAGGTTACGGGAAGGAGAAGAGAAGGAAGAAGAAGAAAGAAAAGAAATGAAATTAAGTAATTTTTTATGAAATACTTATCCTTATATATTATCTCCTCTTTACCATCTAAAATAACAAGTGGACAAGTGTCCACTATCACATGCTGCAGCCGACTTAGGCCCAACCCAGGCCCAAAATATTTAATACTTTTGGGTTAATTGCAAGATAACCCACCAATTCTCCAAATCTTTGCAATTAAAACCCCAAATATAAGTAACGAATTCCAAATGAAACCAAAACTGACCAGAATCCTCAGAATATCTTAACATTCATAAAACATTTTTCAAATATCTATTTACCCTTCCGAAGGCCCTACCGAGCTCGCTGAACCCGAACAAATCTGTGGCCGCATAATAACCCCGGACCTCAACCCGTCACCACAAAATTCCTCAAAATATCCATAAAATCCACTTTAAAATATAACATGACTTACCCTGGAGCCATCGGAGAAATTCCATCCCGAGCCCCGAGATTCCGCCTGCAGCCCCGGGAGTCGCCCGGACCGCACGTCACGTCCCGAAAATATGCTCCGTAAAAATCTCCGGACGTTCCCACGATTCCAAATCCGCAAACGGTTTCTCAATCTGAGGTCCTGGGAGCGCTACCGAGCCCGCTGTACATCCCGAGACAACCCCCCGGCCCCGAAAAATATTTTCGGCGAAAACGTCCGGGGAGCCCACACGACCTCAAAACCCGAAGGATTTCCAGAATTAAAGCTCAGATAAGTCTCGAGAGCCTTTTAACCATCTAAAAACGTGTCCCGCAGGCCAAAACCGGAGCCCCGAGTCACCCGGTCACAACCCGCTCGGGGTGACCGTAACATTCTCCCCCCCTTAGAACTCTTGGTCCTCCAAGAGTAACTCGAACCATACAAGTGTCGCTACCAACCAGAATATACATACTCTTTACCGAACATAAACGGACCACCGTTGCTGGTGCGGCGGGAGTGGTAGTTTAGACTACCATCCTGAGCCTCTCAGCGGCGTCCCACCCTCCGGGTGCATCTCGTTGCGCCCCGAGTCAGTTGTCGGTATTTCTACCGGACAACCCCGAGACGGCATCAAATTTATACTTAATAAACTTTCAAATACCAACATAACATTATACACCGCAATCATTCGGAAAGTAAAGCGGATTTACATGTCATCCCGCCAACTCGTTACAAAATCTTACGAAAACGACAACCTTAGACTAGCTCTTTTCCCTTCTATCAAATTCAACGGTTCCCTACGTAGATACTATCTTGCTAGACCCAAACAACAACCCCAAACTCTAGATCCCGTCACCGATTCACAAACGAGGTGGTGCGGTCGTTCGCGGTGCACGGTCACATCCATCGATCCTAATCCTCGATGTGACCTCACGATGAGTTCAGGACCCGCTTGTTCTGTCAACGCCTACCCGCTCGGTCGAAAACATGCCCAACTCGTGATCTTTGTAGCGGAGTGGATATTTGAAGTGGTAACTGTCGTTGTGGTCTCGGGCCGCCCCACTGGAAACCGCGTCCTCCAGGTGCGTTGGGCTGACCCCGAAACTGCGGACGCGAGACACCGCCTAATTCTTGTCCCAGCATCAAAGGACAATCCCGTATCCAATGATAAATGCCTTGCACATCGCAGACACTTGCCCGTCTGCTGAAGCATGGCGGCCGGGTGATACTGCCACAACTCGCACAAGCCTGTGCTACTGGGGCCGCCCTGCCACTCCTGTTGCTCTGCCCAGCTCTGCCCGTCCTTCCCATAAACCTCGAGGAACTCTGCTGTGCAGGAATTCTCCCCCTGTCATAAGATCGGTGTGGTAGGTACCGACCCTCAACTTCCTCCTGCTCGAGGAGTTGGGCTCTCTCCACAGCCTCATGATAGGAAGTGATATCCAGGGGCCTCAGAGCCCGCCTGTAATCCGGGCGTAGCCGGTGGATAAATCTCTTGGCCTTCTCCTGCTCCATACCATGATATCGTGGTACGTGGCGGACCAGCCGATCGAACTCCCGCTCATACTCTCCGGCGGTCAAGGTGCCTGCTCGGCTCGTCAAACTGCAAGCGTCGGAGATCCTCGACCGCATCCCCGATATACTGCCGATGGAAGTAGTAGGCAAACTGCTCCCAGGTAGGGTCCAGATCTTGCCAACCTTCCCGTGCTGTATTAGCTCTCAGCCGGCCCTGCAAGCTCCTCCACCAATGATCTGCACTATCCTGTAGATTAAACGCCGCCAACGAGACCTTAACCTCTGATGGTAGATATAATCTCCCAAGGAGTTTACCAACTTCCGCGAACCAAGTCTCTGCCGTCTCGGGTTCTCCACGGCCGTTGAACCTCGGGGGGTTCAAACGCTGAAATCTCTCTAAGAGTCTGACCTTGTCAGACTGCTGTCTCTGCTCTTCCCGTCGTTGGTGGAACCGACGAGAAGTCTCAGTACCATAATGATCACCCTCCTGCCAACCTTGAACGCTGAGGTGGCTACTGCTTACCTCCCGATCTGCGCCTCTGCTGTGGTCCACCCAGACCTCCCCGTTCTGCTGCCGCCCATGAACCCGCTGGGCTGGCAGAATAGTACTCAGCAACTGCTGTACCTGACCCAGAACCTGTATCACGTCAGGCATGGGTTCCTCTAACTGTTGAGAAAGCGGGGGGAGTGAATGTGACTGCTCAGACTCTGGGTTCCCTTGAACACGTCTCCAAACTCTCGGAGGTGTGGGATCTCGGTCCCGACCCTTCGGTTCTTGCTCACGCGGTCTGCGTATAGTGACCATGCACGAAACCAAACCAATTCAAAACCATATAGTCCCACGCTTAACCCTCTCTCTCTAATTACAGCTAGCAGCAGTATACTAAGGCTCTGTAGTGTAATGCAATGCATGATGCAGAGATTCTTTTCAGAATCTCACAACCAAATATCCAATTTTAATCACAAAAATCAAATCACGCTCATAACACAGAAACATATCACGAACCACCCAACATTCATAAAGGTATCTCAAGTCTTCCAAAGTGCTCCAAAGAACCGCCCGCTGCTCCACATCCATTCCAAGGTGGTTCAAGTAAAGAGTTGATCAGGCTCCGTACCGAACCGCCCCAGAATATAACGTAGAACGGTGGCTTGTACCTCGAAGTCACTTCCACGCTTACTTACCCACGAATGACTTAACTTACTCCAAAAATCCACCAAAATCCCAAATCCACTACAGCACTGCTGAAATCTACTTTCCGCCGGATGCTTATCAAACGGCCTGAAAGGTGGTAAACAAATAAGGGTGAGTCCTCGGAAGGACCCAGTAAGTGAGGTAAGATACGGTTTGAACAAGTGCTTGAATCGAACTGCAAAACAGAACAAACACAAGTACAAATATATATATACATATGCATGTATGCAAAGTCGAGATGAGTCGGAATCCATCATACGCGGTCCAACCGCGTAACGACCAAAACGGCCCTCTCAAAGAGGTCGGAATATACTGAGTAATGCGAGCGAAACCACGGTACCGGCCGGGGTCGCGAGCCCCAAACTGTCGTAGGGTCACAGACCTATCGAGCATCATTTTGGGAATCCTTCGGGTTTTGAGATCGTGTGGGTCCCCCGGACATTTTCGCCAAAAATATTTTTCGGGGCCGGGGGTTGTCTCGGGACGTACAGCGGGGTCGGTAGAGCTCCCGGGACCTCAAAATGAGAAACCGTTTGCATATTTGGAATCGTGGGAACGTCCCGAAGCTTTCTACGGAGTATATTTTCTGGGGCGGGACGTTCGGTCCCGGCGACTGGTCGTGGACGGAATCCCGGGGCTCGGGATGGAACTTTTCCGATGGCTTCAGTGTAAGTTATGTTATATTTTAAGACGGATTTTATGGAAATATTTGGGGAATTTTGGCATGACAGGTTTTTGGTTCGGGTTAGCACGTCGGGATTTGCTCGGGTTCAGCGGGCCCGGTAGGACACTCTGGGTTTTCAAATGGACTTTGGAAACATGTTTTATGAATGTTATGATATTCTGAGGGTTGTGTTCAGTTTTGGTTTCAATTGGGATTAGGAAGTTGCGTTTGGGGCTAAATTGCAAAGTTTTGGAGAGTTGGTGGGCTAAGTTGTATTTAGCCCACAAATCAGCAATAATAGGAAAATGACAAAAGAGTGAGGCGGCTAAGTGGAGATGAATTGGGAAACATGTCCCAATTTTATGAAAGGGAAAAAGAAGAGAAAAAGGAAAAAAATATAAAAGGAGAAAGAAATACCTTTTCTTCTTCACGTTTCTTCTTCTTCTTCCTTCCCTCTCCCATCCACCATTGTCACTATTCATCCAAGCTTCATGTTCTTCAATTCTTGGCTGAAATCAACAAGGAATTGGATCCTTTAAGTGGTAAGTCTCCTCCCTTTCTCTCTTTTCCAGGTTGGAAACAAGGATTGGTGTGAAAAAGAGATGGATTTTCGAATTTAGGATTTGTTCATGACTACTAGTTGTGATGATCCTCTTGCTTCCAAATGTAAGTATGTTGATCCTGGGATGGAGAGGAGTAAGAATCTATGGTTGAATTTTGGAAAAACATCATGGATGAATGAAACATATTTTGGCAAAATTAGGGTTGGTTTCTAAAGTGGATCATTTGTTGTGTTCTTGGATCATGCTTTGGATATGTGATTCCTAGCATGATTCTAAGGCATTCTATGGTTTCAATTTGATGGAAAATTGGTTGTGTAGAAAAGCCCCAAATTGAGTGAATAGTGCAATTAGGGTTTATGTTGAATTTTGGTGATTTGGGTGAAATTGGATAGTAATCAAGCTTAAGAAGTGTAATTGGTGATTAAAGTGAGTAATTGGAACCTTGTATGGATTGAATTGGGAATTTGGTGGAAAAGTGGTTAAGGGCCGAATTACTAAGATGAAACTTTCTCTATGCTGGGGTTGTATGTTGATTGGTTTGGATGGTAAATTGGTATCGGGGTTGGATTTAGGTGCGGTATGGTATTTGAAACGTCAGTTTCGGATAATAAATGAGAAAGTTACCTTTATGCGGGTTTATCGGTAAAATGTCGAGAATGAAGGGTTTAAAGGTTGGAATGTGTTTGTGGGTGTTGGAATAACAAGGTTACGCTCGGTTCGTAAACCGAGCTTTACGTGGATTTTGCGGGAAAGTGCGGGATTGTGCGGGTTTGGTTTCGGAGGTTTGTTTTGGTGACTTCTAACTTAATTGTGGTTGTTCGGTTTGATTACGCATTGGTGGAGTTGTGCGGGACCTTTCGTGCACACTGTCACTTTTCGAGCCGGGAGTCGGGATTTCCGGAAGTTGTCTTGGGGCGGTGTTTTCGAGGTAAGGATTCAACTTCTCTCGTTATACATACTGGTATGGGATTTTATGTATACGGGTTTAGTTGAGGCGGGTTCCCGGAGTTGAGGACGGTTGTTCGGTGATCCCGGGACTGTCATATGGTGGGGTACATGTTTGTACTTGTTGCTTTCAAGGCCGGGTGGTCTTGGAGGCCATGGGTTTATATCTTTATTCTGCATATTCGCGCTAGGCGCTGATATTTCTGTTTATACGTTTTGATATATTATATTCGTTTTGCATATGCATTATTATATGGTTACATTCGTGGCGAGACCGGGTGGTCTTAGAGGCCACGGGTGCTCCTGGTTACGTTACTGCGATTATGCGCGCGAGGGTGCCGACATTCTGTTTGTACACGCACCGAGTGCAGTACTTACGTGTGTGTTCGCCTGGAGGGTGCGACACTTTACGTATACACGCACCGGGAGTGCAGGTATACCTCGTGACCCTATGACAGTTTGGGGATCGCGACCGCCTGTACCGTGTACATTGCATTCAGTATATTCTGACCTCTTAGAGAGGGCTGTCGTTTTGGGTCATTCTGGCGGTTGGACCGCATGTGATGGGTTCCGGCTTACCTCTGACTCTGCATACATTCATATATATATATATATATATATATATATATATATATATATATATATATATATTTGTGCTTGTGTTTGTTCTGTTTTGCAGGTTCGATTAAGCAGTACTTGTACAAACTGTATCTTACCTCAGCCCTTACTGGGTCCTCCCGAGGACTCACCCCTTATTTGTTTACCACCTTTCAGGTCGGTCTGACAAGCAGCCGGCGGACTAGAGATCCGCGGTGCTTTTGGTTTTGGTTTCAGCGATGGCAGCACCTCGTGCGGGAATCTTAGGGTGAGAGGTTTTCCTGATTCCGCACTTAGGTATTCTAGGGTGTACTTAATGGCTCTGTAGTTGTAGTTGCATGCATGTAGATCAGATCATGGAATTTGTATATGGTGAATGTTATGGAATATGTTCTGATTCTCAGACTGTCTTCTCGAGTCGAGGCGGAGCCCGACTTGCTTATATTGGTTATATGTATGAGATGGTTTCGTGGTTTGGTAAACATGAGTAATGAATGGAATTCCATGAACTGCATGTACCAACTTGTCACACCCACCACCGCCCGGTTGCGGAGGCGGGGCCGACCGCGACGTTCGAACCGGAACCTACGGCGGATAGCGCGGTGGCGGATCATTTTACCCATTTAACTGAATAATCGATACTAACATGGAACCTACCATACTACATGCATGGCAAGCATACCAGTAATATAACCTTCATCAAATACCAAGCAAGGCAAGCATAATCCCAGAATCCATCTCATATACCAATTCAATATAGGCAAGTCGGGCTCCGCCCTCGACTTAGCAGACAAACAAAATCAGATTAAATTCCATAAACCTACATCATATACAAACTCATGATCTAAATACATGCATGCAACTACAGCTACAGAGCCATCAAACTAGAACCTAGATATACCTAAGTGCGGAATCGGAAACTTTCTCACTTAGGAGGTTTTCCGCCCGTGGTACTGCTGCTGCTGTTGAAACCCAGGGAATCCGAAAGCACCGCGGACCTCTATTCCGCCAGTTGCTTTCCAGAACAACTGGAGGGTAGTAAACAAATAAAAGGGTGAGTCCTCGAAAGGACCCGGTAAGGGCTGAGGTAAGATACGGTTTGTACAAGCACTGCTGAATCGAACTCGCAAAACAAAACAAACACAAGCACAAATATATATATATATATATATATATATATATATATATATATATATATATATGCATGTATGCAAAGTCGAGGTGAGTCAATCCATCATATGCGGTCCAACCGTGAGCGACCCAAAACGACAGCCCTCTCTAAGAGGTCGAAATATACGAAAGCAGGCAAAGCACGGTGCATCGGGTCGCGATCCCCAAACTGTCGTAGGGTCACAGAGGTATACCGCACTCCAGTGCGTGTATACGTAAAGTGTCGACACCTTCCGGTGCGGACACACGAATGCAAGTACTGCACTCTGGTGCGTGTACAAATAGAATGTCGGCACCCTCAGTGCAGACACCGCGGAACAGAACCACATGAGAATAATGCATATGCGAAATAGAATATAATATATCAAACGTAAAAACATAATTATCAGCGCCTAGCGCGAATACGCAGAAAAAGATATAAACCCGTGGCCTCTAAGACCATCCGGCCTTGAAAGCAGAACAAGTACAAACGTGTACCCTACCATATGACAGTCCCGGATCACCGAACCACCGTCCTTAACCCGGGACCCGTCTCAACTAAACCCGTATACACAAAGTCTCATACCGGTATGTATAACGAGAGAAGTTGAACCATTACCTCGAAAACGCTGCCCAGCAGTACAACTTCCGGGAAATCCCGGCTCCCGGCCCGAAACGTAAAACTTGGCTCTTACGGTCCCACGCTACTCCACCAATGCAGAATTAATCTGTACAACCATAATTAAGTCGAACACATCCAAACAAACCCCAGAAACCAAGTCCAGCACAAACCCGCACTTTCCCGCAAAAATCCACAGAGAACTCGGTTTCACGAACCGAGCTAGAACATCCTTATTCATACACCCATAAACACATTCCAACCCTTAAACCCGCATTCCAGACATTTTCCCCGGTAAACCCGCATAAACCTAACTTTCTCATTTCTAACCCGAAAATGATATTTCAAACGCCATATCGCACCTAGATCCAACCCCGATACCAATTTAGCATCCAATTCAACCAAAACACATCACCAACACGAAAAAGAATCACTTGAACATTTCAGCCCTTAACCAATTTTTCACCACACTTCCAAATCAAACCATTCAAGCTTCCAATTAATCACACTAATCACCAATTCCACTTCCTAACAAAGATTACTAACCAATTTCATCAAAATCAACAAAACCTCTTCCTTAACAATTCGGCCAAAATGGGGGTTTTTCACCCAACTTGTTTTCCATCAAATTGAATCCATACATAGGCTTAGAATCATGCTAGGAACAACATACTAATAGCATGATTCAAGAACACAAACATACACCATTTTAGAATTTTCACCATTAATTCGGCTATTTAGGGTTTTGCAAACCAAGAAGTTTCTCCAAAATCCAACCATAGATTCTTACTCCTCTCCTCCCCAAGAACAACATACTAAAAGATGGAAGGAAGAAGATCACTCTAACACATAGTAAAGAACAACCATGAATTCTCAATTTTGCTCTCTTTTCATCACCATATCATGTTACCAACTAGAAAAGAGAAGAAGGATGGAAGCTTACCAATGTTTGGAGTCTAAAAACCTTGAAGTTTCAGCAAGGAAGAGTGAAGAACATGGAGCTTAGAGGAGGAAGAGCATGGCGGCAGGAAAGGGAAAGAAGAAGAAGAAAGAAATGAAATGAATTGGAAATGATTTTTATGAAATATTATCCAAATATATTTATCCCTCTTTACCAACTTAAATTATAAAGGGACAAGTGGCCCAGCCCAAAGGCTGCTGCCGACATAAGGCCCAATCTGGCCCAAAATATTTAATACTTTTGGGTTAATTGCAACTTAACCCCCCAATTCTCCAAATCTTTGCAATTAAACTCCAATTATAGGTAACTAATTCCAAATAAAACCAAAACCGACCACAACACTTAGAATATCATAAAATACCCAAATCTTCCTTCCAAAGTCCATTTGGAAAATTAGAGTGTTCTACCGGGTCCGCTGAACCCGAGTAATTCCCGACGCGCATGTATTAATCCAAACCAAAATCACACCACATCCAAAAATTCCCAAATATTACCATAAAATCCGTCTTAAAATATAACATACCTCACACCGAAGTTTTCTGGAAAAATCCATCCGAGCCCGGGATTCCGCCCGAGCCCAGAGTCGCCGAGACAAAGACGTCCCGCTCAGAAAATATGCTCCGTGAAAAGATGCGGGGCGTTCCCACGATCCCAAATATGCAAACAGTTTCCCAATCGAGGTCACAGGAGCGCTACGAGCCATTGTACATCCCGAGACAACCCCGGCCTGAAAAATATTTTGGCGTAGCGTCAGAGGACCCACACAACCTCAAATCCCGAAGGATTTCCAGAAATGATACTCGGATGAGTCTCGGGAGCCAAATAACCGCCCGAAGCGCGACCGCGAGCCCGGAACCCAGAGTCACCGGGTCACTGACCGCTCGGGGTGACCGTAACATTTTTCCCCCCTTAGAACTCTTGGTCCTCCAAGAGTAACCTGAACCATACAAGAATTGCTACCAACCAGAATCTATATACTCTTTACCGAACATGAACGGACCACCGTTGCTGGTGTGGTGGGAGTGATAGTTTAGACTACCATCCTGAGCCTCTTAGCGGCGTCCCACCCTCCGGGTGCACCTCGTTGCACCCCGAGTCAGTTGCCGGTATTTCTACCAGACAACCCCAGACGGTATCAAATTTATACTTAATAAACTTCCAAACACCAACATAACATCATACACTGCAAACATTCTGGAAAGTAAAGCGAATTTACATGCTATCCAGCTAACAGACTCTTACAGAAAACGATAACCCTTATACCAGTTCTTCCTTTTTCTACTAATCCTGACAGTTCCCTGAGCATATGCTACCTTGCTAAACCCTTACACTGGCCTCAAACCCCAGATCCCAAAAAAAATGTTTATTTGCAAGTGAGGTGGTGTAATCATTCGCGGTGTTCATCCGCGTCCATCTGATCTTAACCTCACCGTGATCCCTCCGGTGAGTTCCACCCACTTGCTCTGCCCGATGCCTCTCTGCTCAATCGAAAAACACGCCCAGCCAGGTTGCTTTGTGGCGGAGGGATGATCTGAAGTGGTAAGCTGTCGTTGTGGTCTCGGGCCGCCCACTGGAAACCGCGTCCTCCAGTGCGTTGGGCTAACCCGAAATCTGCGGACGCGAGACACCGCCTAATTCTTGTCCCAACGTCAAAGGACAATCCCGTATCCAATGATCATCTCGGAGGAGCTGCGAGGCCGGCCGAGAGCTAATGCAGCATGGGAAGGTTGGCAGATCTGGACCCTACCGGGAGCGGTTGCCTACTACTTCCATCGGCGATATATTGGGGTTGCGGTCGAGGATCTCCGATTGCGGTTGTGGTGGAGCAGGCACCTTGGTATCGGAGAGTATGAGCGGGAGTTTGATCGGCTGGTCCGCTACGTACCACGTATCATGGTATGGAGCAGAGAAGGCCAAGAGGTTTATCCGCGGCTACGCCCGGATTACAGGCGGGCTCGGGGTCCCCGGATATTACTTCCTATCATGAGGCTGTGCATCGAGCCCAACTCCTCGAGCAGGATAAGGTTGATGGTCGGTACCTACCAAACCGATCTTATGACGGAGGGAGAATTCTGCACAGCGAGTTCCTCGAGGTCTATGGGAAGGACGGGCAGAGGCGGCAGAGCAACAGAGTGGCGGGCGGCCCCGTGCACGAGCTTGTGCGAGTTGTGGCGTGTATCACCCCGGCCGGCCATGCTTGAGCAGACGGGCAAGGCTGCGATGTGGGGCGACGACCATTGGATACGGGATTGTCCTTTGGCGTTGGGACAAGAATTAGGCGATCTCGCGTCCAGCGATTTGAGTTAGCCCAACGCACCTGGAGGACGCGGTTTCCAGTGGGGCGGCCCGAGACCACAACGACAGTTACCACTTCAAATATCCACTCCGCTACAGCAGCACAGAGTTGGGCATGTTCCCAGACTGAGCGGGTAGGCGTTAGACAGGAACACGTGGGGCCTGGAACTCATCAGGGAGGTCACATCGAGGATCAGAATCTGATAGATGTGAATGGGCACCGCGAATGACCGCACCACCTCGGTTGTGAATCAGTGACGGGATCTGGAGTCTGAGTTTAATGTCAGAGTTTAGCAAGATAGTATCTACATAGGGGACCGTTGAATTTGGTAGGAGGGAAAAGAGCTAGTCTATGGTGGTCGTTTCCTGTAAGATTTTGTAACGAGTTGGCAGGATAGCATGTAAATCCGCTTTATTTTCCAGAATGTTTGCAGTGTATAATGTTATGTTGGTATGTATTTGAGAGTTTATTAAGTATAAATTTGATACCGTCGGGGTTGTCTGGTAGAAATACTGCAATCGACTCGGGTGCAACGAGATGCACCCGGAGGGTGGGACGCCGCCGAGAGGCTCGGGATGGTAGTCTAAACTACCACTCCCGCCGCACCAGCAACGGTGGTCCGTTTATGTTCGGTAAAGAGGTATATATATTCTGGTTGGTAGCGACTTTTGTATGGTTCAGGTTACTCTTGGAGGACCAAGAGTTCTAAGGGGGGGAGAATGTTACGGTCACCCCGAGCGGGTTGTGACCCGGGCGACCCGGGGCTCCGGTTTTGGCCTGCGGGTCACGTTTTTTAGATGGTTAAAGGGCTCCCGAGACTTATCTGAGCTTTAATTCTGGGAATCCTTCGGGACTTGAGGTTGTGTGAGTCCCGGACGTTTCGCGAAAATATTTTTCAGTAGAGGTTGTCTCGGGACGACGTCTGGCTGGCTCAGTAGCGCTCCTAGGACCTCGATTGAGAAACCGTTTGCGGATTTGGAATCGTGGGAGCGACCGGAGGTTTTTACGAGCATATTTTTCGGGACGTGACGTGCGGTCCCGGCGACTCCCGGGGCTCAGGCGGAATCCGGGGCTCGGGATGGAATTTCTCCGGCAGCTCCAGGGTAAGTCATGTTATATTTTAAGGTGGATTTTACGAGCGGGTTGTGACCGGGAGACTCGGGGCTCGGTTTTGGCTGCGGGTCACGTTTTAGATGGTTAAAAGGCTCCCGAGACTTATCTCGAGCTTTAATTCGAAATCCTTCGGGATTTGAGGTCGTGTGGGCTCCCCGGACGTTTTCGCCGAAAATATTTTTCGGGGCCGGGGGGTTGTCTCGGGACGTACAGCGGGCTCGGTAGCGCTCCCGGGACCTCGGAATGAGGAACCGTTTGCGGATTTGGAATCGTGGGAGCGTCCCGGAGATTTTTACGGAGCATATTTTTCGGGACGTGACGTGCGGTCCCGGGCGACTCCCGGGGCTCTGGGCGGAATCCCGGGGCTCGGGATGGAATTTCTCCGATGGCTCCAGGGTAAGTCATGTTATATTTTAAAGTGGATTTTATGGATATTTTGAGGAATTTTGTGGTGACGGGTTGAGGTCCAGGGGTTATTATGCGGCACGCAAGGATTTGTTCGGGTTCAGCGAGCTCGGTAGGGCCTACGGAAGGGTAAATAGATATTTGAAAAATGTTTTATGAATGTTATGATATTCTGAG
Organism: Stellera chamaejasme; assembly: GCA_024586325.1. Taxonomy (NCBI): domain Eukaryota; kingdom Viridiplantae; phylum Streptophyta; class Magnoliopsida; order Malvales; family Thymelaeaceae; genus Stellera; species Stellera chamaejasme. The sequence continues at coordinate 19,061,776 of CM044980.1, read as the reverse complement.
GATTCTGGTCAGTTTTGGTTTCATTTGGAATTCGTTACTTATATTTGGGGTTTTAATTGCAAAGATTTGGAGAATTGGGGGTTAAGTTGCAATTAACCCAAAAGTATTAAATATTTTGGGCCTGGGTTGGGCCTAAGTCGGCTGCAGCATGTGATAGTGGACACTTGTCCACTTTTTATTTTAGATGGTAAAGAGGAGATAATATATAAGATAAGTATTTCATAAAAAATTACTTAATTTCATTTCTTTTCTTTCTTCTTCTTCCTTCTCTTCTCCTTCCCGTAACCTTCAGCCATGGGTACTGTTCATGAAGCTTCAAGTTCTTCAAATCTTGGCTCAAATCAACAAGAAAATGGATCCTTTTAGTGGTAAGCTTCCTCCCTTATTCTCTTTACTTGTTGGAAACAAGTTTTGGTTGGAAAAAGAGAGGGATTTTCAAATTAAGGTTTGTTCTTAGCTACTAGTTTGGATGATTCTCTTGCTTCCAAATTTAAGTATGTTGTTCTTGGGCTTGAGGGGAGTAAGAATCTATGTTTAGATTTTGGAAGAACACCATGGATGGGGGAAACATATTTATTTGAATTATTGATGGAATTTCTAAAATGGTGTAGAGTTGTGTTCTTGAATCATGCTTTGGATATGTTGTTCCTAGCATGATTCTAAGGCATTCTATGGTTTCAATTTGGTGTAAAATTGGTTGAGTAGGAAAGTCCCAAATTGAGTGAATAGTGAATTAGGGTTTATGTTGAATTATGGTGATTTGGGTGAAATTGGTTAGTAATCAAGGTTAAGAAGTGTAATTGGTGATTAAAGAGTGCAAATGGAACTTTGTTTGGATTGAAATGGAAGTTAGGTGGGAAATTCCCTTTTTGGCCGAATTGTTAAGGAAGAGGTTTTGTTGATTTTGGTGCAATTAGTTAGTAAGCATGCTTAGGAAGTGGAATTGGTGATTAATATGATTAATTGGAAGCTTGAATGGTTTGATTTGGGAATGTGGTGAAAAATTGGTTAAGGACCGAAATGTTCAAGTGATTCTTTTTCCATGTTGTTGATGTGTTTTGGTTGAATTGGATGCTAAATTGGTATCGGGGTTGGATTTAGGTGCGGTAAGGTGTTTAAAACGTTGGTTTCGGACAATAAATGGAAAAGTTACCTTTATGCGGGTTTTCCAGAAAAGTGTCTGGAATGTAGGTTTAAAGATTGGAATATGTTTGTGGGTGTTGGAATAACAAGGTTCTAGCTCGGTTCGTAAAACCGAGCTTTCTGTGGATTTCTTGCGGGAAAGTGCGGGATTGTGCGGGAGTTGGCTTCTGGGGTTTGTTTGGATGAGTTCTAACCGGTTTGTGATTGTTCACTTGATTCTGCGTTGGTGAAGTAGCGTGGGACCGGAAAAGGCAAGTTGCGACTTTTCGAGTCGGGCCGGGATTTCCGGAAGTTGTATCAGCGGCGCGCTGAGGTAAGGGTTCAACTTCTCTCGTTATACATACTGGTATGGGACTTTGTGTATACGGGTTTAGTTGAGGCGGGTCCCCGGGTTGAGGACGGTGGTTCGGTGATCCCGGGACCTGTCATATGGTAGGGTACACGCTTGTACTTGTTCTGCTTTCAAGGCCCGGATGGTCTTAGAGGCCACGGGTTTATATGCTGCTCGCGTATTCGCGCTAGGCGATGGTATTTATGTTTTTACGCTTTGATATATTATATTCTGCTTTCGCATATGCATTATTATCATGTGGTTCTGTTCGCGGTGTCCGCACCGAGGGTGCCGACATTCTGCTTGTACACGCACTGGAGTGCAGTACTTGCTCGTGTGTCCGCACCGGAGGGTGCCGACACTTTACGTATACACGCACCAGAGTGCAGTATACCTCTATGACCCTACGACAGTTGGGGATCGCGACCCACCTGCACCGTGCTTTCTGCTCTGCTCGCTCAGTATATTCGACCTCTTTGAGAGGGCTGTCGCTTTGGGTCGCTCGCGGTTGGACCGCGTATGATGGATTCTCCGACTCATCTCTCGACTTTGCATACATGCATATGTATATATATATTTGTACTTGTGTTTGTTCTGCTTTTGCAGTTCGATTCAAAGAAGACTTGTTCAAACCGTATCTTACCTCAGCCTTACCGGGTCCTTCCGAGGACTCACCCCTTATTTGTTTACCCACCTTTCAGGCCGTTTGATAAGCATCCGGCGGAGTAGATTTCAGCGGTCCGTAGTGGATTTGGGATTTTCAGCAGCAGCAGCAGCAGATCGCGTGCGGAAACCTCCTCGCGATAGCGCTTTTCGATTCCGCACTAGGTACATTTAGATTTTAGTTTGATGGCTCTGTAGCTGTAGTTGCATGCATGTATTTAAATCATGAGTTGTATATGATGTGGGTTTATGGAATATAATCTGATCTTGATTGTCTTCTGAGTCGAGGGCGGAGCCCCGACTTGCCTATATTGAATTGGTATATGAGATGGATTCTGCAGTTCTGCTTGTCTTGTATGGTATTTGGAGAAAGTTATATTACTTGTATGCTTGCCATGTATGGATTTCAGTAGGTTGCATGTTAGTGTCGATTACCCTGTTTAGTGGGTAAAATGCTCCGTAACCGCGCTTTCCGCCGTGGGTTCCGGTTTCCGAACGTCACGGTCGGCTCCGCCTCCGCAACCGGGCGGGGTGGCTGTGACAGCTTCTTAAACAAGAAGGTAAACCTATTGCCTACTTTGGTGAAAAACTTAGTGGTGCATCCCTTAACTTTTCTAATTATGACAAAGAATTATTTGCCTTAGTAAGAAGTTTCGAGGTTTGGTCACACTATCTTCTTCCTAAAGAATTCATCATTCATACCGATCATTACTCACTTAAATATTTGTAAGGTCAAGGGAATTTGAACAAAAGGCATGCTAAATGGGTTGAGTTTATTGAGTCATTTCCATACTTAATAAAATTTAAGGAAAAGACAATATTGTCATGGATGCCTTAAGTAGGAGATATACATTGTTGAATGTTTTAGACTCAAAGATTTTAGGCTTTGAAAACATGAAAACTTTGTATGCTAGTGATGAAGATTTGGACAAATATACCAAGCATGTGAAAAACAAGGTTTTAACAATTATTATTTGTTTGATGGTTATTTGTTCAAAACTAAGAAACTTGGTGTACCTAGGGGATCAATCCGGGAGCTACTTGTGAAGGAAGCCCATGGTGGAGGTATGATGGGTCATTTTGGCCAAGTGAGGACATTGGAGGAATTAAAAGAGCATTTTTATTGGCCAAACATGAAAAAGGATGTTGTCAAAATTTGTGCACAATGTCTTGTGTGCAAAGGCTAAATCCAAACTTGAGCCTCATGGGTTATACACTCCTCTCCCTACTCCTTTATCTTGGGTTGATATTTCTATGGATTTTGTGAATGGTTTGCCAAGAACATCTCATGGACATGATGCAATATTTGTTGTCGTGGATAGATTTTCTAAAATGACTCATTTTATCCCTTGTCATAAACCGATGATGCCACACATGTCGCCAATTTGTTTTTCAAAGAAGTTGTCAAGTACCATGGTTTACCTAAAACAATTGTGAGCGATAGAGATACAAAGTTCCTTAGTCATTTTGGAGGACTATGTGGGTAAATTGGGTACTAGGTTGCTATTTTCTACTTCTAGTCATCCCCAAACGGATGGACAAACAGGTTACAAATAGGACCATGATCACTCTTTTGAGAACACTTCTTAAGAAAAATCTAAAACAATGGGAAGAATGTTTGGCTCATGTTGAATTTGCTTGTAATCGTTCACTACTACAACTTTTAGTCCATTTGAAGTTGTTTATGGATTTAACCCTTTGACTCCATTAGATTTGATTCCTCTTCCTTTGAGTGATACAGTTCATAAAAGTGCCGGGAGAAAGCTAAGCAAATGAGAGATCTTCATTTGAAGGTAAAGGAGCAAATTGCAAAACAAAATGAAGTTTATGCTAAAAGAGTCAACAAATGAAGGAGGCATGTGTCATTTGAATCCGGAGATTGCGTTTGGATCCATTTGAGGAAAGAAAGATTTCCTCAAGAAAGAAAGAACAAGCTTGCTCCAAGAGGAGATGGGCCATTCCAAGTTGTCAAGAAAACTGGGAGAATTATCACACTCTTGCTTTACCTTAAGATAAATATAATGTACATGCTACTTTCAACGTGAAGGATTTGTCTCCTTTGTAGGCGAAGATGACTACTCGATTCCGTGGTCGGAATCTTTTCCGAGGGGGAGGATAATGTGAACCCATAAGGCCCAAAGCCCAAGATCCTTTACAAGGAATTGGAGGCTCAATCACAAGAGCAACAACAAAGAAGACCAGTCAAGCCCTTTCCCTATTCATGAAGGATTTTGCAAACTTGGAGGAGAAAATGAAAAGATTGAAGAAGAAGAGGGAAAAGTGGATATTTTTTCCACCAAACCCAAGGAGCAAGCCAAAGGAGTGGCCCAAATATTCTCTATCATAATTTGGGTCCAAGAAGAGCAAATCATTTTGGAAATTTATAGCACTCAAGTGACAAGATGAAAGAAGTTTGAGGATAAAGGACAATTTTGCAAGTTACACCTTTCATCTCCAAAGGTTACAAACATCAAATGGGCACTTGATTATGATAACAAATGCTACAAATAAATTGGTCAATTAGTATAGAAATTAATTTTCCATTAATTTTATTTATTATTTTATTTTATTTTTCTTTCTACCCTAGGTCAATTCCCTACCTATAAATAGTGGTTGTTTCTACATTTTTAAGACACAAATCATATATGAAATTCACTTTGCAAATTTGAGAGAAAATTCTCTTCATTTCTACTACAATTTTCCACTTAACTCTTGTTCAAAGGTTTTGATCAAGTTTGCTAAATCCAAGGTTTCTTTCTCTTGAAGAAAGAGGTGTTGGATTCATCTTCCTTCCATTGGCAAAACTCCACTTTTGCTTGAACCATTTCCTGGATTCAAAAGGGTGTGTTGGTCAATTTTATCATCATTTTTTCTAGACAAGAAAAAAAGATCTTCAAGTGTGTTTCTTAATTCATAAGAAAACACATCACCTCCGAACTTGAGTTGTCCCACTTTGTTGATCTTTTTCATCCATTTCCATATTAACGTCATGAATAATATCTCCATTTCTTTGGTCCCCTAAACTTGTAACTGGATCATCTTGGTTGATATTTTCATTGATTTCATTACTCTCATCTTGCCACGCCTCCTCCTCAACAACATAAGTGGCATGCTCTGTCATACGTCTCGGTATGACTTTGGTCACAACCATCCAGTCTTTCTTATCCTTTGATTTTGTTTGGTACTTATTGTAATATACTTGTTCAGCTTGACCAACTAGAATAAAAAGATCATAGTTGACATATTGTTGACTTTGTTTGATCTCAACAATTCCATATTGTTTGTCAATTCTTGTCCCGCGTCCAATCTGTTGGATCAAACCATTTGCACTTGAATAGGACAACTCGCTTTGATTGGTAAACCTTGGAATTCCAATTGAATGATATCTTCAACCTCTCAATAGAAATCACAATCAATTGTACTATCCTTCGTGCATCGAATACATACCCCACTATTGTACGTTGATTTCCCATTGCCCTATGTAGTCGTCCCGTAACTTGTAACCATTTACAAAATACACTAGCCAAGTGACAACCCTACGTGAAGATCCAAATGAAACATCCCACAACATGCCACTTGATTCAACATCACAATTATTCTGTATCTGCAAGAACACGGTGACAAGTTGCAACTAGTGAGAATAAACCCTATGTGAAGGTACAAATGAAGGACGGTTGAGTGCGAAATTAATGAACATATCCAAACCGATGACCCAATCTTCATGTAACCCACGTTTTGGATGAAACCGACGACCAAACATCCAAGTACGATTGCTTTCCATTTCACTAGCTAAACATGTACTCCTCCGTCCTTTAAAAGTTGATTCATTTGACTTTCATGTTCGTGTAGCGACGTTTGACTCGAGTTTTTCTAAAATAAATAGTGAAGAAAAATTCAAAAAAATATGTTTGGAGGATATGTTGCAAATTATGATACACATACAAATTATTCAACTTTATATGTCAAAACATTCATAAAAATAAATCATAGATTAAATACCTTGAAAACAAGAAACAAATTAATCAACTTTTAAGGACAGAGGAGTATATATATATATATATGCACTTTTGTAAGTAACATGTATGTGTATTAATTAAGTGAAAAGGAATGGTAACCATTTTACTAACAAGACAATTAGATGATACAATTACTTAGTTAAAACATGAATCATAACATCAATATTAATTATGTTCTACCAATTATTGTTAGAAAACAAAAATAATATACGGTTACCTCAAAGTGTTGGTAAATTTCTTAAATTCAACAAGTGAAAGAAACATACATAAATAAAGAACAATTCATTAAAAAACATTACTTACTTAAAGACACTTAGCTAAGAACATTTAATTAACTAAAAAATACACTAAAGTTCGGAACAAATTAAAGAACATTACTTAGTTAAGGACAAATTATTAATTTAAAGAACCCATGTTATTTGAGTTTAGAACAATTAAAAATAATTTATTAATTAAAAAAGACTCTAAAATTTGGATTATAATTAATAAATTCTGATTTTAATAAAAAAATCAAAATTATTTTAAAACACCAACAAATGAGGGTGCCGACATTATTATCATGTGGTTCTGTTTCGCGGTGTCTCGCACCGAGGGTGCCGACATTCTGCTTTGTACACGCACTGGAGTGCGGTGCATTGCTCGTGTGTCCGCACCGGAGGGTGCGACACTTTACGTATATCCGCACCGTGAGTGCAGGTATACCTCTATGACCCTACGACAGTTTGGGGATCGCGACCCACCCGGTGCCGTGCTTTCTGCTCATCTGCATCACGTATATTCTGACCTCTTTGAGAGGGCTGTCGTTCTGGGTCGTTCTGGCGGTTGGACCGCGTATGATGGATTCTGACTCATCTCTGACTTTGCATACATACATATGTATATATATATTTGTACTTGTGTTTGTTCTGTTTTGCAGGTTCGATTCAGCAGATTTCTTGTTCAAACCGTATCTTACCTCAGCCCTTACCGGGTCCTTCCGAGGACTCACCCCTTATTTGTTTACCCACCTTTCAGGCCGTTTGATAAGCATCCGGCGGAGTAGATTTCGCGGTCTTGTAGTGGATTTGGGATTTTCAGCAGCAGCAGCAGCAGCAGTATCGCATGCGGAAACCTCCTGCGATAGCAGATTTTCTGATTTCGCACTAGGTACATTTAGATTTTAGTTTGATGGCTCAGTAGCTGTAGTTGCATGCATGTATTTAAATCATGAGTTGTATATGATGTGGGTTTATGGAATATAATCTGATCTTGATTGTCTTCGAGTCGAGGCGGAGCCCGACTTGTCTATATTGAATTGGTATATGAGATGGATTCTGCAGTTCTGCTTGTCTTGTATGGTATTTGGAGAAAGTTATATTACTTGTATGCTTGCCATGTATGGATTTCGGTAGGTTGCATGTTAGTGTCGATTACCCTGTTTAGTGGGTAAAATGCTCCGTAACCGCGCTTTCCGCCGTGGGTTCCGGTTTCCGAACGTCACGGTCGGCTCCGCCTCCGCAACCGGGCGGGGTGGCTGTGACAAGTTGGTATCAGAGCCCGGGTAGTACAGTGCACATGTGCCAGCGAGGACGCTGGGCTCCCTGGGGGGGTGGATGAGTCCGGATGCATGGCGATGACGACGCATGGCGATGCCGGTTGGACCGGGGAAGATCTAGCCATGGTCGGGGAAGATCTAGCCATGGTCCGTGACATGTTACGTCCCACATGGAAGGTTTAAAGAGGGATTATGGTGTATATAATGTACACCACCCTCCTTCCCTTCAAGAGGCCTTTTAACGGATGTTGGATTGAGGGGGAAAAGGCTGGGCCGTAACCCCAAGACCATCCATTCCGTTAGAAACAAAACCGTGAGGGGGAAAAGGCTGGGCCGTAACCCCAAAGCGGACAATATCTTGGCACTGTACACGGTCTGTGACAAGAATAGCTCCTATTCCTATTCCACTTGCATCACACTCAAGTTCAAAAGTCTTACCAAAATCAGGAAGAGACAAAACAGGAGATGTGCTTAGCCTTTCTTTGAGTGTGTTGAAGGCTTTTTGGTGAGATGAAGTCCACTTGAATGGAACATCCTTCTTGACCAATTCATTGAGAGGAGTAGCAATTGTAGAAAAATCTATTACAAACCTTCGATAAAAGCTTTCTAGTCCATGAAATGATCGAACCTCAGTGGCACTTTTGGGAACTAGCCATTCCACTATTGCCTTCACTTTTGATTCATCTACACTTAATCCATGTTCACTTACAACATAACCAAGAAAGACAACTCGCTTAGTAGCAAAAACACATTTCTTCAAATTGGTATACAACTTCTCACATCTAAGTGTAGAAAATAACAACCTCGGCTATTCAACATGTTCTTCTTTTGTTTTGCTATATACTAAGATATCATCGAAGTATACAACAATAAATTTTCCAATGAAATATTTTAGAACATGATTCATCAAGCTCATGAAAGTACTCAGTGCATTACATAAGCCAAATGAAAGAACAAGCCATTCATATAAACCAAGTGTAGTTTTGAAAGCTATTTTCCGTTCATCACCTTGTTTCATTCTTATTTGGTGATACCCACTTTTAAGATCAAGTTTAAAAAAAAAATTGAACCACATAATTCATCAAGCATATCATCCAAAAAAGGAATAAGATTTCTATACTTTATTGTGATCTTATTGATAGGGTGACAATCCATACACATTCTCCATGTTCCATCACTCTTGGGAATTAAGAGGACCAGCACAACACATGGAGATAGTCTTTCTCTGATGTACCCTTTTCTAACAATTCCTCAACTTGTTTTTGAATCTCCTTTGCTTCTTCTGGATTGGTTCTATAATGAGAGCGGTTGGGCAATGAAGCTCCAGGCACCAAATCAATTTGATGCTCAATACCTCTAAATGGAGGTAGTCCACTTGGCTCCTCAAAGAGTTCCTGAAAATCATTAATCAAAGAAGATAAAAATTTGGGAATTTCTTCCTCCTTTCCAATAGTCAGAAGACAGGTGTTAGAAATAAACAAATAACATGACTTGTTACTCAACAAAGTCTTTTTCACATGTTTAACTTTGGCGATAGAGATTAGACACTCTTGTTTTATCTCCAACTTACTTTTTCCACTCAAATCACTCTTGCACTCTTTAGTATCTTGCAAAACCACTTGGGTTTTATTTTTCTTTTCATTTTTATCCTCATATTTACCATCCTTCCTCTCGGCCTCATGCTGAAGGTGTAGTTGATCTTGGTTGGCTTCTTGTGGGGACAAAGGGAGGATAGTGTGCTTTCAATTTTTATGGGAAATGATGTACTTGTTGGAGTCGCCGAGATGAGTAACTTGCCTGTCAAACTGCCAAGGCCTTCCAAGAAGAACATGGGCTGCATTCATCTTGGTCACAACGTCACAAAAAACTTCATCTTCATATTTAGCAATCTTAATTGGCACAACAGCTTGGGATAACACTTTAATAGCCGAATTTTCATCTATCCATTGAAGAACATATGAAGATGGATGTTTGTGAGTAGTAAGACCTAACTTGTTCACCATGTAAGAACTAGCCACGTTAGTACAAGAACCACTATCAATGATGAACAAAGTTTACCAAAGAACTAGCGCTCTTGTTTGGAACAAGTTCTCTCTTTGACTTTGTTGTGATGGATGGGCATGTAAAACTCTCCTTGAGACAAGTAGTTCACCTTGAAGTGTGGTTCTTCAAATTCTTTATACTCACTTTCCTTTTGAACATTTAGCTCTTCTTCCTCCTCATTTTCATCATCACTAAACCACTCATCGTCTCTGCAAATCATCACTTTAGGATTTGGGCATTGATAAGAATAATGTCCCTTACCCTTACATTTGAAACATTCAAGGACTTTTTGTGGAGTTTGGTTAGAAGGGGATTTATTTTGAGTGGGTGGTTTATTTTGAGGTGGAGCTTGGTTGGAATAAGTGTTTCGAGGTTGGTTACCTTTTGGAGGTGGAGCTCGAGGTTGGCTTCTCCATTGGTTCCTTTGTGGTTGATTGTATGACATGAAGATCTGCTTTTGTAGTGCCTTTCAACCTTGATGGTCTTGTGGACTATATTCTCAAAATCTTGGTACTCACATAATTCATGAGATTTGGAAATTTCTGTTTTGAGGCAATATAGGAATCTGGCCATCTTTGCTTCCTCTATATCATTGACTTGGGCTTTCATGAGAGCGGCTTCTAACTCCTTGTGTTAATCTTCCACCGATTTGTTGCCTTGTACCAATTGTTGGAGTTGTTGGTGGCACTCCCTTTCATAATATGATGTAGGGTGTAAGTTTAAACCGTGACCCGAACCCGACCTAAAATTGTCGGGTGAAGGGTGAAAATACCCTTGGGTGGCCCGAACCTGACTTTTAGCCCAAATTTCAGGTTTGGGTCGGGTTCAACCCGAAATTCCCGAGCCCGATCCAAAGCCCAAACTTCCACTAAATAATTATTTATACTTTGTAAATAAAGACATTTTAACTTTTCACTTGTTATAATTTCTTTAGCTCACTAAGGTAGAGACTCATAATGCATGTTTTTATACATGCTTGGGGGGCATCAAGCCTTTGTAGACATCCAATGTGGGATGAAAGAAGCAAATTAAAGACTCAACTCTTGCTCCTCTTTATCTACCATCAATGTGGGATAAAGATTAAAATCACAAGGCATGCTTTTTACATACTTCAAGCTTTGAAGTTTATATGGACCCCGAGAGTATTAACCCATTTAAAGACTGATGTGATCACATTGGTCATTTACTAAGACAAAGAAGGAAAAGCTAAGCTAGTCCTAAGACAAACATCAAAGTGTGGAACACCGAGACTAGCATTAGTATAAACAAGAGGTTCGGAGAGGGACAATCTGCCCTTTCTCTTCACCTCAACCATTAACATGGTTTCAGCCTTAATCTTACTAAGATGCTCATGTTTGCTAAAGAAAGGCATGGATGTGTCGCATGGAGTAAAATAAGCTTTCTTTAGCGCATGCACTCTAAGCATACTAAACATGGCATCTTGGGGAGTTCTATATATAGATACGAACAATGGGTGTGGAGGATGAACGATGTCTGATCCATCACCCCTGTTCGTAGCATGCAAGCTTAAGGAAGCCATGGATTCGCACTCAGGCGTATACCCTTTGCTGCTAGGAGAAAAGGAAAAATTACCTTCTCCCAAGTGTAGGCTCGGTTGGAACTCCCGAGTGAGCTCTTCCTTCTTCCAAAGCCGTGGCGCCTTCGCCATCTTCTAGCCTTCGCGCATCCGCGGCCTCTTCATTTTTCTGCACAACCAAAGAAGAACAACAAGGTTGAGAAGATGAAATGGTTAGTTCTTCTTGGAGGGTAGTTGAAGGCCCGGGTGAGTCTTTCTTTTCACTCAATTGGCTTTGGAGAGCTCTCTCCTTGATTCTCTCTCTTTTCTTTTCTTTCTCTCTCCCTCATATTCTAAGTACTCATTCTTGAGCCTTTCAATCATTTGAGAGAGAGTTTCTTCATTTGGATTTTGGTGAGGGTTTGGATTTGGGGTGTGGGCTTGGGCTGCGCAAGCATTCGGGTGCGCGGCTCACCCAAGGGTTTGTGGCGATGGGGGCCTTCGCCTCCTGTCATGGGAGGGAGTTGGTTCGCTTTGGGGCGAAGACCCTTCGAGTGGAGATTTGGTGGCGGAGACTGGTGGAGTTGCTAGGTGTAAGGCGCAATGGGGGCCTTGTTTGGTAGTATGGAGAGGGTGGCTCCTCTTGTGGGGAACCATACCTTTGCCATAACAACCTCTTCAATCTACTCCACGTCCGAATAGGGGGTTCGCCATATTGTTTTCGTTGGGCGAGCTCTTGGCGATGCCATCTCTGGGCTTCTCCTTTTAAGCACCTTATGGCAAAGTCTAATCTTTCTTCATCATGAAGTTGGTAATACCAAAAGTGGTACTCCAACTTCTCCATCCAATGCCATAAGTCTTCTTCGAGTTTGCATCTCTTTTTCAAGGGATGAAACCCAATGAAATGTAGGTCTTCTTCCGCCATGAGTTCGCCTGCACACTTAAACAATAAAGTTAGTACCGCTCACGCTCACGTGTTTAGGGGGTCTCTCCTGCCGCGAAGGGGTCTGCCCTTTCGCGAGGGGTCACACTCGGCTTTCCCTCTTTCCTCTTGCTTGTAGCTCTCAAAGCTTGCTCTTTACAGTGCCAAACCCGAAAATGAATACCAGAAGATAACCTCTAGCATGCAAAAATCTTTTAAGTAATGAAGTACTAGTTACTTGAAGCAAGCTAGGTTAAAATGGAGAAGGGGGTTCTTTGGCAGCAAATATACAAGAGGGTCAGAAGTGAGGTTTTGGCGCACAAACACTTTTGGCTCAAATTTGAAATCGAAATTAGATCAAGGTCACTGTTCATATGAGTTGTGGAATGAACAGATATGAACACTCATATGAACACCAAGAACAATAAGAACACAGATTCGATTTCTTCTATGCTTTTCACAACCAAGCTTTATACACCACTTCTTTTCATTCTTCAACTACAACATCACTCTTTTAAGCGTATAAATCTTTGCATGTTACGGTTTGAACAATAAGAACCGCAATCGCTTTCTTTTCTTTTTCTTCTTCTTCTCTGGTTCTCTTCTTCTTCCTTCTCTTTTTTTTGACTTTTGTTTTATGAAGTTGCTAACACAACAACAACTCTTAACACAGAATCAACACAACAGATTAACCGAAATGAAAAATGGATAGGGGGTTTCAAAAAATGGACAAAATATAACGCGGTTATAAAAATGTAAAAACAAATCTTTCTTCAAGTAGAAGTTAAAGGGGTTTAACCTTGAAGAAATCACAAACAACTCCAACAAGCGATCTGGCTCTGATACCACTTGATACGATCACGGGGACGACGGAGGCGAACCCGCGTAATCATACAGAAGCGCAGATCTAGCTAGAAGGAGTCAACGAACAAGGAAGGGATAAATTCGGCCACAGACACCTCCCAACTACGAGGTTGGGCAATATCTGCGATAAGCCTGGGGAGTATGGAAGATCTAGCACCTCTCAACTACGAGATTGAGCAATACTAGATATTAAACTTGATAATAAACAATCAAGGGGGATGGCGGAAAATAGCAAGAGGGTGAGAACCGGAGCTTAAGGAATTTTCCTTCTTAAGCTTTAAACATGTTCTACGTTATTCTAGGAGTCTGTTGTTCCTTTTATAGGGAAGGAAGGAACAGACTCTTACATATGCGCATGCATGCCATAAAGCGTACAGTGCTTTGTCATGCATGCCATACTAAAAAGGTAAAAAGGTAATAGCTAAAGTAAACAACTATACTCCCAAGTGTCTCGCTTGAAAGGAGGGAGTGTTCGGATGGGATGGGAGTGGTTCGGAGTGGTTGGCCAATTTGAGGAGCCGAGGTGGCTTCGCTTGGGCTTCGCCGAACCGGAAGGCCTCGCACCGAAGGCTTCACCTTCGTCGTGAAGCTTCGCGGAGATGGCTTCGCCGAAGACCTCGCCTTCTCCTGGAGGCTTCGCAAGAAGGCTTCGCCTTCGCTTGGAGACTTCACATGAGGGAAGCCCAGCCTTAGTGCTTAAGCCTTAACTCAAGTTTCCTCTCTATAATGATAGGAATTACAATCAAAATTTTAAAACCATGAATCTAAGTCAATTTCTCCTAAGAAAAAAACTGGAACCATGAAGGTCGGATTACCACCTTCAACCTGACCTGATCCGAAAAAAAAGTTCGGGTCGGTTTTGGTCTAACATGCAAGGGTATAAGAATTTTGGGTTCGGGTTGACCTGAATAAATTTATTCTCTCTTTGTTTTAAAAGCAGGAGTTCGGGTTACATGGGCAAAACCGACCTGAACCCGAGAATTTCAGGTTCGGGTTGACCCGACCCGAACATCTTTATGGGTTGGGTTCGGTTCTGTATATAGGTAATTCGAATTTTCGGGTTCGGGCCAACCCGACCTGAAATTCGTCGGGTTGACCCGAATTACACCCCTATCATTTCAACTTTCTATGCCCAGTCAAAGAACTCTTGAGGGTCATTGCCATAGAAAGGGGGAATTTTAATTTTCAGATTGTTGAGCACTCGTTGCTCCTCTGATGATTTCCTTCTTGCTCGATTCTCAAAGTACTCATCATCTTCTTGATGGGTATGAGCATTGGTTGCTCGGGTTTGAGTCTCGGCATTTCTTTCATTGTCTCTTTCTTGGTTGGATGTAATAGATATATGATTAGAACCTTCACCTTCCTTGGGTTTACCTTTTCTTTCTTTTTCATTAATGAAAATATCTTCAAGGCTAATTATCCGAGCCGTAAGAAGCTTCATCATTTCTTGCATATTTTTCATGTAATTTTTCATTCGTGCTTTTGGTGAAGTAGGATCTGACATTATAACAAGTGTTTACACTCAAACTCACCGAAAAATTCTCTCCAAGTCCTCAAACAATTTTTGTGCTCAAAACTCTTAGTTTCTAAATAAAAAGTTTTGGATCAAGAGAATCAAATACAAAAATCACTTTAAACCTTTCAGAAAAAGATTTTTGTTACTTTTTGCAATGATTTTGGAGAAGTGTAGAAAGGAGTTTTCTGCAATTTGTGAAAAGTTGGTGGTCTTTTGGAAAGTATTTCAAAAATGCGAGGAGTTTTTTTCAAGAAATCCTTGAACTCTTCTCTCTTTTGTTTTGCCAAACATTCACTTTGTAAAATTTGCAACAAATGCTTCTTTTTTTCCCAAACTTTCAACTTCTTTTTTTTTTCTTTTTTTTTTCACACAAGGTGCAATAATAGAAAATGTCAAAAAAGAAGGTTAGGCACAATAAGAGGTAAAGGTAGAAAATATTAAAATTGGTTAGATGCCAAGTAATATGACAAATAACATAATTATAATAATTGAATATCAAGGGATAAGGAAGGGGTTGCAAAAAGATAAATTGCAAGAAATAAATTGCAAAATAATAAATTGCAAGAATGTAAATTGTGAGAAATTAAAAGTTAGGTGTAGAAATGTAAATTGTAGAAAGTAGTTAGGTGTGCGGAATGTAAATTGGAAAAATGTAAAGTGTTAGATGGTTAATGGAAAAGATTTGAAGATGGGGAAATTATTTTTCATCAAGAACACAAAAACTCTTTATCTTCAAAAATAGTTGTCCTAGAACAAGAAGATGGCTCTGATACCAATTGATATGTTTTCTTATGGATTAAGAAACATACATGAAGATCTTTTTCTTGTCTAGAAAGATGATGATAAAATTGGCCAACACCCACTTTTGAATCCAAGAAATGGTTGAAGCAAAAGTGAAGTTTTGCTAAGGAAGGAAAATGGATCCAACACCTCTTTCTTCAAGAGAAAACACCCTTAAATTTAGATAAATTTGATCAAAACTTTGAAAAAGAGTTGAGTGGAAAAATGTTGTCAAAATGTAGAGAATTTTCTCTCAAATTTGCAAAGTGAATTTCATATATGTTATGTCCTTCAAAGTGTAGAAATAATCTCTATTTATAGGTAGGGAATTGATCTAAAGCATGAAGAAAATAAAAGAAAAAATTACAAATTAAATTGATGGAAAATTAATACTAATTATCCAATTTAATTCATGCATTCGGTTCCCTATTTATGTGAACAATTGGTGCTTGTAACTTTTGGAGATGAAAGGTGTAATTTGTTAAATTGACTTTATCCTTTAACTTCTTTCATCTTGTCACTTGAAAATTGAGTCCTCTAGGTTTTCAAAGTGATCTACTCTTCTTGCGCCCAAATTTTGATGGAGAATATTGGCGCCAATCCTTTGACATGCTCCTTGGGTTTGGTGTAAAAAATATCCATTTTTCCTCTTCCTCTTACTCTTCAATGTTTTTCATTTTGCTCCTCCAAGTTTGAAAAATCCTTCATGAATAGGCAAAGAGATTGGTTGGACTTCTTTACTTTTGCTCTTGTGATTGGGCCTCCAGTTCCTTGTAAAGGGTCTTGGGTTTTAGGCCTTGGTGGGTTCACATCAAGAGGGTTCATTTAATACCGTTGTTCGGACATCATCTACAGAGTATTAAAGCTTGAATGAGCTATCTAATGAAAATGATGATTCAAGATGACTAGTTAATTTATTTGTGACTTTTATATATTTCATATTTATCCGATGTTCGACATTTTCGATAAAATGCATTACTTGTGACTTTTATATATTTCATATTTATCATGTGTTATATATACATACATGTTGTACATAGATTTAAATTTCATGATGTAGGTAGAACATAATGGACGAAGATGAAAATATTCAGCGGACAGAAGAACAAATCTACTTTATCACCATTAGGGAGAGCTTTTGGATTGTATAGGTCGGACAGGTCGAGTCAAGGGACTGACGGATCCGGGCATCGCGACACTGATGATGACGACGAGACACACGTTCAGAATACAGTTGAAGATTATATTGTCGCCCCGAGCGATGATTCTGTTGCACGTTGTATTCATCAGCGCCAGCAAACAAGCAGATCTCGGCGTAGCCAGACGCTACTACATGGCACCGGGCAGGATCACCATCGCATATTTCTCAAGCCATTTGGTGATGGGTAATTAACTTAAATTTGATATCCTAATTCATAAAATAATGTCAATTAACTGTTACGTGCATAATATGTTTCTTTATAAATATAGGTTTAATCCAAGTAAGGCAAAGGATTGGGTTACCTTTGTGATTAAAGCTAATTATGATAATGGAACGAGAGATGCATATCCAACTTGGGCCATCACTCGATCCCAAGGCGCAGCTTGTCTAATGGTTCGCCGAATTCAAGGTATAAATTAAAAGTACTTTACTCATATATAGCTAAACTCTTTGTTACAAGATTTAATTGTTACTACAAAAATTTCTTATGTATATTAATGTTTACAATTACCAACCTTGTTAGAAACATTGCGAATGGAATCTAATTCATGCGCAAGAGGTGTATACGATTTTGATTTTTCGGTCTAGCGTCTCTGCTAGGGTTTCGTCTAGCCTTTGTCTAGCATTCGTGCTTCCTTGTGAGGCAGGTTTTGTTTGTTCTCTTCCTTTCTCTCGCAGTGATTAGGGTAGTGATGGAAGATATACAGAATTCGTGGCAGCGACTATCTCTAACGGAAGCGGAAGAAGCGTTGGTGGAAGACGACGATGGAGGCGAGGAACCTTCTGCTCCACAACGATACTTCCTAGTCGGCAAACTCAACTCAATCGCACCCTTTAACACGGCGGCTATGCTCTCCACTCTTCAGGCAACTGAAGTCGGCAAAATCACTTGATATTGATGTTATTGATGAGAATTGCTTTCTTTTCAAATTCAAGGGCAGGGGTGATGTCGACCGAGTACTTGATGGCAGGCCTTGGTTCTTCGACAAACACGTTACGCTATTGAAGGAAATCAGTACGATGTGCCACCACGAAAACAAATTTTAGACAAGACGTTGTTCGATTTAGACTTTATGATCTACCAATATCTCGCTTGGAGGGAAGATACGGTCGGGTGATTAGCAAGCGGGCGGGGAAGGTTTTACGTGTGGGCTACGGTGGGTCGTGAGATTGGTGGACGTTTTGCTAGGGCTTTGGTAGAGATGCCCATCTCTCAACCGCTCCCTAGAGGAACACGATACAAGGGAGTTAATCAGAACCAATATTCATTATTTTCAAGTACGAGCGGCTACAACACTTCTATTACGTATGTCGGATTCTTGGCCATATTGATCGAGACTGCGATCAAGCCGAGAAGGAAAATCAATATGTACCCCATACAACTGATCATGTTCCAACAGGGGAAGAAGTGAATTCTGTGGAGTTGTGACCAAGGGATCGATTGCAAGGAAAGGGAGACAAGGTGGCCCAAAATGGAAGAGAAAGGCGAGATCACCAAGAGGCTTGGAAACCGAGGCGCTAGCCATAGACACCGGTAGGAAAAGGTATGACCGAGATGATATGGAGATTGATAACAATGACAAACGCTCATGGCTGGTTGAGGTTTTACAGCAAGTGTTCAAGTGATATTAAGGCAACGGCGGACCTGCTGCACAGGGCCGCCGATCCCAATGATTTGCATATTTCAGAACTGCTGTGGTTTGAGGGCACCACAGGCAGTTCGTAATCTGAAGTCCCTCACCCAACAGATAAAACCGCACATGCTGTTTCTTAGTGAAACACATTTATCTGTTCGGGATATGGAGCGGGTTAAAAGCAAATGAGGTTCGGGCATATGTTTGTCGTCCCGAGTTCGGGAGATTCAGGTTTGTCGGGAGGGTTGGCTTTTCTTTGGAATGAAGATATCCTAGCAACGCTCGGTAGCTTCTCCAACTATCATATTGACATGGAAATTGCTTGGGGTGGGTCCAATGAGAAGTTTCAATTACAGGTTTCTATGGTGATCCTGTTGTGAGTCATCGACACAGAGGTTGGAACATTTTGAAAACTCAAAGCTCGCTCCACTTTACCTTGGGTTTGCGCTGGCGACTTTAATGAAATCCTTTTTACCCATGAAAAGTGGGGAGGGGTCGAAAGAAACGAGCACCAGATGGAGAGTTTCCGGGATGCACTAGATTTGCGGTTTAGAAGATATGGGCTACCTAGTTCTGACTACACCTAGGCTGGCACATGTGCAGGTGGTGCGAATCAGGTGTAGGTTAGATAGAGTAGTGGCATTCGAGATGGCAGGTTACTGCTTCCGAGATCGGGCTGTGTGGGTCCGCAATGGACCCTTATCCGATCACCGCGCCGTGATCTTACGGTGGCAAATTGGAGGTCGGTGGTGGGGGGACCAGGCCTTTCCGGTTTGAATCAATGTGGCTTCGACATCCGGGACTTGGGGATGAAACTGAAAAACTATGGAAAGAAGAGGGGCTGGACACTAATCCTACCGTATGCCAAAGCCTCAAGCACCTCCACTGGGTTACGTTCCTCGAACAAAGATGTGTTTGGACATCTTGATAATCGCGAAAGCAACTTGACAAAAAGTTGCGTAACATTTCGAAAGCACGTGCCTCCAATGCTAGATTTGATGAAATAAAAGGGTTAAGAGCTGAGCTTGCAGAACTGGAGACCAGGAAAGAAATTATGTGGAAGCAAAGATCGAGGGTGGAATGTCTGCATGCAGGCGACAATAATACCAGCTTCTTCCATTCCTTTGCCTCCTCCAGACGTCGTTCTAATAGCATCACCAGACTCCAAAATGAGGCTGGCCAGTGGGTCGATCAGGCAGAGGATATTGCAGAGGTGGTGCGTCATTATTTCTCTGATTTATTCACCACGTCAAATCCGCCAGGTAATGACAACATTTCAAGTCTTATTAACTGCAAGATTTCGGAGGATACGCAGCGAGCTTTACTTTTGGACTTCTCGGAGGAGGAAATTCTCCAAGCCTTGAAGGATATGCATCCAACAAAGGCTCCGGGTCCGGATGGTGTTACAGCCCAATTCTACCAAAAGTTTTGGAGCCAGGTAAGCAAGGATGTCAATAAGTTTTGTTTAAATGTGCTAAACAAAGGTGCTAGTGTGCAGGAGGCAAACTTCACTTATATTGCTCTTATTCCAAAGACGCCAAAGCTGGAGACGATGAAACAATTTCGACTGATCAGCCTTTGCAATGTAATCTACAAATTGGTGGCTAAAACAATTGTAAACAGGCTAAAATCAATCATCCCAGCCATTATTTCTGAAGAGCAAAGCGCCTTTGTTGGTGGGCGTCTGATAACAGTGAATGCTTTAATTGCTTATGAAGTTCTCCATGCTATCAAGAACAAGTGTAACGGCCAGATGGGGCAATGTGCAATCAAATTGGATATGTCTAAGGCATACGACAGATTGAATGGAGCTTTGTGGAGAAAATGCTTCGAAGTTAGGCTTCCTACCGGACTAACAGAACTATTATTGATTGCATATCTACAGCTTAGATACTCGCCTCTTATCAATGGTATACCATCTGCGGAGATCACTCCACAATGAGGCTTAAGACAGGAGACCCCTTATCCCCGTATCTCTTCATTATTTGCGCCAAGGCTTATCCACAGCTCTCAAGAAGGCCGCGGTGACGGGCAAATATCGGGTGCATCGGTTAGCTATGGTGGTCCGCGTATATCTCATTTATTATTTTCCGATGATTCTTTATTATTCTCGAAGCCAATGATCAAGAGACAGTCAAATCTTGGATATTCTACATCGTATGAAGAAGCTTCGGGACAATGTGTTAATCTTGATAAAACAGGTCTGTATTTCTCTCAAAACACAATGAGCAGGGAGCGAGATACCATCCTAACAAAGTTTGAAGTTAGTGAAGCCAAAAATATGGAGAAGTATTTGGGTTTGCCGGCCATAGTGGGCCGAAGCAAGAAGAAGGCCTTTGGTTATCTTGTTCACAAGGTGGAAAAAGCAATTGCAGGTTGGAATTATAAATTACTTTCAAAGGGAGGCAGGGAGGTTTTACTGAAAGCAATAGCACAAGCCATCCCGACTTACACAATGTCAATATTTCTTATTACACCTGATCTTTGTGCGAGAATCGAACGTAAGATGAACCAGTACTGGTGGTCTCACAACCGATCCGGAACAGGTATCTGCTGGACAAAATGGACTTATTTATGTAAAAGCAAAAGCATGGGTGGATTGGAATTCAGGAACTTATATGACTTCAACAAGGCCATGCTTGCGAAGCAAGGCTGGAGGCTGATCTCAAAGCCGGTTTCCCTGTGTTCGCGGGTTCTTAAGCACCGCTATTACAGGCATACAGATTTTCTTAATGCAGGTAAGGGGAACAACCCTTCTCTGACTTGGAAAAGTATTCTGGCGGGGCGCACGGTGTTAAATTATGGAGTTCGTTGGAGGAAATGGGAGTGCGGTCCGAGCTTGGCTGGACCCTTGGCTGCCAGGCGCGACCCTCCCTAGGCCGTATGGCCCTGTCCCGTACGAGAGCGCGACGCTGAAGGTAGCGGGCTTGATGGATTGGAGTACGAGGAGTTGGCGGACGGATCTCATTCAAGATATGTTTGTGCCGGCGGATGTGGCTCGAATCGAAAAAATCCAACCGGGTGGTCTGGAGGAGATGGACATCATTTCATGGCAGTTTGAGTCTTTTGGTGAGTACACAGTCAAAAGTGGTTACCACCTCTTGCAAACCCTTGATAACGATGAAGTTGATATTACCGAAAAAAAGGTATGGACAACTATATGGGGCTCGCAGGTCCTGAAGAAAACAAAGATTTTTGTATGGCGAGTATTCAAGAGATGTTTACCAGTAAAGACTGAGCTCGTTAGAAGACATATTGAACATGACCCACTTTTTCCCATATGCGGCCAACATAATGAAACATAAGTGCACGTTCTCTTCCATTGCGAAAGAGTAGCGGATATATGGAGACAAAAAGGCCTAGCATGCATCCCAGAAGCCTCTCCATCCCAACTGCTTCAGTGGTTCCAGTTCATGGATGATATTACCCCGCCGGGCGGGTGGGAATTGATCTTTATCATAGCTTGGACGATCTGGTTTCACCGTAATAAGAAGGTACATGAAAATATCAACTTTAATATCCATGATATCTTATGGCAGGTAGAACGGGCTCTAAACGAGGCGAAACTTTCCAAAACCCCGGCATGGCCTAGAAGTGAGGCAAAATGGCAACCCCCTCTTGCAAACTGGTCCAAACATAACACGGATGCGGCGCTAGATAACATGGGTCGAGTTGGCATCGGAGCTGTCTTGCGGGATAGCCTAGGTCGTATTCAGGCGACTTTTGCTATCCCTTATCAGAATAATCATGATGTCTTTTTTACGGAAAGCTTGGCGGTTTCAGAGGGCTTGCGTCGTCTTGGCATGTTTGGCACTTCCAAAATCATTGTTGAGACTGACGCTTATCAGGTAGCTGGAGCTATCCTTTATGGGAAGAGCTTTAGATCGGAAGCTTGGAGAAATGTCTCAGCTGCCCATCACTCCCTCTCCTGCCTAGAAGTGTGGCAAGTTTTCCATTGCTTCCGTGAAGGAAACCAGGTGGCTCACACACTTGCCCGAGTGGCTTTACATTCGGTTCAGCCGTCTATGTGGATTGATTGTACTCCAAATCCTATTGCTCATCTTCTGTAATTTTGGCTTCTCTTACGTTTCTCTCTCTCTCCCTCTCTTGCCCCCACTGGGCCCTCGGGGTTTCTACCTGGTATCTTCCCCGTTGTTCTGCTAGGAAAGTAGTGAATCCAGGCCTAGGTAGAATCTGTTTTTCTCCCTCTTTTCAATTCGTTTGAGAAGCCTTCTTCTTTCTATAAAAAAGAGGTGTATATGATTTTCAACAAGCTTGGCGTAAGTCATTTGAATAGCATGTACAATACATTAAGGCAACAACCTCAAGAGAAGCGTCGGAGCTATGCAAGTTGGCTTGGTAATGAATCTTAACGAAAATTATTTGAGTTCTGGGTAAGTGAGCAATTTGAAGCTCAACGGCTAAAAATGCAACATATACGAAAGCAAGCTACTCCGGATGCTCCGATTTACATGAAGGGCCGTCATTCAGTTTCTGACATAGCATTAATTTTGGTATAGTCTCCCAGTGATGTGGTTGTCAGATTGTTCTGATATCAATCAATGTGAACCAGGAGGGTATCCTGGAACACGAAGAGCAGATCTAACCAACAAAGGAGCAACACGGGGTAGGTATGATGGATGAGGCGAAAATGTCAACAAATTGACAAATCCGGAATGCGCTAAAACAAAACGATGCGGAAGCTCGTGAAACGAACTGATATGGCCGCCAACTCCTCCTGGATCCTTACTCAGGTAAAGATGGTGTTATGCCTTTGGCGATTCCTCCTTCTTGATACCAATAATGGTCCAAGACAAAGAAAGCCTTCGTTGCCAAAAATTGTGGGGGAATTTAGATGGGGCCAACACCTCCTTCCAATGAGAAGGCAATATTGGTCTTAGTAGACTTGTCAAGAAAACTCAACAAGAATTGAGTGGAAAAGGTAGATAGGTTGAAAAGAGAATAACTTTCAATTTCAAGGAAAAAGTGTAATATATTTTTGATGATTGAATTTTCTTGCAAATTCTCCTAGACTTCCTTTTATAGAGCAAGGAAGTTATACATCCAAATCAATTTACAATTCCCTTCATCTCCACTCTTAATGATGAAAATTAAAAAATGTAAATATGAGAATTTAAAACAATTATTGCTAACTTATTATAGGCTAGCTAAGGGGTAGAACTAGCCAAAATATCTCTGAAAACTGAAATAAAATGATGAAAATTCGAGCTTGAAGATGAGGGATGAGTTTTGGCCAAATAAATGAGGAGTAAGTGATCCTCATTTAATGCTTTGATGGAGAGACTTCAAGGCTTGTAACTCCTCATTCACCAATGGTTTCTGGATGATTTTGGATGACTCTTGAGTCTTCAAGGCTGCTGACGTTCGTCATTGAAGATTGAATGCTTGGAAACCTTTGAAATGCATTGAATGCGCCAGCTGGAAACTCAACAGGTTGAGAATTTCGTGGACAATGGTTTTTCTTGGCATTTGATATGACTAACTGGATTTGGGCTTCTTTCTCTTGAACCATAGTATTGAGATGGGCTTTAGTCCAAGAACTGAGTGTATGGACATTTCCTTCATCTCCAAAAATATATTCATTTTGCTCCTCAAACTTTCAAAACTGTCCATCAACAAGTTGAGCATGTCATTTGTCTTCTTGGCAATTTGAATGGTTAATTCAAAAAATTCCTTGAACGCTCGGGCCTTGACATGTTGGAGCTCAAACCAATAGTTTAGAGCTCGGGATGAAGGCTCATTGAAGGTGGAAAGGTTGAAAAGAAAGAATATCCTCTTTTGGTATGTGAGCTCTTGGATCCTGAACATTACACATGGTTGCATGTAAGTCACTTGGCGGATTCGCGTAGTAAACGGAGCACACCGCAGAAAGATTCTAAATATGAGAAGTCCCCCTTGGATTCGAGAAGAATAAAATGAAGAACGGCAACGAAACGAAATGAGGCGTTTCTAGCTCTAGTTTCGGATGAGCTTCTCCCAATTATGTCTGGTAATAGAATAGGGCGGCTTGCTTTGACCAAGACTCCACTTTTTGCTCCGTCCATGGAGCGTATGAATTTCCTGGAATGTAGATAGACCAAAAGAGGGAATGAAGAGATAGGAATAGGAATTATAGTACCATTGGAAAAAGGGGCACCTGTGGAAACATCTCTACTGACGAACCATTTCAATAGTACGGGTTGGTGATGGAGAGATTGAGAGCGAGATTTGAGAGAGCAATTTTGACTTAGATTAGAAAGCGGACTTGAATCAAATTTATATTTTTAGCGGCCTTGTAGCGGCCAAAGCCAAAATATTTACTTTTGCTTTGCTTTAGGTTTTGTAATAGCGGCCTGCCTCTGCAGGCGTTAAAGCAATCGCGTAGTGAATATTCCAAGAATATTCCATTCGTTAATGGTCTCGAGTGGTAAATATGGTCCAAATGAGCAAGATGTATATTTTGTTTGTGAGCTTAAATTGTAACTTTTACAAATCTAGGATTATTGTTTTTCATTTTTAAAGGTTTAGGGTCAAAATGAGCATGACGATACGATTCGTAATAGAGCATTCCGAGAATATTTCTTCCGTTAATAGTTCCAGTGGTACATATGTTCCAAAAGTAAACATCATTTGTAAAAGCGTCTAAAGACAAAATGATGATGACAAAAGAAGATCAGTTTCTTTAAAAAAATGGTAAAAAAATGATATTTTACCAAACGAGAGTGGCAAAAGGGATTCTTTTCCTTTAATCTATTTACGCGTAGACATCAAATTTTCTAATATTTTAAAGATCATTTTAAAGATTTTCATATGTTTTTGTTGTTAAAGGGATAATTTTTTTGGAATTGGTTTCATTCTTTTTCTATATAGATACCAAATATTTTCAGTCTTATGATTTGGATCACTTTAAAGTTTATCATTCTTTTTGGTTGTTTTTTATTATTTCATTTAAGTATCATAATTAGAAATCTAAATTTTCTAAATATTTTTTCTACATTTTTCAATATTTATATTTATTAGAATTTTAGTCAAACATTGAATTTTGAAAAAATCAAAGTCAAATAATCCAATTAATGGCAGAAAAAGGGAGTGTGTTAGGTGTTTTCAGATTTACATAACTTTATTTTTTCTTTTCTTTACCATTCATTTAAAAATTCACATCTTTTTATTTTGTAATTCGATGGTACTAACAAATACTCTTGTCCATCATTAATTTAGACATTTGAATTTCATGCTTCAAAATTCAATATTTACTCAATTTTTAACAAATAAAAATAATGAAAAATTCACAAAAAAGTATATTCCTCCGTCCCATATATAATGGAACACTTTGACTTGACATAGAGATTAAGGTGAAAAAATTTTAATATTAACTTTCCAATTTTACCATTTTTCTATGTTGAAAGATGTAATCAAACACTAGTACCATATTTTTAAAGGCACATTCATCAACACTCTAATTGATCAGGACTAATAAATATGCTATCATCACTTTGCAGTCGATTGGTACTATCATACGTAATTGATCATAATAGAGACCTATTTTGAAGCGTATACATCAATATTTAATCGATCAGTACTAATAAATATGATTATCACCTTACAGTCAATGAAGCATCAATGTTACACAATTGATTAAAAAACACTATTTTCAAGGCGCATACATGAATATTTAATCGATCAGTACCAAAAACACTATTTTTAGGGCACATATGCAGGTGACTCTTTATAAATGTAATGGAGCAAATATGTATTCTAAGCATCAATAATGCATGAAACGTATGAATGGTTGGGAAATAATCAAGAGCACATCCAATATTTCAATATGTTATAGGGCAATTTCTAAATAAATACATTCATTATAACGGTGATCAATATGCATGCATGGTGATCATGCGTAACATGAGTACATAAATATTTCATGATAGAGTAGAAATTATTATTACAAACTACAATATTGTCTTAATCGGCTTCTGTCTTCGATCCGCTTCTAATTACTCTGTGGTCTGGGCTTCTCTGTTCATGAAAGATGGATATGTATTTAGAACAATATATGGATTTCCTTAAAATAAATATCATATTTATATTTTATTACCGTAAACACTGATAGAAGCAATATGTTGTATCATTAGAAATGAAGACGACTTCTCAAGGACAGGGAACCAACTATAAAGGTTATCATAATAATTAGACATTCCACGTTTGTTGATAGAAAAACAAATCTGTCAACAAATAACTTTTAACAATTCGAGACATTGAACAATATCACCGGTTTCAAACAGGGTTGAGTGATTTATTACAACTATATTTATTTTACCTCAAATTAAAATCAACACCGGTCGCCTCCACTGGGGTCTGGGTGACAGAATATGCCACCCCTTCCACCTGTTCCGAAGCAAAATTCTGACAAAAATAGTAAGAAAATGTCAAATTAAATATTTTCTTCAATACTTTTCCTCAAAAAGTGGAGAGGATCAAACAGAAAAAATAAGAAAAAAAAACTGAGAAAGGATCTAACCATTTAGTCGTCGTCGTGCAAAAACTGTTTCCTGCAGCAGAATGAAAAGAATGGCAATAAGGAACACAAAACGTGGGATAGACTGGGAAGTCATCCTTTTCTTTGCCAGTCTTTTGCAGACTCCATGATATATATCTATATATCTATATATATATATAATCAAATTCTGTAAACCACACACTCCTTTTCTTTGCCCGCAAAAATAACGTGTAAAATGGGGACCCACACACCACATCCCCACACGCCACATACTCTTTTAAAACAAAGGGTAAATTAATAATTCCACGAAGATAACGGTCGAGTTGACGGAGAAGCAGACAGCGGGACGAACAGTGCACAGATCAAACTTACATGATTAAAATGAACAAATTTTTAAAACGACCAGAGACAACCCACAAATTTACTGACCACCAACGAAGTTTTTACTCTATAAAAATTCTAACAATCTCCCACTTCCCCACACGGATCACAATGGGAAACAAAACTTTCAAACTTACTGACCAGAACGCTAAGTCTCAGAAAGAAATGTCTCAAGGAAGGAAACTGGAACGCACACAGCGGAGACTTGGAACCATTCATCGTTGCCTTCTCAAAAAAATAAAAGTCTGTTCAGGAATTAATGAGGTTGGAAAAAATGGTTAGTGAAAGTTAGCGCTTTCTTAATGTTAGATAAGGACAGCAAAAGACGAACGTGGATCTTGATTGTGAAAAAGGTTTATGCAATTGGATTATCCCTCTATATAAAGGCATGGAGTCTGCAAAAGACAGGCAAAGAAAACGATGAATTCTGAGTCCATCCCAAGTTTTGTGCTCTTTATAGCCATTCTTTTCATTCTGCTGCAGGAAGCAGTTTTTGTTTTTGCGGGAGCTGATGGTTAGACTATGACCCTTTCGCAGTACTTTTTTCCCCTGTTTGATCGATCCTCTATTATATACTTTATGTGTTTTCTATTTTAGTGTGTTCTTTTTATATATAAAAATGAAAATAAGTGGAAGCTTTTGAAAATCTATATATGGAATTTTAGATTAATGGGAGAAAAACATGGAAAGCAAAAAAAAAAAAGACATGTTCTTACTATGCTCTTTTTTTTTTGTAGAATATTGTGTCAGTAGATCTGACAGTGGAGGTACAATATGTCAACCAAAACCCGGTGGAGGCAACCGGTGATAATTTCATTTTTAGGTACAGTATAATTCTTGTCCATTCTTTTGTAACACTTTTTTTTCTGGGCGACATTAAATATTTACAATGTTTCTACATTTATAATTTTTTTCAATTAAAGTTATTTCTTTCACCTATATTTCTTCTTTTCTTTTCTGACACCACTTACTCTATTTATACCTTTCACTTAAAACTCATCTCATTTTTTATTATTTTATTTTACACAATTCAAGACTCACTCAACACTCTTTTTCTACCCAATTCAATTTCTCAACTGTTGAGTTTCAAATTAGCGCATTCAACGACTTCAAAGCGCTTCCAACCGTTCACTTCTCATCAATGACGAACTTCAAGATCTTGAGCGACTCAAGAGTCATCCAAAATCATCCAAACCATTGGTGAAGGAGTTACAAGCCTTGAAGCCCTCCATCAAGAGCACTTAAACGAGGATCATTTGCTCCTCATTTATTTGGCCAAAATTCATCCTCATCTTCCAACTCGAATTTCCATCATTTTATTTCAGTTTTTAGATATATTTTGGCTAGTTCTACCTCTTAACTAGCCTAGAATAAATTTTAGAAATAATTGTTTTAAATTCTCATATTTATATTTCCTTTTAATTTCCATCATTAAGAGTGGAGATGAAGGGACTTGTAAATTGATTTGGATGTCTAGCTTCCTTGTCCTATAAAAGGAGGTCTAGGTGAGTTTGCAAGATACAATTCAATCATCAAATATATTTCATCTTTTTCCTTGAAATTGAGAGTGATTCTCTTTTCAACCTATCTATCTTTTCCACTCAATTCTTGTTGAGTTTTCTTGACAAGTCTACTAAGACCAATATTGTCTTCTCATTGGAAGAAGGAGGTGTTGGCCCCATCATCATTCCCCCTCAATTTTGGCAACAAAGGCTTTCTTTGTCTTTGACCGTTTTTGGTATCAAGGAGTCGCCAAAGGCATAACACCATCTTTGCCTCGGGCAAGGATCCGTGAGGTTGGCGGCCATATCCGTTCGTTTCGGATGCTTCCGCATCGCTTTGTTTTTGTGCATTCCGGATCTGTCAATCATGCCGACATTTTCGCCTCATCAATCATACCTACCCCGTGTTGCTCATTTGTTGGCTAGATCTGCTCCTCGTGTTCCGTGATACCCTCCCTAATCACATCAATTGGTATCGAGCATTCTAACAACCACATCGGTAGGAGTAAAAACGTCTGAATCGAGGTTGAGGCCGAGAGATAGGAGCAAAACCGGGGATGCGGTAATCCAGGAAAGGAGTAACGTGCGGTTGGATCGAGTCTGGAATGAAGGCTGTCTTTATGTGAGACGGCCGGATCGGAATCGGGATGAAGGCTGCGATGTTCGCGGAGGGACATATGATTATGCGAGGCGGCGAGCGTCCCGTGGAACATCCTGCAGGCGAATAACT
Organism: Stellera chamaejasme; assembly: GCA_024586325.1. Taxonomy (NCBI): domain Eukaryota; kingdom Viridiplantae; phylum Streptophyta; class Magnoliopsida; order Malvales; family Thymelaeaceae; genus Stellera; species Stellera chamaejasme. The sequence goes on along the minus strand of CM044980.1, from coordinate 19,032,503 downwards.
CTGTTCGCCACCATAGCACTCCACATATTGCCGATGTGGCCTCCAATCGATCGATGATCTGCCGTTGGTCTGAAGTTGTTGTTGCATCTCAGTATCATGCTGTAAATGAAATTAAATAGATGAATAGTATGCAACACCATTTATAAAAAGTATATGAATTTTTAATAAAATTTTTGAATCAACTACCTCACACGGCGGCGGAGGCTCGAACATCTCAGGGTGCGTCAGTTGGGGAGGTAGGCCAATGTAGCGTCCACGTGAAGGTCCCCCCGTCACCTCTGTGTAGATGTCGATGTCGAAAGACGGTCTCTTTTGATCAGGACCGTATTTCTGATCCATCAATTCCTCATACCTCTCCTAATTTCAATTTCACAATTTAATTAAGAACATAGTTATAAATTATGATGAAATTTTATTAGTTTAAGTTGTAGAAAAACATACCCCATACGTATGCTGACGAGCCGCCCGTGCTGCAGCTTGCTCTTCTGTTTCATCGGGCAAGCTTTTTTGTTGACCACTTTTTGAAAATGTTCCCATATCTCAAGTTAGCACCACCTCAAGTCGTTCAACAAAAACATTAGTCATTTCCTAATTAATAAACCACACATATTAATTAAGAAAACGTACCAAATCATCATAAAAATCAGCCTTCGACTTCCGGCCCCGTGACGGTGCTATAGCTCCTCCGCTCTCATCCCGATTTCTTTGCAAATCAATTTCTAAAGTTATAAGTTTTTATAATTAAAAGAATTTGACTGTATACCATAAAATATAGTACTTAGTATTTACCTGATCTATTCAAGGTATTCTGAGATGATAACTTGCCGAACTCCTCTCTATTCCAATACGTCAAGCTTATCCCGGTCCTCCCGGGATACGTATCGAGGACGCTTGGCCTTGAACCTCGTGTAACTGCTCCGCCCAAGATGGGTTCTTGGCCTTGCTCTTCAAGGTGGTGCGAATGTTCGACCGCTTGCCGTCTTGTATTCCTTTCCCATAACCATGTGGAAGTGCGAGATCATGTCGGTGTGCTCGTTTCTCATCGGGGCCATCGGTACGGCGAGCGAACCGACCGACATATGCGTCATGCTCTGTCTGCTCATCATACTATATGTCGGCGACCAACCACGGTACCGCTCCTTCAAGATGCGGCGGCTCGGCCGAGCCCATGCTCTTTCTGTAAAGGCTATATAAAACAAGAATGTTTTTAGTATATTTGAAAAATATAGGCGTATTAAGTTATTTAATATGAGCGAAGGTATATTATAACTTACTGTCCGACGTATATGAGTTCTCGGGTCTCTGGGCGCGCTGGTAGTGACACCTCCTGTGGGCCCTCCTCTTGACGGCGTGATATAGAGGCATTCCCCGTACTGCGGATACTTCCCACAGAAGAAGCTAGTCGCTGCCCACGACCGGTACCGGCACTATTATGGTCCCCGGGTCCAGCCATATCTCCCATATACAGAGTACAGAAAATTTCAATAAATTACGTAAAAATTCTATAAATTGCTTAAATTACAGAAAATACAAATAAATGACATAAAACAATATTTTAAAACAAAAATTGCATAAATTACAGAAAATACAAATAAATGACATAAAACAATATTTTAAAACGAAAATCCCTTAAATTACAGAAACTATAAATAAATGACATAAAACAATATTTTAAAACGATAATTCCTTAAATTAAATAAAATACAAATATATGACATAAAACAATATTTGAAAACGAAAGAATTACTTAAATTACAAAAATAGAAATATATGACATAAACCAATATTTTAAAATGAAAATCCTTCAAATTACATAAAATACAAATAAATGACACAAACCAATATTTTAAAACGAAAATTACTTAAATTACAGAAAATACAAATAAATGACATAAACCAATATTTTAAAACGAAAATTACTTAAATTACATAAAATACAAATAAATGCAACAAACCAATATTTTAAAACAAAAATTAATTAAATTATAGAAAATACAAATATATGACATAAACCAATATTTTAAAACGAAAATTACTTAAATTACATAAAATACAAATAAAGGACATAAAACAATATTTTAAAACGAAAATCCCTTAAATTACATAAAATACAAATAAATGACATAAAACAATATTTTAAAACAAAAATTACTTAAATTACAGAAAATAGAAATAAATGACATAAAACAATATTTTAAAACAAAAATTACTTAAATTACAGAAAATATAAATAATAACATAAAACAATATTTTAAAAAAAATGATGGACAGCAAATACAGAAAAATAACAAAAACTCTTTAAATTACCAAAAAAACGTAAATTACATAAAATATAGATAAAATTACCAAAATAAATATAAATAAAATTACAAAAATATTTAAATACGAACTAAAAAAAATATAGCATCATGCACATCAACATAAACTCCAGCAGTTGTTTCTCATGATGAACACATCATGAACCCATAAAAAAATGAAAATATCAAGGGTTTAGGTTTAGGTTTACCTTCTTTGTTCACAACGACGGCCTCGGTGAAGGATGACAATGGCGACGGCGACGGCGACGATGAACGACAACGACGACGACGGCCGCAGCGAATGACGAGTACGATGGCGGCAGCGGTGAACAGCAGATGAAAAAAAATATGAAACCCTAAGGTGAGATGGAGAAGAAAGTTAAACAAAAACAAAGTAAAGCGAAGAAAGCATACCTATTGCTGAGCGTATAAACGCAAGAAACTTGAAGATGGTTGAGGGGAAGGGGAGGGGACTGAGTTACAGACAGGGAGGAAGAAATAGATGAGACGTATAGGAGGAGGGGAACCGAGACTGATGGAGTATCGGTGAAGATGAAGTATTTACAGACGTCGCATTTAATGCATATGAAGATATGACAGCTTTATGACCACCGAAGCCGTCATATTGACCTTTATGACGGCTATATGACGGAAAAAAGCCGTCATAACGCAACGAACAAATTTGAAGATTTGGTCGAATTTCTAACGTTATGACGGAAGAATGTCGCCAAAGCCGTCATATTGTTATTAATGGGAACATCATGGCGGATTTATGACGGGAACGTGGTCATAAATACACTACGTGGGGAGGACAAAGTTTCTGCGGCCCTTCTGCGGTTTGGGCGCAGATAAGCCCATTTACTGTGATAAATGGCCCGATTCTTGTGCGCAGATGGGTTTACTGCAGCCTTGGCCGCAGTAAGGCCGCAGTAAATTTATTTTTTTAGGGTTTCCCCTCTCTTTTTCATCCGCCTCCTTCACATTTTTTCTCATCTTCTTCATTCTTCCATCTTCGTCTTCTTCTTCTTAAATTCTTCCATCTTCATTCTTCTTCTTCATTCTCTCATCTTCATCTTCCCCTTCATCATCATCTTCTTAAATTCTTCTTCATCCTTCTTCTTCTTCTTCTTCTTCTTCTTCTTCTTCTTCTTCTTCTTCTTCTTCTTCTTCTTCTATTTCGTCTTCCTTTTCTTCTAGTTCTTCTTCTTCTTCGAATTCTTCTTCTGTTTCTTCTTCCTTTTCTTCTTCTTCATCTTCTTCTTCTTCTTCTTCTTCTTCTTCTTCTTCTTCTTCTTCTGTTTCTTCTTCCTTTTCTTCTAGTTCTTCTTCTTATCCGAATTCTTCTTCTGTTTCTTCTTCCTTTTCTTCTTCTTCTTCTTCTTCTTCATCTTCGAATTCTTCTTCTTCTTCTTCTTCTTCTTCTTCTTCTTCTTCTTCTTCTTCTTCTTCTTCTTCATTTTCTGGGTTTTATTGGACGAATCCGGATGAACATTCATCCGGATTCGTATTCAAACGCGGCCATGACCGCAGTGAGACCGCAGTACGTACCGCGGCCGACGCCGCAGTGAGTTCGAAACTGCGGACATTTTAACTGCGGCGTTCACTGCGGCCATCGCCGCAGTTGGTACCACGGGCCAACTGCGCAATGGGCCGCAGTGAGGCCTGTCTTCTCTACGTTGTGATAGTGAAATAACATTCAATCAAGTCCTTACACATTTGTAATGTACAATTAAGCCCCTGAATCACACGAAATACAAATATATTGAAAAGCGTTCAATCCGGTCCACACAATTTTAAAATGAGTTATAAAAGAATTATATTTCATTAGGAATATCATCTTCATCTTCCTCAATCACAATATTTCCTTCATCCAACATCTGTGGCTCCCCATTTTGGTTGACAAGTGTTGTAATCTCATCATCAACATCTTCACCTTGTATATTAATTGATTCTGTAATGCTTGGTTCTTGAAGAGCATCTTGATCATTTATATGGATAGTTGATGAAGAACTAGATGCAGATTGTTCATTAATGTCTGAAACATCTTCAACGTATGGTCCAATAAAATTACGTGGCTTGGTTTTAAATATGGTCCACCACTGAGACAAGCGTCGGTGATCGGCAGGGTATGGAATGTAACTACTTGTTGCGCCTTACTTGCAAGAATGAAAGGATCTTCATAATCTAGTCGTGATTTATAGTCGACGTCAATAATCCCTGACTTATCATGCATACGGACACCTCTGCGCGGATTAAACCATGTACCCTTGAAAACAGTGATGAAATGTTCTGTATAACGTAGTTCAAGAATTTCATCGATCCATCCGTAAAAATTGACATAGTCTTCGGAGTTTACGTCACCGAGGACACAAACGCCCCAGTTAGAAGTCCTCTTTTTTTGTCCATATGTGTATGTATGAAATCTAAAGCCATTGACAAATGTCCCGTCGTATGATTTTGCTTTTTGATTCGGGAAACATGCCAATTCCCAAAGTCACGGATCTCGAGTAAGCCTATACGACAAGTCACGATAATATATAAAGTTAGTATATAATGGTCTCCGATCTTTTCAATTTAAATACAAAAATTTGTCAAAGCGTACACGCGCCAACCATTGAGCGAAATTAGCCATCCTATGACATTCAACTGTTGATCCGTGATATTGTGGTTATTGTAGCATGAAATCTCGTCGAATTGACTACACAAGTAACACAAAGTATGAACAAACATTTACCTTATGTATGGTTCCACTTCCTATAATTTAAGAGAATATACGTATGTACATGATGTAATTCTTCATCTGTCAATTGTCAATTTCTTTCCCTCCCAAAGTTCCTTATAGGATGCTTGAAGATCGAGATTTGAATCCTGTGATGTTGTACCACCAACATCATTCCGCAAGATAGGATTGATCCGTGTTCTGAGATTTTCGGTAAAGTAATGCTAAGAAAATAGTGACACTTCTTGCATCATATACTTTTCAACAATTGATCCCTCCGGAAATCTCTTGTTGACACATTTTGCTTTTAACTTTTCATAAGCCTTTCAAATGGATACATCCACCGGAATTGCACAGGGCCAAACATTCTAAGCTCTCACGGTAAATGAATCATCAAATGTTCCATGGAGTTAAAGAATGATGGAGTAAAATACTTCTCAAGCTTGCACAACGTTACAACTATATAATCTTCCAATTTCTCTATGTCAGACAACCGGAATTCCTTTGAACAAATTATTCTGAAGAATTTGCTAAATTCAGCTACTGTAAGCCATATAGGATCCATAACAGCATCACGTAAAACTATTGGAAGCAACTTTTGCATAAACACATGACAATCATGAGTCTTCATGCCGTAAAAGGAATTATTAGTTGTGTTAACACAAGTTCCAATATTTGACGCATATCCATCAAGGTGTTTGACGGTGTGCTTTAGCTAAAAGCAAACATTTTGAATTTGTTCCGCATTTAAAGTATAGTTTGCCATTGGTTGATATGGTCTTCCATTAGGACCTCTGACCAAATGCAATTCGGGGTGGATATTCATACGTTGAAGATCTAGTCTTGCGTTTGCATTGTCCTTAGTCTTACCTTTAACGTTCATAACTGTATAAAAAACATTATCAAAACAGTTTTTCTCAATATGCATCACATCTAGGTTATGTCTGACTTGAAGATCCACCCAATATGGCAACTCCCAGAAAATTGATTTCTTAATCCAGTTATGCTTCGTTCCAAAATCAACAGCTCTTTCATGATCCCATGGTATCCCAAAACGTGGGAATTGAATCCCCTCGATTTGCATCAAAATTTGATGACGGACAATGGTTCACTATGACCTCTACGATCTTGCCCAAGAATACTACCCCATGTCTTACGATCATTTGAAATTGGTGATCGGGGGTAGAAATCGTCTGTGGCAGCCCCACCAACAAGGTTTGCGTCCATTGGGTAATCGATAACCGATTACACCATCTAAGCAATATGGACATGCGAGATTTCCATGCGTGCTCGACTGACAACATACCGTAGTCGGAAAGTCACCGATAGTCCAGAGTAGACAAGCCCGCATCATAAAGTTTTCTTCACGGTGCGCGTCCCAAGTTATTACATCGTATTCCATAGAGCTTTTAGTTCTTCGATCAATGGCCGCAAGAACACATCAATGTTACGACACTGGTGATCGTGGACTGGTATTAATAATGCCATGAAAATGTATGCCTCCTTCATGCACATGTTGGGTGGAAAATTGTATACGATGATAAATACCGCCACATCGAATATGGGTTACTGTTTACGCCATTGGGTTGAATCCATCGATACATAACTCCAACCGTACATTTCTAACATCTTCGCAAAATCTGGAAAAACGTTATCAAAATGTTTCCATGCCTCTGATTGACTTGGATGTCCAATACTACCATTTGAATGCTCATTTAAACTTGCATGATATGTCATATGTTCAGCTGTTTTGGATGGCATAAAAATTCGCTGCAGATGCTCAGTTACCGGTAGATACCGTAAAATCTTTTTCGCAATTCGGTTTCTCACCTTCATTCATGCTTGCCTCCGTATATCTGCACGAACCACACACTTTGCAAAACACTTCGTCGATATCACTACCGTAAAACAACATGCAGTTGTTCTCGCACGCATGAATCTTATGATACGGTAAGCCTAACTCTTTGATCGTTCTTTTCGTTTTATCCATGTTTGCTGGCAATGCTTCATTATTGGGTAACACACGATTCACAAACTTCAGTATGCTATTAAAAGCTCCATCAAATATGTTGTGTTGACTTTTAATACTCAATAACTCGGTCAAAGCTGATATTCTCATGTGTTCGGTACATCCATCATGTAAAGGTTGTGCCGCATTTTTCAACAATTGAAAAACTATTCGCCTTTTCATTTGGAACGTCGAAATTCATGATATCTTCATTCTCTTCAAAGCGACATGTTAAAATTATCATTTCCACTAGTTCCATGTCCAAAATTATTCGATGAAAACAAACCGTCTCGAACCATTTGCTCGCAATCCCATCCCCTGTCACCGCGACTAACAGTCTGCTCATTTCCATATGAAGAAACATTGTTTGATGATGAAGGTTCATTAAATTCCTCGTAACGTCGGTAAATGATTGGATTGATACGCGGTTCCTCACCATGAAGATCTCACACATAGGGATGTCAATTGGGCGGGTCAGGTCGGGTTCAGGTCGGGTCATTCGGGTTCGGGTTGTTTCGGGTTGGCCAGTTTTCGGGTCAGGTCGGGTTCGGGTTCGGGTCTTTCGGGTTTCGGGTCATTTCGGGTTGAGTTGATTTCGGGTCAGGTCGGGTTCGGGTTCAGGTCATTCGGGTTCAGGTCACCATCGGGTTGAGTTTACTTCGGGTCAGGTCGGGTTCGGGTTCAGGTCATTCGGGTTTCGGGTTGTTTCAGTCTCGGGTTCAGTCGGGTTCGGATCGGGTTTGATCGGGTCAAATTTCGGGTTTGTTTGGGTCCAAAGTGCGAGGTTTCTTCAAGTCCAAGTTCGGGTTTCTACGAGTTCAAGTTCGAGTTTCGTTGATCCAAGTTCGAGTAGCTAAAATTTTCAAATTAAAATTTTATTCTTTATATTTATTTTCTTTATAAACAATACTACATATTTTATGTGCATATATACAATACAAGTATACAACAGTGATGGAACTAGGATTTTCAAATAAATTTGCGGATTACTTGAAGAACTGCATCATCATTATTTCGGTTTTTGTATTTGATGCATCATGCATGGATGATTATATTTTAGAATTGTGTATTTGATGCGTTGGATGATTACATTTTGGATGTTACTATTGTTATTGGTCATTTATGCACAATTGACGTTATTTACTACCATTTTCTTATTTTAGAGTTTAGACAATGAATGATAGTAGTTTATTTTGTTATGGTGATAGTAACTCTATACTGCATTAGATGATGAAGTGTTGGTATTATGAATGTTTATTTCGAGTAGCTTAGGGTTCTGAGTCGAGTTAATCGGGTTCGGGGTTCGGGTCAGGTCGGGTTTGGATTCGGGTTAATCGGGTTTGGGGTTCGGGTCAGGTCGGGTTCAGGTCACGGGTTCATCGGGTTCGGGTCATTCGGGTTTCGGGTCATTTCGGGTTGAACTGGTTTCAGGTCAGGTCGGGTTCGGGTTCGGGTCATTCGGGTTACGGGTTCATTCGGGTCGAGCTGATTTCGGGTCAGGTCAGGTTTAGGGTCGTTGACTTTTTTGGTCAGCTCAGGTCGGGTCGGGTCAGGTCAGGTCGGGTTCGGGCGGGTTAATCAGGTCGGGTCAACTTTTGACACCCCTACCCATACATAATAATCATCTTTAAATCCATATCTCAACAAATGCTTCTCACTAGTACTTTTATCAAAAAACTTGATATTTTTACATTTCTTACACGGACATTTAACCTCGCTTTATCCAATGCCTTGAGCAACATTAAAAGCAAATTCACAGAAGATCTGAACCCCATCACAAAATTTCGGATTTAGTTGACTAGTCTTCCGACTTTTACGCTGGTACATACGTATAAGAATATTAAAGACTAACAATAATGAGCTTAAGACAAAATTTATTTAATCACCTAAAGGGTGCATGGGTCCTATCCTATTCATAAAAACCCAATCAATGCTAAACTTTTGGATCTGTATTTTATTCACAGTTACCAAAATTTCGGCAGCACTTCGTCTCAGTTCCCCATTATAACCATTTCTTTAATATGCTTTTCACAAATCTTGTATAATGAGGAACAAGACAAAATGCTAACAAAATTAACTTAAATGTAAACAACAATACAAATCCAAAAGCCAACCTAATCACCGATTGCGTTTTTATGAACTGTCCATTTTGGACAATCCATGAATACTCAATAGAAGTAATCTTTAACACCACTATTTCCAGGTGTAGCTTGGAAATAGTCTGTATAACATAGATTCATCTTCTAAAGAGTATTCACAGACAGGAACTATGGTTCATCTACAAAATATAACTCCATATTACAATATCTATGAGATCTAGTAAAAAAATAAATACCCAATAAAATTTAATTAGAAGAGAAAAATTTTACGTACGGCGTCAACAATATCTTCTTTGTTGTTAATCAGCCTTCTCGCTTCAAGATGATTAAAATGAGAGTAAAACCATGAGAAATCTTGAGCCTTTGCAAAGTCGGAGACGATGAATATGGAGGTTTTGAGAGCAGAAATCTCTTCTTTGTAAGTGTTGGGTTGGAAGAAATGGCGAGGGGAAGGTCCTTTTAAACTGAATTATGAGGACAAGGTTGGTCATAAGTCCGTCATAAGTCTGAAGTCATTATGAGTGCGTTTCCCGAAAAAGTTGTGACGGCCAAAGCGGTTATAAAGCCGTCATAATGTGTTTCCCGAAAATGTTTTGACGGCCAAAGCGGTTATAAAGCCGTCATAATTAATATGCATAAATACGTATATTGTAGGAAATACTTTATGACGGCCGTATCCGTCATAGAGCCGTCATAAAATTTTAGAAAATATTATATAACGGCCGTATCCGTCATAGAGCCGTCATAAAATTTTCATCCCCCTATTTTAAATGATGGAACTATGGCGGAGTCTCATCGGTTGTTGCAGTTATGACGGCTTGGACCCTCATTTCGCCGTCATAAAAATTGGGAAAACTACGTAGTGATCCCTATCCAAACAATTCTTATCACATAAAACTAATAGATTCATATCTAACAACTATTATCACATAAATGAAAAAAACAAATCATAGAATATGAAGAAAGGGTCGGATAATAATTCATGATTCATGACCTGTTTTTAAAATAAAATCCTTTCACAATCTTACGTTTAAACGGTTGCACAAGAGATTCGTTTTCAATTTTATCTCTGATTTTTTAGAGATTTATCCGATAGTTTTTGTTGCTTCAAAGTTCAAATGATTTTACAACTTCTGATATCACCGATCTTTTTCTCGCTCGCACGCTCTCCGTCATCGATCTCTCATCGATGTTGTTTTTGACCTCTGCCGGGAAGAGCGATGGTGGTGCTACCGCGGCCTCCCTGCAACAACCCAGCATCAGGCTCCAACTGTCATTGCGCCGGCCATTGTGAAGAGGAGCTCCAGATTCATAGAATCAACAGGTCTGCAATATCATTAATTACTCTTACGAGGATGAACTTCTTATTTGATGAATTCACATTTTTCGGAGTATCGATCTGCACGCATGCGTTGTTGGACGGGAAGATATGAAGCGCATTTGTCTGGGAATCATTTCTTTTCGTTCTCTTTGGATTTCTCAAACCTAGCTAGTTTGGGAATGTTGCTTACAATGTCTTTTTATTGTTTTCTACTACCTTCTTGACACTTCTTTATCAGTCTTCCTTGGTAAGTCCGATGTTGCCTCCAATGCTGCGTTGCAAGCAAAATCAATGGCTTCGTTAAGCTTTTGTTTCAAGTGGGTAGATAGGCGAGTTCAAAAGTTTAAGGTAGATTAGAAGGTTTGTTTGTAGAATTTTAAAATTTGAGGGTGTAAATGGTATAATAAGAAAAATTCAGTTTATGTTTGTTATTGTACCATTTCTGTGAAAGGATAAAATAGTAAAATAGTTGTAAAAAGGACCATGGATGAAAAAACTTGAAAACATAACTTTATTAGTATAAAAGTTAAAACATGACCTTAGTGGTACAGAATTAAAGTTACAGGACTATTGGTGCACTTCACCCATTTTTAAACTTATGGTTTGGATTTTTATACATTTTGTTTTCTTTTTTTACTTTTTTTATAAAAAATTATGTTTGTCAAATTGATAACCTGATTCTTACCTCTTATTTTCATTCTTCTTGCATATTAATATCTAATTTTTCTCGATCTCTTAATTTGGCCACTTAAATTTTTTCACAAATGTTATTCTCTAAATAACATTTTGTAGCTTCCACATTCCAAAAGTTTTGCAATATTTTCCTCTTTGTTACATCTCAAAATTATACAAAAGTTTATTTTAGTATTTATTTTCATTTTAACTTACCATATTATCATTTACTACAATATTCTAACTAAATTCTACTCTTCTTTTATGATGTAATGTAAGATTGAAAAACATAATAAAATACACTCAAAGAGAGCATCTTGGGTATAATCTCCTAATATGCGTTGTGTATATGATTTTTCTATTTCCTTTTCTACATCTTTAGTTTAGAGGTGTGTTTAGCTTACAAATAAATTCTTAATATTTCATATTAATATTTTAAATTATATATATTAAAAAAATTTAAAATTTTCACAATATATATTAAAGTTTTATCATTTTTAAAAAATTTAAACATATTTTTTTAAACTTAACAATTTTTATATCGAAATATCAAATGATCCCGTTACAGAGCGCGGGTAAAAATCCTTGTTATTGATATATCCAAAATAATAATAGTAACTAACGATTGTAGTTTGAGTTTACCAGTCCCGTAGGAAGGAGTACTAGCTAGTTCTAGAATAGTTCAAAAACACAATCCCTATGTCCCCATTACTTGATTAATTTGTTTTGGTTGTTTAAAGTTTCCCTATGTTTGAATCAAATTTTTTAAAAATCCCTATGTTTGAATCAAATTTTTTTAAAATTAAATAGTGCAAAACTTATTAACAAAAATCTATTTAGATACTTTGTACTATATAGTATGATACATATGTAAATTATTTTATTTTTCATGTCTTGATATTCATAATAAAATAATGGTTTAGAGCATCTCTAACAGTTTCTCTATTTTATTTATATGCTCATTTTGGAGAATTTGAGCATTTTTTTGTCCAACAGCCTTCCCCATCTCACTCTCTAAAATGGGAAATGAGGAAAAATTGAAATCTTCCCCAAATTTATAGCATTTTTAATCTTTTGTGAAAGTTGTTGGAGATGTTCTAAAATCTTGGAATCAACCAAAATAAATGGATAACAGAGGAGGAAGAGAGTAAGTTTTAACTTCAAAATGTAAACACCAAGGTTATTCATCACATATGTGTTTTAACACATACCTGTGAAAAACCTATAATACCCCCCTTCCTGTCTTCCTCAAACTTTTAAGTTTTATTTTTCACTTTTACCCCAAAACTTTAGTTTTTGTTCTTCAACTCAAAGAAGTTAGTTTTTGCTCGATCTCTTCAACTTTCTTGCTTTTGAAGTTTCAAAATTATTTTCAAAGGTTTTATTGACTATCACCCAAGTCGCGTTTCCTCGGTAAGACCCAATGTGTGGCGAAGGAGTAAAAGACCTCGTTGACAGATAGCATTAAAACTGAGATTAAAATTATTCTTCAATGGCTGGGATTTTTAAGAATTTGGCAAAATCTACTTCTAAAAAGTTTGAAGAAGGAGATACTAAAGAAAAAGTAAAAGTGAAGAATGCTCAAGGCATAATAATTAGAGATATTGAGAAAAGTTTGGGAAACTGGGATATCTCTAAGATAAACAAGTTCGAAGTTTACCGTAAAGGAACCTTTGAACTTAAAACTTCGTATGCTATTAAAACGGTAGAAAGAACCGTTCCTATAATGGAAGAAGATCACAGGTTTGAACTACTGTCCAAATACATAATAGAAGATCATTTAGAAAATCATTATAACTATCTGCATGTTGGATTAGTTCAAATTGCTTTAAAACTACTAACAAGAAATGGTTTAAACACTTCTGTTGTTATTGCTTTGAGAGATCAAAGACATAACAAGTTTACTGATTCCTTGCTAGGTATGGTAGAATCTAGTCTTTGCGATGAACCCATATACTTTAATTGTCATCCAAATTTCACGGTGTCCTTAAAGGATCCACATATCATGAAGGTGTTATCTGCTAATATACTCACTTCAGGTTTTGATATGTTAGAAGGATCTCATAATCTAGCCCTTGTATACAGAATTTATTACAAGGTAATGACAATCTGATTGAGCCAAAGGCTCTAGAATTTGATACAAAGGGTGAAACCCTTTTAATACAGGCTAATAATAAGAAAACTAATGTTGTTCTTCCAAAACCGATAAAATAGAGTGATATCCGTCTATCTGAAAGATGGATAATGCATAATGAAAAATCGGTTAAACTTTTGAGAACAACAGAAGTAGAAAGAATAGTAGAATTTGAGAACGGAGAAGTAGAAATAAAATTTGGTAAAGATAGGATAACCGGAATTATTAACTTCTCAGAAAAATCTCATAGAATTCCTTTTAGAGCATCATGTTCACATGTGTCCAGATCGAATATGAAAAAGTAATTGGAGGAGTAAGACAATCGTAGAATAGGTTTCTCACCCTATTTATAAAATCGATTCTGTTAAGATAGAAGAGGAAAAATCATCCAAATTAGTTGAGGATGATAGAATTAGCTTTTCAGATTTTAAAATAAATATGTTGAAAGAACCTTTCAATATAGACTATGAGACTCTAAGAAAAGATTTTGGATAAGAAAATAATAAGATCAAAAGAAAATGGTTAATGGATGAATACACCAAAGAACAAAGAGAAATAATAGAAGGGCATTGGTTTAAGAATATTAGACAAACTAACAACAATCTTAAGTTCTTTGAATAGTTTGTTCCACTCTTTCTCATAAGAAAAGTTGCTGTAACGTTGGCTGTGTTAGAAGAAACGTGGAACACTCACAAGGTCATAGAAGGAGAGGAGGTAAAAGAAGTAACTACCATACATCTTTCTCTATCTTCCTTATTCATGTGTTGAACATCCTTCTACTCATGTTAATATTTTCCTAATTTCAAGTTTGGTTTGTTCGTGTGTTCTTTGTTGTTGGAAGCTTGGTGTCCTAGTGTGTTTATCCAACAACCATTGTGTCTTTGTAATCATCTGGTATTCATCAAATTCTGTAAGTTCATGTTTATTTGAATATCGTTGTGTGATTTCATATACATCTGTCTCTATGTCCAATATCAGTTTAATATAAAGGCGTAAACCACTTTATGTACAAAATTAACTGTGAAGACTTATTTGAATATTGATAGAAAAGAACTAGGGTTAAGGAGTAATACTTTTAAGTGGACTCCTCCAGTGTGTGTTAAAACCATGGTTTATAAAACCGAACCGGACACAGAACCGTTCAAGCTACCGGTTCACGGTCTGACCGGTTTGACCGATTGAGCCACCGGTTCAACCGGTATTAGTTAAATACATGAGATATCTAACATTTATCATTCATCTTAAAGTAAATAAGTAATTATAATAAACTCAAGAACATATATCCATCAAAACTCAAAATAATTAGCACATATATGCTTTAAAATTACAATGAGCATTAAAAATGTAAAAAAAAAATTATTTTATTTTGTAAAAAAAATTTCTTGAAAACCGGCGGTTTCCGGTTCAACCGGTTCGCCGGTTTTGTCCGGTTCCGCCGGTTTCCACCGGTTTTCGCCGGTTCCTGAGCAGAGGCCTCAAAACCGAAAACCGGGCCGGACAGGCCACCGGTTCGCGGTCCAACCGGTCCGGCCGGTCCGGTCCGGTTTTCTCAACCATGGTTAAAACACATAATGGGAAATTAAACGGACTAAAATGTAAATTGGTAGATATGGTTGGCAATAAATGGGCAAAGTTATATAGATGTGGCTCAAAAGTCAAGCTACTTGGACAAATAGTCTGCGAGGAGACTATAGAGCAAGACGCGTTTGCTTGTGAAGTGTAAGTTGTAACTCAAACTTGTCAAGGTCACTAAAAAGTAACTACGGCTGTGCTAGTAGTTGTCAGTAAATTTTTAAATAATAACCCACTACTTTTACTTTTTCACATTTTAACCGAAAAATTATTTCTTTATGTGGTAGCTCGCAGTGACGCCTTACACCTCCATGAAATACTTCCTTCCAAGCTCTTCACCGTAGCGAATGGCTCCAAGCAAAGTAGCCGACGAAGAAGGAAAGAAAGCAAAGTACCCTCTAATGGATTCAGCAAATACGACATCACGTGTATGTAATTTTATCATTATATCTAGGTGAGTTGATAATTAATTCTAATTTCTTCAATTTATGTAGGAATCTGTGAAGAGGGCTTCTGCAAATTTGGAGTCGTCAACAACCCCATTAAAGCGCTCGAAGGTCAATATTATCTTATACTACATTTTGTTACCTAAGTTTTGTTCGTTAATTAACTATCAATATTTCAATTTAGAAGACGGTTTTCCAAACCAGATGCAACCCGAAGATAAATTTCAAGTTAATTCATAGTATGAAAGGACACGAGGGTTTCGTAGAATACTCTGTGATTTAGGATTAGATTCTTTGTTGCACCTCCAAGTTACTCGCCTGCAGAGGGAATTGTGTGGAGATTTGGCTCGGAGGGTCGATGTGGGAATTCTGTATTATCTGTACACGGTACAGATATCCATCTCAACTATGCTTCAGTCACAAAGGTTATGGGGTTCCCATGTTCGGGTTCATGTTATGAACTGCTGCTGGAAGTTTGTAAGGACGAAGACCGGAGTGGAGTATGTTCCCGGTTTAATTTAGATGTGTCGGCTAGGGTTTCACAGTACAATCTTCTGGGGTTCCTTCAGGATAACCACAGATTCGATCTCGAGTTCAAAGCGAAATTCCTCCTTTTCATAATTGCCACACTCATCCGGCCAACTACAAACGTCAACCTTCACTTCAGGGAGTATATTCCAATGCTTTCTAACATGGAATGTCTATCTGACTTCAATTGGGCTAAGTTTCTACTACGCGGATTACTGGATGCAGTCCACGCATTTCAACTACGAGGTGCAAAAGTCTGGGTGGTTGTCTACTTTATCTTCAGGTTAGCATTTCTGTTAACATCTTGTTTGCTTTAGACCATTACCTAAATAGCTGTCTGTGGAGATCTGTGTTGTATAGTAACAACTGAATGTTCATGTTCTTGTTTTCTTTGCTGTTTAATTTAACTGCTGCTGCTGCAAAGGATAATGATTTCAGAATTCTATTTTTGTAGTTGCTGTATTTGCATTGTATTTCGCCGGTTCCATGGACAAGGTTTGATGAGTGCCTGATGGCGAAACCAGCTCTACGAAGTTGGACTGATGAAAGGGTTAGTGTAATTCTTAAACTAATGCGAGAACAAGGCGGCATTCAAAGTAATAGGGTATGTCAATTAAGATTTTATGCTTTTAATTATTGAATGTCAACTCTGTATTTGAAAATGTTTGCTCCCACTTCATAGGTGATAGTGAGATTGAATGGAATACCTCCTGTTGATGCAACTCTTGACGATTATATATTACCCCAAGTATTGGTGCATGAAGTTTTAATTTCCAGATTGAAGATCAGGATGGATGATAAAGATACCGGCCTCCATGAAACTGTTGAACATATGAACCGGTTCATGAAACAACTGGACAGAAGACTAAAATGCCTTGAAGACCTTCATCATTCAGGGGTATAGTGTAACACTGTTATTAGGTTCACCTTGCATTTCAATTAGCTGCATCAATATTGGTACTTGACTGTAAGCTGGGAATTGGACTGTACTCATATGTTGTCCTCTTACCTATGTTAGTTACTTCCACAAAAACCTTTCATAGGCTTTGCTGGACCATGTAATTGTGCTTGGTTTAACATTTTTAATTTCATAAAATTGTTAGTCCTGATTTACTGTTTTCATAATTTAATTGATACTTACGTAACCATTTATTACCAAATCCAAAAGACAGTTATAATTCTATACCACTAAATTAGGTAATCGTGTCTAGGGATGACAGTGGGTCGGATGATATCCGTTAACCGCGGATAACCGAGGATTATAAGCGGTTATATCCGCGGTTATTATCCGCGGTTATTGACTAGTAGGTGGATTTTGATAACCGTGAGATAAATGGTTACGGTTACGGATATCAGCTATCCGAACCGCGGATATCCGTAACCGTTAACCATGTAACATTTATGCCAAAAGCCCATTATATTTCCAAGCCCATTCCCAAAATCCTATTTCATCCCCTCTCAATTCCAGGCCCAGCCCAAAGTTGAGCCCAGTAGGGCATTCCCATTTCATCCCCTTCCCCTCTCTCAATTCGGCCGCTTCTCACTCTCAGCCTCAGATGTTTGCTCGCCTTTTCTCACATCAATTCGAAGCTAACAAGGGAAAAACAAAACCCTAAGTTCTCCTTGCTCCCTGCCCCCGCCGATTTTTCCTCGCCTCCTCTCTCGAGTCCTCGACGCTCGTCAATCTCCACTCTCACCGTCGCTTCCGTTTCTAGATTTGTTTCCTCGCCTCTTCTCACTTCAGTTCAGAAGCTAACAAGGGAGAAACAAAACGTTCTCCCTGCTCCCAGCTCCCTGCCCCTGCCGATTTTTCCTCGCCTTCTCTCTCGAGTCCTCGACGCTCGTCAGTCTCCACTCTCATCGTCGCTTGGTGCAGTCGCTCTCCAACTCCAGCTTCCAGCAGGTTTCTTCGCTTGGTGCGGTCACTCTCACTCTTCACTCTGCTTTTTCATGGATGTTAGGTTGAGTAGGATTATTATGTGTGTGGATTATTATAATGATGTGAATGGGGGTTTGCTCTCATGAATGTTGATATTTTCTTTTGTGGATGATATATAGCTAGGAGTTCATGAGTAATGTGCATGATATATAGCTAGGAGTTGATGAGTTCACGTTTTTTTATTCGGTTTCTGTCTTTGTTCTCCCCTGTCTCTGTTCTCATACTTGGCTATTACTCCATGCATCCCTTTTGATTTTGTGCTGATTTTAGACCACTAGAGTTGATTCCTAAATTCATCAGTTTAAGCTTTGCATTTGTAATTCTTACCTTAGCTCAGGGGTCCATAATGGTTTTGTTGCTGATTTCTAATCTGTTTGTTAAACTTTGTTGAACTTTATGTACTATCCGCGGATTAACCACCCCGCGTATATCCGTGGATATTCATTAATAGGTGTCTGAGTAGAACCGCATTGGTGGATATCCGTTAACCGCGGATAGTTATATATTCGCGGTCGTGGTTATGGTTTAGATATATCCGCGGTTACTCCGATCCGTTGCCATCCCTAATCGTGTCCATCAGCCCGCTCTGGCATTTTATGGGTCCTAGGCAAAATGGAAAAATTGGGTCTTAGATAAAATAAAAATAGTACATTTTAGCCTTCACACGTCAATAACACCTTTTTAAATAAGAATTCATACAAAAATATAACATTTTTCTTTTAATCTCTATCAACGTTGTTAATCATCTAAAATCTCCTTGTAATATCACCCTGTCACCTACAAAGAAAAATCAAAATAAATCACAAAAATGGCTTCTAGGAGCATTCTTGGATGCAAAATCATTTTAATAATAACATTAACATCAATGTTTTTAATAAATCCTTCTCAATTGATAATATTGCCAAACCATTCAACCTTTCTTGAGACATTGATGACCTCAAGTATATTTTTATCAACTTTAGCTTTGAAAAGCTTCTTTCACCGATGCCACGATTCTGACACGCTTAAAAAAATCCTATAAGCAATCGAAACATTCGGATAACAATCATGGATTTTATAAATTTAAGAATTTCAATGGTAGATATTGGTTCATTTGGCAAAGTCGTTTGCAACACTTTTAATTCAGAGTAAAAATCATTTAAATCGACATCGAATGAATCACTATGAGAAAATTTGGAGTGAAAATTAACACAATATTCTCTCAACTCCTCACCATCCAATGCCTTTAACCTGTCTGAGTAAAAGAAAATCCAAAAATATTTTCAAATGCCTTTAATTGCTCAAATCTACTTTTTAAAGAAGTGATTGTCATGTCTACAACAACCAAAAAGTAATAAACCTAAAATTCATCAAGCATACTGAATTTCTTCATCCTCATCATTATCATCAAATTGTTTTTTTCCTAATAATCTACACCCATTTCAAATGCAATACTTTTAGCAATCTCCATACTAGTAGTAAAGCCTTCTTCTCTGTACTTTTCAAAATATGACAATATGCCTCCTACTTGCGTTATGCTAGTGTCAATGCAAATAGACTCAGATTGCAATTTCTTGTTCACCATATTCACAACAAACAAAATATCATACCAAATCACCATACCATGAAGAAACTCAAAACTATTAAGTGCATTAGTTAAACTCTCAACCTCACTTTTGATTTTGCATCCTCACAGATTCATATAACTTCAACAAAGTCTTTCTTATTTTGGGAGTTTGAAATCTAACAGCATTAACACTTTTGATCCTATCCTCCCAACGGGTAACAAAGACTTCACAGCTTAATCCAGAGACATTGTCAAGCAAAATTTGCCATCTTTTTGTAGAACCCGAAAATAATGAATATATGCGCTGAGTAATTCCAAAAAGAGATAGCTTTAACACATGAATGTGCCATATCACTAACAGTAAGATCCAAACTATGGCAAGCACAAGACATATACAATGCTCTCGGGTTTATTTCAAGAAAACGACTTTGAACTCCTTGGTGCTTTCCTTTCATATTGGAACCATTATCATAACCTTGACCCTCACATCATCAACACTAAGATCAAGAGACTTCAAAACATTTTGCAATACAAGAAAAGTCTCAATCCAGATGTGTCATCTACATTTAAAAACTCCAAAAGTACTCCTCAATCTTTAGATTTGACATATTCACACATCATAATATTAGAGCCATTCACATCGTACTATTAGAGTCATTTGTTCTTGATGACTAATATCTGGGGTACAATCAAGAATTATAAAAAATTATTTAGCCTCTTTAATGATATTAATGATAGCATTTTTAACATTATGGGCCAAAAGGAAAATCAACTCATTTTGAATTTTATGTCAAGATAATGATAATGAATTTCACGATTTTGAATGCGTCTAACATGATCCCGCATTATAACATCAAATTCAGCTATCATTTCAATCAATCCCAAAAATTACCATTGCTATCTTTGTAGAGTTTCTTATTGGATCCTCGAAAAGTCAAGTTATGTTTAGCAAGACATTTTACATGAAAATATTCTAAACAAAACTTGTCTCCAACGCTCCTTCTCTTTTATAATCTCTTCTTGCAAACTTTTATCAATTGTTTGATTTTTATCCAACCTTTCTCTCGAGTTCATTCCAAGTATTCATATTATTCATATGATCTACTCTATTTTCGTGTTTTGTGAGCCTCTCGCTAATATGCTTCCAATCACGTAAACCCTCATTTTCTAACAAACTTCGATTACTAGTAGATTTGAACAATTTGAAGCAAAAACAAAACACTTTGTCAACACTTTTGGAGTAGATTAACCACTTTCTATCACTAATCTCACCATTACTCAATTTTCGAGAAAAATAGGAATAAGAAAAAATGCCTATTATTATCATCCAAGGGAAAATCAAGATTCAATTCTCTAATAGGCCCCCTTTCTACTATAGTATCTCTTGACTTATTATCAAGATTCTCCCATTTCTTAGGATCAAAAATCTAAAGATGAAATTGTTTCATCTTCGTGAATGCCAAAATTTTCATTGTTGGACACATCTTGCACATCAATAGGTTCGTTTGCATTATTGATTTCATCATTCTCATTGACATCATTATGCAAGAATTCATTGTCATTCACATCTTTATTCAAATTCATATTCTCATTGACATCATCATGCAAATTTTCATTAGTATTCAAATTGTCACGAGAATTTTCCGCTCTTAAAACAAATTTCTCAAGAACTCATTGTTGTGATTTTCTCAAATCTTCTTCTCATATTTCCCCTTTTCTTTTTCACATCTAGACAAATGTTTTTAGGCAACATAGTAATAGTATACAAAGATAAACAAAAAGATCAAGCAATTTTTTTGAAAAAGAACAATAGCACATGATAGAAAAATCGAGAATTTGCTATTTTGCTTCAAACTTTGGCTTTGAATTAATGAATTACCACCGCTTCAACCTTGTTTGATGAAATGATGAGAATTGAGAACTTGAGCGAGAATGCAAGATTGTATGTTGAACAGATTTTTCAACTTGTCTTGTCCGTAAAATGTCTTTTTTATGAATCCGTAAAATCTCTTTCAATTTGATGTGGGGCCCTTGAATTAATGAATTGTTTTCTAACTTCTTTTTTATTTTATTATTATTAATGTATATGTATAACATATATATATATATATTTGGGTTTGGGCCCCTAAGTGATGGGCCACAGGCGGTTGCCCTCTGGGCCGGCCTCGTGTCCATGACTAGGCAAGAAATTAACACAATCAGACCACGCATCAAAACATCAAACAACCTCAATGGGCAGTTCCGGAAGATAAATAGTACACACAAAGATAACCCCAAAGTTGAACAACCCAACTATCACAAGATTAGAACTCTAAAACTTCATGCAACCTAACAAAAGCATCATGCAAACAAAACGTGCGTCTGGTTTTCCTCAAAGATATGGTGTTGTGCGCTTGCGCTTCTCTTTCCGGTATCCCTTTGTCGCGTTGGCACTCGACTCGACCTCGACCTCTTTGATCTGGTGGATCTAGCACAAATTTTACTGTAAAATCGGGAAGGGAATTGCCATCCGAATCATCAACCTGTTTCTGTAAAATCGACCAACCGAATCCACCTTAATATCAACATAACATTCTATGAAGTCACATTTTTCTTTAGAATTGCAAGACCAAGCATTAACGCCGCCCTATACAATTGATAATTGTGCATTATCGATATATATTTGCCCTCATTTCACGTGCTTTATCGATAACTATGCTAGTACTTAGTGTGGGCGCAAGCTTTTTTACAGTATCCCATGTCGGACGACAAGGTGGAGAATTCTCGTGAAAAGCGTTTGGAAAGGAAGCGACCAAATTGAAAAGTCTGGAAAAGCTCAAGGAATGGTGAGAAAAGTGGTCCGGGCGAGCCTCAGGTGGCCCAAGCCTTGGGCCAGGCGATTGCC
This sequence comes from Stellera chamaejasme, assembly GCA_024586325.1. Lineage (NCBI taxonomy): Eukaryota > Viridiplantae > Streptophyta > Magnoliopsida > Malvales > Thymelaeaceae > Stellera > Stellera chamaejasme. The sequence continues at coordinate 19,010,338 of CM044980.1, read as the reverse complement.
CGGACCTGGAGAAATTCCACGGAAAATCCTAGAGTCGGGCGGAGGTCGGGCGACCCCCATCCAAAAGTTAGGCGGTCGCCCGACATCATTTTAAGGAGGTTCAGAGGCCCAGGCGAAGCATCAGGCGGCCCTTTCTTGGATCAGGCGGTTGCCTGGACACAGTTTTCAGACACGATCCACTCTTCTTTTCTCCCGAAAATGAGGCTTTAAATGACGTTTTTTTCACATCTCTTCACACAACTCTTCATTTTTAGACTTCCTCTTAAACCCATCTAGGGTTCTTGAGCTCTCTTTTCTCCTCCATCTTTATTTTCTATGAATTTGGGAACTTTTATGAAGGATTGAAGATTTGATTTCTACTCTTTAGCTTATTCCTTTCTCTCCATCTCTTACTTGCATTTTTGTTCATTGTTGTGAATAGCTTGAGTTTTGATTAGATCACCATCCCTAGGGTTGGTTAGCATGTTGCTGTGTTGCTAGATGAATTATAGTTGTTTGGTTGTTGATTATGCATGATTAATAGTATTTTCTTGGGCTTAAGGAAGGTAGAGGTAGAGTAGAAGGCCAACTACTCTACCATGCCCACCAAGTGTTCGATGAAATACTTGAGAGAGCATTTTGTTGAATTGACCAAAGAAAATTGGTTAGATACTCTAGGATTATTTGAGAAGATAATCTAGGGTGTTAGGAGACATCAATTGGCTAAACTTAATGCCTTCATAGTTGATGCAAGTGAAGAGATTCTACTTGGTCTTCTATAGAGAGGATGGTTCTAACTTAGGAGGTTAGAACTTGTTAATTATCCAACTCCTCTAATAACTAACCCTAAGGAACTTTTATTTTTCATAATTGTTTGTTACATTGCATCCTAGTTTTATTTGCATTAGTGATAGAAGTAGACTTAGTTAATTTAGATTTATCATATCACTTGTCATATAAATCCAAAAACACCAAAATATTACATTTAACTAAACTTCATAAATTACACTACAATCTCTTGGGTTCGACCCCACTCACCCTACTACAATTGCATACTTTGCACTTGAGGTTGAATGAGTTTTATTACTTGATATTGTGCTTAATTCATATACATGTAAAACACCACAACAAATCATCACATCCCAGAGCTAATGAAGCAATGTAACGCATGAGATTCTGCATTTCCTCCACTTTCTTGTACTCGCCTTTGTCTTGTCGAACGCCGACGAGTAATGAGGAATCTTAATAATACTGTACTCACTAAATTTATCTTTCCTCCATCGATCCAATATGTACCGTAGATACTAACTTCAAATCAACAAGCTGCCAAACTGCAATCATATGTCGACAGATAATACCTCTAAACGTAAACATGCAGCAATCACAAATTGTCTCATGTGTTGCCAATCTATAATTGATCAATACCTACGCGTTACGACAACACCAAACACTTTCTCCACTCCCGATCTGTAACCATATACTATCCACAATGCTCATCAACAGCTTATCATGTCAACTATCATGTACACCACACCTTTTGCTCCATTATGTATCTCCAAGAACTTTTTACTTCTATAGATTTCTGCAAAACTCGCTCACACGAAAATCTTGTATCACAAAGTAGGTTTATTGTAAGACCTCAAATTCTAACGCTTCCCATCATCAACCCTTTTACCAACAAACAAGCAATCGCTAACAAATTAATGTAATGACGTGTTTATATTGACATAGCTACGGAATAAATTATTCATCCCTTCACTTCGCTATGCGTACTTTATAGTCCCGCCCAAAACTCATGATTAAAGTAAAGAGGAACCCACCTATCCCAACATGCATACATACGCCTAATCCAATAATTATCATGTAGCTTGTACTTCATGACCAAATCATTCCACATACCTTCAAACCCCGCAACATTGAACGAATCATGAACGGCTTCTTTCAACTCTTTTCGAATCTCGAGCCACTCGGTTTTGCGTTTCATGAGTTGTTCTGCATTTTTCATAACATGCCACAAACACTATCTATGTGTCTCGAGTGAGAGAAAACTAAAACAATTGCATTACATACAAAAACGGCCATTTACCAAAAATAACACGAAACCAATTAATAATAAAACGACTTTAATCGTAAAAACATATGCTCAATAATTAAAACAAACACACAACTAACCTTACCAATTGCTTGACATGGGTCTGCCATTATGCACTTTGGATGTTTTTTCTCATACACCTCATCCATGCCTCAAATACCTAAGTGAAAGATTCGTAGTCTCATTAGAAATCAATGCTACTCGAACAAAAATGATTGCCCATGATGGTTCACTCCGACAAAGGGTGCTAATGGCATCCGGTATCGGTTCTTTAAGTATGTTGTAGCACAATATGGTACATTATCAACCCCATTGTAACCAGCTGCAAAGGACGTGAAGCTTATTCTTTAGCTGGGAACATTCCAGTATCATCAAAGAAAGAATCCAGAATGCCATCACGATCCATTGTTGAGTTCATGTTCGACTACTTCTACCCTTTCTTTTTGAAGAAGCAAGCCAACAAATACGAACTAAGACAATCCGAACAAAGAAATGCTTTAATTACAATTTCTACTAGCAAGTAAACAAAATAGTGTAAAAATTTTATGTTACTTCACCTGCAACGTGTTATTTCAAAAAGGAAATAATATTTCACTCCATACCCTAACCTAACCACCCGACTAACTAGAGGTACATTAGAATGTCGGTTCTCTTTTTTTCACGTCTACAGTACTCAAACGAAAAGGAAACGCCTGCATTGCTACCATCATGACATTTTACGGTTGAACTTTATGTGGTAGACCACCCAAAGCCAAAACTCATCCATCATCTTCTAGCTCAATTTTTACCATTTTATTTCAGTTTTCAGAGTTGTTTTGGCTAGGTCTACCCATTAGCTAGCCTAGAATAAATTTAGAAATAATTGTTTTAAATTCTCACATTTACATTTCTTTTTAATTTCCATCATTAAGAGTGGAGATGAAGGGACTTGTAAATTGATTGGGATGCCTAGCTTCCTTGTCCTATAAAAGGAGGTCTAGGTTAGTTTGCAAGACACATTTTTTCAATCATCCAATATATTTCACCTTTTTCCTTGAAATTGAGAGTGATTCTCTTTTCAACCTATCTACATTTTCCACTCAATTCTTGTTAAGTTTTCTTTACAAGTCTACTAAGACCAATATTGCCTTCTCATTGGAAGAAGGAGGTGTTGGCCCCATCTACATTCCCCCCACAATTTTGGCAACGAAGGCTTTCTTTGTCTTGGACCTTTTTCGGTATCAAGAAGGAGGAGTCGCCAAAGGCATAACACCATCTTTGCCTGGGCAAGGATCCAGGAGGAGTTGGCGGCCATATCCGTTCGTTTCACAAGCTTCCGCATCGTTTTGCTTTGTGCATTTCGGATCTGTCAACCTCGTTGACATTTCCGCCTCATCAATCAAACCTACCCCGTGTTGCTCCTTTGTTGGCTAGATCTGCTCCTCGTGTTCCCGGATACCCTCCCGGAATCACATCAATTGGTATCAGAGCATTCTGACAACCACATCAATTGGTATCAGAGCCACTTGCTCAACAAGGAGAAGTTTTTCTACCCTTTTCTTTTTATTCCGCAACATATATCATTTTTGTTATCATTGTGTTTTTCTCGGTTGTTCTTGCCATTTTTAATTTCTTGTTCCAGTGTTGTGCAATCTGCATAGAAAAAAAAACAAAAAAAAATCGCATCTTATTTGCATTGAAAAAAAAAAGAAAAAAAAACTGCTATTGACTCAACCTGTTTACAGATTGCAGAAAAGGCAATTTGAAGAATTCTTGGAACAATTTTCAAACAAAGGGCAAGAAAAAGAACAACCTCAGAGCCTTTTCAAACCTGTTCTTTCAAAAGTTGCGGAATATCTTTTTTCCAAAACCCACAAAAGAACCGTTTTGCAAAAGTAACAACACTTCCCTCAACTGTTGAGGTTTGTTTGAGGTTTTATTTTATTGTGTCTTCTGTGTCTTGTTTTGAATCACTTTTTCAAGAATTTTGAGCCAGAAAAGTTGCTAGGTTTATAAAAGAGAATCTGTGAGTTTTGAGTGAAAAAAAATGGCTGATGAAGCATTGTTAGCACAATTCCAAAGAATGTTGCAGGAACAAATGGCTCCACTAAATGCAAGGCTTGCCCGTCTTGAGGCTGGTCGAAGAGAGGAGGAAGAGCAGGAACCACGAAATGGGGAAGATGATCGTCAATCAAATATTGATCAAGGAGAAGATGTTCCACCTCACCACAATCAAAGGCAAAGGGATATGGCTCAACAGTTTACCGAAACTTCAAGTTGCAAATTCCACCTTTCTATGGAAAAAGCAACCCGGATGAGTATCTTGATTGGGTAAAGAAATGTGAATTGGTATTTAATTGCTTTGATTATACCACTGACCTCAAGGTTAAATTGGCCGTTGTTGAGTTTCATGGTTATGCCCTCACATGGTGGAATCAAGAAAATCGGCTTGGATTAGGTCCTCAAACTTGGGAAGAGTTGAAGATCCAAATGCAAGAGAGATTTGTGCCATCATACTACACTCGAGAATGTTTCCAACGTCTTCAAACACTTGTCCAAGGCACTAAATGTGTTGAGGACTACCACAAAGAGTTGGAATCCGCCCTTTTGAGAGCCGATGTTATTGAAAGAGGTGAAGCAAAAATGTCTAGGTTCATTCAAGGACTTAGACCTGACATTGTGAAGACCTTGGAATTATGTGAGTACAACAATTTTCAAGAGTTGTTACATAAAGCCATCCGAATTGAAAGACAACTCAAGAAAGGGAGCACTTCCACCATGGCTCCAAGATCAAACCAGGGGCCGAAAGCTCCACAAAGGACACCCCCACCTCCACAAAAAGGTATCCCTTCCAAATCTCCCACATCTACCCCTTCCACTTCCCAAAATCGCTCCCAAAACCGTCCCCTTCCAAACCCCTTCATGAAGTTCAATGCTATAAATGCAAAGGTATGGGTCATTATGCTCATCAATGTCCAAATCCGAAAGTTATACTCATCAAAGATGAAGAAAATGATGAGACCGAATCTGATCAACCTGTTGAGGACGAGTATGCTCAACCTGTTGAGGAAGAGTTTGGTCTTCCGGTTGAAGGTCCTCTCCTAGTAGCAAGACGAGTACTACAGGTGCAACCAACCCCTCAATCATGTCAAAGGGAGAATCTCTTTCATTCAAGAGCACTTGTGAATGGTAAAGTATGTTCACTCATTATTGATTCCGGTTCTTGCACTAATGTTGCTAGTTCTCATATGGTGAATAAGTTAGGACTTGCTACTCACAAGCATCCTCGACCCTACCTTCTTCAATGGATGGATGACTCCGCTCATGCCAAGGTGAATTGTCAAGTTGAAGTACCCCTCAAAATTGGCAATTATGAAGACAAGGTACTTTGTGATGTTGTACCTAAGATGATTGCTGCCCATATTCTACTTGGGAGGCCCTGGCAGTATGATAAGCAAGCTGTGCATGATGGTGTGACCAACCGATACACCATTCAACACGTTGACCGAAAGATTACCTTGGTGCCTTTAACACCCCAACAAGCCCATGCCGATCAGATCCAACTCCAAAGTGAGTCCGAGGGTAAGGATGGTAAACTTAAGGGTAAAGTTGAAAATAAAAAGAAATCCCAAGTGGATTTGCAAGAGTCAAAGGTCTTTTGGGATGGTGAAGGAATAAATAGCGAAAAGAGTGGTAAAAGAGAGAATGAGAGAAGACAAGAGTGTTTCCTTTCCATAGCCAAAGAAAAACACATCAAGAAAGCTCTTTTGAGTCAAAAATGTTGTTTTCTCTTTTACCTAACACTTGTCTTCTAACAATGGATCAAGGGAAGAAATTCCTTCTTTTCTTTCTTTGTTGTTGCAGGAATATCAAGATCTTTTTGAAGATCCGATTGGCTTACCTCCATACCGAGGTATTGAGCATCAAATCGATCTTGTCCCAGGAGAACCTTTACCAAATCGACCCCATTATCGAACCAATCCCGAGGAAGCCAAAGAGATACAGAGGCAAGTCCAAGAGCTTCTTGCCAAAGGGTACATCCGAGAAAGCTTATCCCCTTGTGCCGCACTCCGTGCTTCTTGTACCTAAAAGTGATGGTTCATGGCGGATGTGCATGGATTGCCGCCCATCAATAAGATCACCATCAAGTACCGACATCCCATTCCACGCCTTGATGACATGCTTGATGAACTTTCAGGTGCAAAGGTATTTTCTAAGGTTGATCTTAAGAGTGGTTATCACCAAATTTGCATGAAAAAGGGTGATGAGTGGAAAACCGCCTTTAAGACCAACATTGGTTTATATGAGTGGCTTGTCATGCCATTTGGATTAACCAATGCCCCTTCTACTTTTATGAGACTCATGAACCATGTTTTAAGGAAATTCATTGGAAAATTCGTTGTGGTTTATTTTGATGACATTTTGATCTATAGTCATACTTTATCTCAACACGTTGAACATCTGCGGTTATTGTTTGAAACGCTTCGAGGAGAAAAGCTTTATGCTAATCTTAAGAAGTGTACTTTTGCTACTAATCAGATTGTGTTTCTTGGATATGTTGTTAGTGAGAAAGGACTAAGTGTTGACGAATCCAAGGTGCAAGCCATCAAAGATTGGCCAACCCCTACTAATGTGACCGAAGTGAGATCTTTTCACGGTCTTGCTAGCTTTTACAGACGTTTTGTGAAGGATTTTTCCACCATAGCCGCCCCACTTAACGAGCTTGTCAAGAAAGGAGTACCATTTGTTTGGAGTGACAAGCAAGAGAAAGCGTTCAACCTGTTGAAAGAAAAGTTGACACAAGCTCCGGTCCTTTCACTACCAGATTTCGGTAAGATCTTTGAAGTTGAGTGTGATGCGAGTGGCATAGGTATTGGTGCAGTTCTCACTCAAGAAGGTAAACCTATTGCATACTTTAGTGAAAAATTGAGTGGCGGTCCTTTGAATTATTCAACATATGACAAAGAATTATATTCTCTTGTGAGAAGTCTTGAGGTATGGTCTCATTATCTCTTGCCTAAGGAATTTGTCATTCATACTGACCATTATTCATTAAAGTATTTGCAAGGTCAAGGTAAACTTTCAAAAAGACATGCAAAATGGATGGAATTTGTTGAATCTTTTCCTTACTTAATTAAGTTTAAGAAAGGTAAAGAAAATGTAGTGGCAGATGCATTGTCTAGAAGGTATGCTTTATTCAAAGATGTTGAACAAGAAGGTTTTGGGATTTGAACAGATGAAGAACTTGTATGGTGAAGATATTGACTTCGGATCTGTTTACAAAGCATGTTTGTCTCAACCTGTTGACACTTATTACATATTTGATGGATACCTCTTTAAAGCTAACAAGCTTTGTGTTCCTAGGGTTCCATCCGAGAGCTACTTGTAAGGGAAGCCCATGGAGGAGGACTTATGGGACATTTTGGTCAACTCAAGACCTTGGAAGCTCTCAAAGAGCATTTCTTTTGGCCAAACATGAAGAAGGACGTGGACAAATTTTGTGCTCAATGTGTCACATGCAAAAAGGCTAAGTCTAAACTTGAGCCTCACGGGTTGTATACTCCACTCCCTACTCCTTCTTTACCTTGGGTTGACATATCAATGGATTTTGTTACTGGTCTTCCTAGGACTCAAAATGGGCATGATGCAATTTTTGTAGTTGTTGACCGTTTTTCTAAAATGGCTCACTTTATTCCTTGCCATAAAACGGATGATGCTACAAATGTTGCAAATTTATTCTTTAAGGAGGTTGTTAAATATCATGGATTGCCTAGGACAATAGTAAGTGATAGGGACACCAAATTCCTAAGTCACTTTTGGAAGACATTATGGGCTAAACTTGGTACTAAGCTATTGTTTTCAACATCTAGTCACCCACAAACTGATGGGCAGACCGAGGTAGTTAATAGAACAATGATACAATTGCTTAGAACACTCCTTAGGAAGAATTTGAAGCAGTGGGAGGAGTTTATTCCACATGTTGAATTTGCTTACAATAGGGCTTTTCATACTTCAACAACTCATAGCCCTTTTGAAGTTGTTTACGGTTTCAACCCGTTGACTCCAATGGACTTATTGCCTTTACCTCTTAATGATGCAGCTCATAAAGATGGAGCAATGAAAGCGAAACAAATGAAGGAGTTACATGAGAAGGTGAAAGAAAGGATCTCCAAACAGAATGAAGCCTATGCAAGGAGGGCAAATAAAGGTCGAAAACAAGTCACCTTTGACGTTGGTGATTGGGTATGGTTACACTTGAGAAAGGAGAGATTCCCTCAAGAAAGGAAGAACAAACTCGCCCCAAGAGGAGATGGTCCCTTCCAAGTGGTTGCAAAAGGGGAGATAATGCCTACACTCTAGATCTTCCTAGTGGTAAATATGGAGTACATGCAACGTTTAACGTTATGGATCTTTCCCCTTTTGAAGGTACTATGGAAGATGAGATTCCGAGGTCGGAATCTTTTGAAGAAGGGGGGAGTGACGTGGAACAGGCCCAACCCAAGCCCAAACATCAAGATCCGCTCGTTGGCCTTGGTGGACCTATGACAAGGAGCCGGACTAAGAAGGCTAAGGACGCTCTCAACCTGTTGATGCACAGTTTTGCAAAGTGTGAGGAGCAAAGTGAAGATATCCACAAAGATGAAGGAAAAGTGCAAGCACTCCTCAATTTGGGCCAACCCAATTCCCAAATGGTGCAAACAATTTTCAACATTTCGGTTTGGGCTCAACCAAATGATAATTTGGCCCAAGTGCATGATTCACGAATATCTCAACTGTTGAGACAAAGAATGGCGCATTCAATGCTTTCTTAAAGCTTCCAACCGTTCACTTCTCTTCAAGGACGAACTTCAGCAGCCTTGAGGACTCAAGAGTCATCCAAAATCATCCAGAAACCATTGGTGAAGAAGGAGTTACAAGCCTTGAAGCCCTCCATCAAGAGCACTTAAATGAGGATCATTTACTCCTCATTTATTAGCCAAAACTCATCCATCATCTTCTAGCTCGAATTTTTACCATTTTATTTCAGTTTTCAGAGTTGTTTTGGCTAGGTCTACCCATTAGCTAGCCTAGAATAAATTTAGAAATAATTGTTTTAAATTCTCACATTTACATTTCTTTTTAATTTCCATCATTAAGAGTGGAGATGAAGGGACTTGTAAATTGATTGGGATGCCTAGCTTCCTTGTCCTATAAAAGGAGGTCTAGGTTAGTTTGCAAGACACATTTTTTCAATCATCCAATATATTTCACCTTTTTCCTTGAAATTGAGAGTGATTCTCTTTTCAACCTATCTACATTTTCCACTCAATTCTTGTTAAGTTTTCTTTACAAGTCTACTAAGACCAATATTGCCTTCTCATTGGAAGAAGGAGGTGTTGGCCCCATCTACATTCCCCCCACAATTTTGGCAACGAAGGCTTTCTTTGTCTTGGACCTTTTTCGGTATCAAGAAGGAGGAGTCGCCAAAGGCATAACACCATCTTTGCCTGGGCAAGGATCCAGGAGGAGTTGGCGGCCATATCCGTTCGTTTCACAAGCTTCCGCATCGTTTTGCTTTGTGCATTTCGGATCTGTCAACCTGTTGACATTTCCGCCTCATCAATCAAACCTACCCGTGTTGCTCCTTTGTTGGCTAGATCTGCTCCTCGTGTTCCCGGATACCCTCCCGGAATCACATCAATTGGTATCAGAGCATTCTGACAACCACATCAAACTCCATTTCTCCACATTGCGAAGAATTAGAACCATTCTAAAGTATTCTAGGACTACTGTTCAGAAATAAGGTTGGAAAAAGTTAGTGAAAAAGATTAGTGTTTTTCTAATTTTAGACGAGATATTTATGAGAAAAAAATCGGAGACCGGCCTAGAGTCGGGGTAGTGGGGGCAATTGCTCTCATTGAACTTTGACAAGTTATAGGGTATATTTGTATATCTTTCATAAATTTGAAACTAATTTATGTAATTTATCCCTAGAAAATTACTACTAAATTCTTATTGCACAAGTATCCTTGTATCCGTTACTTAACCGCCTACTTTAAATCTAATCACTTCAACCCTTTCAACCTCTTGACTGCGACCACCTGTTAACCCTATCCTCACTTGACTACTCCTCTTACCGACAATCGCTTATTCGACGACTTGCCATCAGATAGGTACTTCCAAAAGAAAACTTCAAAGGCACGTATGTCGCTGACAACCTGTCATAACCTACGAAGGTTGGTAGGCACCGAAGCTCTCTTCGTATCTCTACGAATCCGTTACCACTGTGGAATCACCAAGATGGTATTCTCCCGCCTCCCATTTTCGCCGACTCCTTGTATGTCCACCCAGATCGGTTATTTGGGAGGCCGGGGCCTCTCGATTATTGGACCTACTTTTTTGGTTCCGCTGAAAGTTCCCAACAGAGCCGATAATGCAACCAAGGACCGAATTGATGATCCATTCCCTCTTGATCCTTATCATTCATGCATTCCCGTTCCACATGAGATATCATACCACCACTACGTAGTTGCAGCCACATTGGTAATGGGCCAACCGAATCAAAACAGCAGAGTGCCCCAAGCATTAATGAGGTCGCTACTTGTCAAGCTAGTAGCGGGCCTAGTAACGCCTTGACCCGTTACCAAGATGGTAATTGTCTGCCCCCTACCAACCCGTTACAAGACCATCTTCGCTTTCCCGATCTGAAATTAAAATTAAAATTTGTAATGGGTTGGTAACACCCTAGCCCGTTACCAGCCCTTTAAAATAATTTTCAGCTTCCTTGTCCAGACTTGTTTCAAAACTTTTAGCTCCTCTCTCACCTTTCATCTTCATCTCTCCCAACTCACCGCGCCTCCTTTCTCAACTTTCACTCCTCATCTTCATTTTCTCGCTCAAACTTCATCATTCGTTGGAGGTAAGTGTTTTGGTTGTATTTTTGGGATTTTGGCCAAACAAATCTAGATTATCGTCAATGTTTTTCTTTTTTGAGGTCTTCTTACTCCGCCATGTTCAGCCGTCCACCACCGTTGATAGCAATGCCTATGCCGTCTTCTTCAAAACAAAGAAGTAAGTTTTGTTATCTTCTTATGCATCTTTGATAAATATTTGATGAAATTTTGACGGATTTGGTGAATGTCATGTGTTAAAAAGTGTACAATGGATTTTTGGTGAATTTTGGGTGTATTCTGATTTATGGTGATTCTTATGATTTTTGTGAATTTTTATGATTTATGGTGAATTTTATGATTTTTGGTTATTTATGGTAATTTTTATGATTTGTTGTGTAATTTATATTATTTATGGTGAATTTTTAGTAATTGTTTTGATTTTCGGTAAATTTTTAGTAAGTTATATGATTTTGGTGAATTTTTATGATTTATGGGTTATTTATGGTGATTTTTTTATTTGTTGTGAATTTGTAGTAGTTTATACGTCTTTGTCCCATAAAATTGCAAATTTTTTTGTTGTTTTCAAAGTAATTAAACTACAATTTATTTTTATGAATTTAACAACATGTAAAGTTAAACGATCCATATATTCTCATAATTTGCAATATAAAATTTCAAGATATATACTTGTTTGAATTTTTTTCTTATTTATCTTAATAAAATTTCGAGTCAAACAATGCAACTTGAATTTTTATGGTACGGAGAGAGGGAGTATCATTTACATTGATTTGTTTTTGTAATTGTTATGATTTTTGGTGAATTTTTAGTTATTGTTATGATTTTGTGTGAGTTTTTGAAATTTTTATGATTTTGAATGTTTTGAACCAAATTGTAAAGTTTAAAAGTTTTGATGAAATTGTAAAGTTTTAAAAGTTGTGGATGAAATTTTAAACTTTTAATACTTTTGGATGAAGTTGTAAAGTTTAAAAAAATTTGGATGAAATTGTAAACTTCTAAAACTTTTGGATGAAATTGTAAAGTTTTAAAATTGGATGAAATTGTAAATTTCTAAAACGTTTGGATGAAATTGTGAACTTTTTAAACTTTTGGATTAAATTGTATACTTTTATTGACTATTTCACCAATACAACCTTCATCCGCAGCGATGAATATTACGAGCCTCGGATCCACGCACATGGAACCAGAATCCTCCACCCTTCCAAGTGCCCCGCATAGTAGCCATCAGATGCTTTGCCCTGACTGTTCTTGCTGCTAAGACCTTTGCTGCAAGGCTGGCCGCAGTCGCTGGTTGCACTGACAATGCGCGCAAATCCACCTCCGCCTCTTCTTCGGCGGATAGGGCCATGTTGGCCATCCTAGTGTCAATTGAGGCAATCTCCATAGCAAATGGAAGTGAAGGCGATAGTGGGAAGGAGGAGAACACAAAGGGAACCAATTAACTGATGTGGCTGCCGACATTGCTTAGAAAATCGGACCGGTTGGCCGTCTGGCCCGGTTTCGATTATTACAGTGGAACTAAAACCTGATAAACTCGGCAAAACTGGTGGAACCGGCGAACCGTTCAAGCCGGAAACCGCCGGTTTTTGTCCAAGCATGGCCGAACTCAAGTGTCAGGGCTAGAAGATTTGGGCGGTCTAAACTTTGATGAGATCTGGTGGTCCGATGGATGATTACTGCTATGGTGGTAACCTCCCGACCACCAAGCGTGACTTTCATTTTTTTAATTTCAAACCTTACCTTTTAATGCCATAAATGCAAGTTATTTCCTTCTTATTGGGACTTGCTGTGTGGACCACTTAGGGTCATAGACATCATGGCTCGCCATCGGAGGACGCTGGCCGTCGGAGCATCGCTGTTTCCGGCCGTCTGTTCATTTTAGATCTGCATCGCAGTTCCCGATTGGCGATTATGTGGCAACGCTTGAAATTGGCAACAACCTCCATTGGCTCGAGATTCACGGCGTGAGAGTGACCTCCATCAACCTGCAGTAGAGCGATTTTGGATTTCACGACGGATTCTAGAAGTCACGATGGCTACCACTACCTCTAACCGCGAACTTTAACTATCACAATGAAGGCTGCTGATGAAGGCTGGGCACGGCCTTGGGTGGTTCTGATGAAGGCTGGATCATGATTTGGGCAGAGGAAGACGTTTCAAGGTAGGAGTGCTATTACCAGATCTGGAAGGTGTGCAAACATTATTGCACTTTAATTTGGACGGTTCATTATATTCATTTAGACACTATAGATAATTAAGTAGACAGTTTCATTATTTATTGAATATGCAAAATTAATCAATAAAAAATTTTAGATAATTAAATAGATAGTTTTTAAAATCATTCATGGAGTTTTCAATATGTATTTAGACATTATAACACTTTTCAATAGACGCTATATTATTGTAGCACATACTCATAATATTCGGTTAGTCTGACTGGTTTCAATATTAATTCAGACATTATAACACTTTCTAATAAACAGTATAGTCGATTATAACATATACCCAAATTTGGTTACCTAGAAAGTTTTCAATATATATTCAAACATTATATCACTTTATAATATACATTATAGGAATGTAAAAAAATAACTAATTAAACAATATACGGTATAGTCGATTATAACATATACCCAAATTTGGTTACCTAGAAAGTTTTCAATATATATTCAAACATTATATCACTTTATAATATACATTATAGGAATGTAAAAAAATAACTAATTAAACAATATAATTTCTTGTAATAGCCTAATAGGCAGCGGTGGCGGTGATGGTGACGGTGGTGTCGGCGGCAGCGAAGGTGGTACAAGAAGTGGTGTCGGCGGTAGCGGTTCCAACGACAACGATGGTGGATTCGACGGTGGGTCCGACAGCAGCGGTGGTGCCAGAGGCAACAGCAGCGAAGGTGGTGGTGCACTATGGTGGTGGTTCGCGAGAAACACTGAGATCCGAAAGTGTCGATGTGCTTGTTCAATGCCAACGATGGAGGTGGAAGAAGGAACATGGCAACGTGTTTTAAATGAAGGGTAGTTTTGTCAATTAAAATTATGAGAGTTACGGGTTGGGTTTTGTTAAATAGTGATTGGGCTTTAGGCTGGTATATGGTAAACCACATAGGTGGTAGATAAAAGATCTATAATCTGTTGCTTTACTTTTTCTATAAAAAAACTTTTTATTGGACTTACTTTTTTTAGAAAAATATATATTTTTTATCAATTGCTTTTTATCTATCTAGCATCACGTACAAATACAGTAGATGAGCAACTGTCCAAAGTGAAACAAATTATTGATAGTACCTAGGTTATGTTTCGGCATGACAACGGTGCGAATTATCCGCAGATCCTCGTATCTGTAATCCGCGGTTTTTTCTGTATCCGCGGATTGCGGTTATAATTTTAAATCTGCAACCGTAGACCGCGAATATCTGCTATTCACTACTAACCCACGGTTATTACCACAATGGCACAACCCATTATTAATACCTAATCATTCATAATTTTATCAAAATACACATAATAACATCCAAACAACTAATAAACTTACACTAAATATGGGCTTTATTTCTGGGCCGAGTATATTTACGGTTTTCGGATATTCGTAAACCCCGCGGATGGTGGGTATCCACGGTGCGGATACCCCCTATCCGGCATTTGCATCTGCAAAGCTAAACAGTGCAAAAAAAACTCACAACCGTAAATCCGCGGATAAAACCACAGTTAAAACTGCCAGTAGCGGGCATATATCTACGGTTTGTGGTTTCTATCCACCCAACTGCCAAGCCTAGTTATGTTCTTAAAAAAACTCTATTTTTCTTTTAAATTATCATCTTTTCTCTTACATGTATTGCTTCAATTTACAAAATAAAAATTTCCCAACTACTCAAATTTTATGCTCTTTGGAATTTAAGAATATCTACGTGTGTACACTCTTTTGGATTTTTTATGGTTTGAAGACTATATATGTTAATGGTGATGGATATACATTCTTGATATTATTGTAGAGTATTTATTTACTTTAGGATAATTATGCAGTGTCAGACTAGATATTGAGCTTTTAGCTTTGACTTGTTGAATCATGAACTAGTGACTGAATGGTTCGGTTTTCGGTTCAGTTTTTAAAACCATGGCTACCAGTTGTCCGAGGTAACGAAGTCACCGAAAAATTTAGAGAGAAACGACAACCCTAGCCAACCTCGTTAATCATCACCTAGGTGATATTTCACCCACTAATCCAAATGGCTCAGTTACAAGGTAATCTGAAAGCCCAAACCCAACTAACTGAATAATTACATATCCCACACTCATTTTCCAAGTCTTTGTAGGTGGGTGAAAATTCACCAGGTGATAAATAACATTCACGAACCCTAGCACGTCCGTTGTTGCGGCAGAAAAAGTCACGCATGTTCCTTCCTATGGATTATAACTCTTTAAGTTTATTTTAACGATCATTCTTCATGCTCAATCAGACTGATCATAATTTTCTTAATGTAAAAACAAATTTGTGTTTGGCCACAAGATAGCGAATTCCACTATTCAACTATCCTATATCACAGTATCACAGTAAAAGAACACCAAAAACTCACAGTAGGCCGTAGTAAATTGGTTTTCTCTACGTAGTGACTCCAATTCTATCATAAAACAACCGATCAACAATCTTGAACACTCAAAGTTTTGATCATCTGTAGTTTCCATGTAATTTAATCATACCATTCTACCTCATGACCAGGGGCGGAGCCAAGAATTGATAGAAACAGGGCATAAGTAGCTAATTAGTAAAATTTTGTTTTAGTTGGCGCAAAACAAAAAAATCAATGGGGCATAAATGTATATTTTATAAAACTTTATGCATAATTAACCTATTTTCTCCAAATTTTAGTGGTGGCAATTTCCACCACTCACTACAAAGTGGCTCTGCCCTTGCTCATGACCCCGGGTCACATATCATGATCCACTAATTAAAAAAACTCTACTCCATTCTTTACAGATTATTCATGATCCCTGGTCGCTTATCATGATCCATTAACTAAAAAACTTCAATTCAACTATATAAAACAATCAATAACTATGAATATCTGTAGCTAGCATTTGTAATCACTTGTAAATTCATGTAGATTAATGATGTTTTCCACGTACTCATCACTTATGAAATTTTAATGATTTGTCATAAAAGTCATGATCCGACTTTCTGAATTATGATCCTACGTCACTTATGATTCAACTGCACTAAAACTCATGATCGCATACCAATTTTATGATGAATTTTGCTCATCTTTTCTTGTTTTTGTTACAACAAATATATCTACATCACAACCTAGTGAAAATGGGGCTTACTGCGGCCAAACCCGCAGTAGAGCTGCAATAACTACTGCAGGAGAGGCCGCGGTAACTCCTGCAGTAAATAAAGGCGCAGTTTCTTCTCTACTGCTCTCATGGTCACAATACCTATTGTGGTCATAGCCGCAGTAAACATTTTAATCAATTAAAAAAATGTGGATGAATCTTGATGAATATATCCATTCGGATTCACCAACTTAGAAAATCCCAGAAAATCTATGCAAATGGTGAGCAAACAGACAATGGTGATGGTGAGAGGGCGGTATAGAGTGATGGTGGAGCTAAGGTTTGAGCCCAGATCTGTGAGAAGAAAAAAAAGAAAAGATTCATGAGAAATGAACTAATGTAAAGAAAACCCTAAAAAACAAATGTAAACCCTCAACTTAAATAAAACATCGGTGGTCATGAGCATTCGGCCTAGTGGTTGTGCTCTTGAGGACACTTATAGAGGTCTCGAGTTCGAGCTTCTGGTATCACTAATCCCCTACCCTATTTGTAAAAATAAAATAAAATAAAGCATTGGTGTTGAGGAAGTTGTTGGCGGGGCTGAGGTTGGACCAACGGTGGCGGCGGCTGAAGAAAGAAGAAGAAGACAAGAAGAATTTATAACGTTAAAAACTATAGAATTATATAAAAAAATACATAAAAGTAGTAAAATAAGTATTGTGTGTATGTAGGGGTGTCTGCTTGCTCAAATGCTGGCAGGTCGGTGTATGTAGGCGGAAAGTCTTTGAACTTGTTTGCAACGATAAGGCTAACCGCTTTTGGCACCCCCAATGATTGTTGCTTTAAACTGCATAAAATTGAAATGGTAATTAGTTCATAATAACACCAAAAATAAAATATCAAGATTAATTAATTTATCAAAACTGAAAAGATTTACTGGCCGATGCGAGATAGTACTCATGAAACCTGAATTAGAAAAAAAACGGTATAGATGCAATAGGAATTGTGTGTGGCCTTTACACACACTCACACACACACATTTATATATATAATGTTTTAATATTATTTTATTGATGCAATAATAGGAATTGTACAATGGCTGAAAGACGTGATTAGATGTATCAACGTTTTCAGGAAGGGACTCGCGATACTAGTGAGAGTTTTTGGAATGGGCTTCTAGAATTCTTTGATTATGCTTTTCTTGTTGCTGAGGAAAAGGGGGAATAATTTGTGAAATGCCCTTGTAGAAAGTGTAAAAATAGATATTATTATGACCGAGAAACAATTGAAAATCATTTACTGTTAAATGGATTTCAACCAAAATATCATGTGTGGGATTGTCATGGTGAATGAAGTCTGATAAATCTATTTGTTTATCGAGGTTATCGATTTGATGATCAGGCATTGTCATCATCATCGAATGTTGCAAGTATGAATAATGCACTTAATTCTTTTAAGGGTAACGAAGAACGAGGGGATTACCGAGAAATGGTCCGCGAGGCATTTAGGTTTCATGATAATAATAATAATAAGGGTAATTAGATGGATGACGACGACACCGCACCCAAAAAGCCAAATCAAAGGGCACAAAAGTTTTTTGATCTGTTACGTGATGCGTCGCAACCTTTAAATGAGGGGTGTACTGATAAGTACACCAAATTATCAGTTATATCGAAGTTTTTTAGTATGAAAAGTCAACACAACGTATCTGACGTTTTTTTCTCGGATATTATTGAATATATCAATGATATACTGCTCAGAGAAGAGGTGATCTTGCCTATGAGCATGTGTAGTGCAAAAACTATGATAAGAGAGTTGGGGTTACCGTACATAAAAATTCACGCATGCAAGAATAATTGTATGTTGTTCAATGGTATGCAGAGCGTGAGCCAAATCAGAAACTGAAAGCTAAAAAGATTTTATGTTATCTTGCAATCACTTAGCGGCTGCAACGGCTTTACCAGTCATCAAAAACAGTGAATTTAGGAAATTATTGGACATCCATCCCAAGCCAAAGCATGGAAACACGTCATCCTGATTTTGCACATGAGTTAAAAAATGTTTGATTGGGTTTATGTACTGACGGTTTTAAACCGTTGTCAGATTCAGGACAATCATATTCGATGTGGCCGGTCTTCATCGTTGCTTACAACTTGCCTCATGATTTATGCATGAAGGAGACTTTATGTGATTGCTAATCCCTGGTGAAAAGTCATTCGGCCGTAACATTGATGTTTTTTTATGTCCATTGATCAACGAGTTAAAATTTCTATGGAATACAGGAGTGGAAACTTGCGATGCGCATCATCATCAGAACTTTAACATACGGGAATATGGTATGTTATCACGCTGGAGCATGCACTGAAAACTTGTGTGCCCGTACTGTATGGAGGATGTTCATAGTTTTTAGCTAACTCATGAAAAGAAAACTAGCTGGTTTAGTTGTCACGAGAGATTTTTACCACAACGACATGCTCTTCGTAACAATAAGAAATCATGGAAAGATATAGATTGTAAGCCATCAGGCCACCATATTTTAATTGAGATCCAAAAGATTGTGTTCCCACCATTCAGGACACCGTGGGATCACATGATGGCAGATAAGTTCGAAAATGAGCATAATTGGATTAAAAAATCAAGTTTTTGGGAGTTGCCTTACTAGGCAAATTTGAAAGTTAGACATTGTCTTGATGTGATGTATATTATGAAAAAAATATTTCGATAATGTTTTCTGCACAGTTGTCTATCAAAAAGGGAAAGTGAATGACAACACAAATTCGAGACGTTATCTGGAAAATCTACATATGCGCCCTGAATTGCATTTGGTGACTGTTCCTCGTAGGAAAGAACTGTTTAAACCAAAGGTGACATATACTTTAACTGCATATCAAATCACGAGTATTTGCTATTGGTTGAAGCATAACGTCAAACTTCCTGACGGTTACACGTCTAATATTGGGAGGTGTGCTAATATGTCCAATAATAATAGTAGTTCTACAACATAAAACCCATGATTGTTATGTCTTCATGCAAAAGTTGCTTCCAATTGCTTTGCGCAGCCATCTCGATGACGGTATTTGTACGACAATATCTGAATTTAGCAAATTCTTTAGGCTAATCTTTTCTAAGGATATTCTATTGGAAGACGGAAAAGTTGGATAAATTTAGCCAAATGTCTGTATTGGGTTCTTGAAAAGTTAGGATGCCTTTGCGTTTGTAAATGGTTGAGCATTTATACGAGAGCCCCTTGATGGCATGCTTGTAATCAGGGGCGGATCCAGAGAATTAACTGAGTGGTGTCACATATACTATTAATTTCATTCGATAAAATTCAATTTTCTTCCAATTGACCTTTATGGAAATTTGGACTCTAAAAATGATCTTAACTTACATTTGTATTAATAAAAATAAAATAAATATTTTTCAAGGTAAGTTACAAATTATTGTAAAAAATTAGTCACTTATCTGTGCCGACGGTGTGGTAAGATGGTGGATGATAGCAATATCAGTTAAAGGTGTTCAACAGTAGGAAGAATGAGGGTAGTAGGGTGGGGTAAGGTGGGACATTTGCATAAACAATTTCATTTAAACGGTGATTTGAGCAAAATTTGAAATTATGAATTAAAAGGTTTGAATAAGAAAAAAATTGAAAATTGATCTATTTAAGATAATGACCAAAGTTAACCAACTCTGGAGTTTACATGAAACTTTTATATCAGTTTTGTACATATAGACTTCGTTGTTTTCTTTCATTTTATTTTATTTTCTCTTCATTGGTATTCCAATAATATTAGTGGTGTCCATATAATATTTTTAATGATATCCATAAAAGAAATTACTCATAACTAAGTATAGTTTTGTATTTATTGAGTGATGTCAGTTGACACCACTCAATACATATTGGATCTTCCCCTGCTTGTAATTTGTCTTAGGTCCAGATGTGGTGGCCGACCACCTTATGAATATCAGAGGGTGCCTTTGGCTAGTTCGGCTGACATGGGCGAAAGTCTAATTATCCATTGCCAACCTTTTGGCAAAGGTCAATTTGTGTGTAAGGGTTGAGTTCTCCAGGTGATAGAAAGTACACATCACATTAATGGCAGCCTGAGTTGTGGTCAGACCTTCACCTGGAGGTTCGGCCTAGGGGCTAGATTGGGTAGGGCTGTGGTGGACTTTGTAGGCCCAGGGAGTTAATGGGCTTTAGGGCCTAGTGGGCCAAGAGCCCATTTGACAATCAATAACTAATTAAAAGACTAACGTACCCTTCATAACCATAATACTACTCCCTCCGTCTCAGCACAATCAATACATTTACCTTTTTGAGTTGTCCCGGCAAAACTAATACGTTTTCTAAAAAACAAATCTTTTAACAACAACGTTATCTTATTAACCTTCTTTTCCCTTCCTATTAAAAAACCACTTTTGTCTACCTAATTATCCTCAGTTAACAATATTTTTTAATCCACATGTCAAGTCAAACTTATCAGTTTTGCTAAGATGAAAGGATTATATATCTTCACTAACTTGAATATTTCTCCTCATTGCCACAACCATCGCCAACTTCACTATCACAACCACTATCGTTGTCGTTGCCACAGCCACCCGATGAGAAACACTACCACCACCATCGACACCACCTTCACTACCGCCACCACTATCGCCTCTGCCACTACCACCATCGCCACCCCAAGATTTGGCTTATTTTGCAGGTTAGCTCAACCCTTGAAGCTCATCAACACAACACACATCAATGTAGCAACATTTCTTCCACTAAGTTAATGGAAGTGTGTTAGCAACTTTGGTGGCGGCCAGGCTGCTACCAAGGCAACGCCTCCTCAATCCACTACCCTAGCCACATATGGGGAATCGGCCGATTTCTTTAGTAGCGGATTTGGGTAGCGGCGAGGCTGCTCCCAAGCCAATGAAACAACAAACCACTACTACACCAACCAACTTTTCCTTTACCTTTACTTATCCAACTTCTCTCTCATTTTTTCTCCATCTTTTTCTCTCCCTCATCTTACTCTCTCTTCATTATTTTATCTCCCTCTCTGCATATCATCATCGCCACCGTCCTTCTCCTTCCCCGACTCCGGCCACCGTCCTCCTTCTCATCATCATCCCCTTGCACTGACAGTGTCCTAAAAGGTGTTTATTTTTTTCCTTATCTTTTACTAGTGCAATCCCTCTCATCTTTCATTTTCTTCATATAGATGATGGAGCTCCTATCTCATTCTTCTAGACTTGGCCAGGGAACAGGAGAAGATAGAATTTTTTTAATTTTTGAGTTGGATATTGCGGATCTTGGGTTATCTTTGAATTTTTCAGATTGTAGAATTTTCAAGGTTTGGTATGAATTCTGGATTGATGATATGAATTTCAGATGAAGTTACGCTTATTTTTTATTTCATAAAATTAATTAGTAGTGGCTTTGTAGCGGTTTTTTCAAGAAGGTAATGATCGATTTGATAGTGGTTTTGGTAGCGGTCATTTCCATGCTGCAATCAAGGTCTCATTATATACGTAGTGTTCATGGGTTCTCAACCCGTCGATTCTAGGGCTCCATTAGTATACAATTAAAAGAATTAAAAAAAGAACGAAAGTAAGCAACAAAATGTGTTTTTCTCTAAAGAGTGTTTCTTGAATGGCTGAACATCGGAGTTAGAAATTGATTTTGATAAATGATATAATTAAATTTACGCCATACTCGTTCACTTGTTTCTGAACTATAAGATCCTGAACGAAAATATGTGGGCATAGTTTGATTGGCTTTTTCATCACCAATGCATGCAATGCCATATAACAGCTAAAATCAATGACACAGTACGGGCAGTCCGAGTGATTTGATCAGTTAATTTACAACAAATGAAAAGACGAAACTACTTATGTTATTGGATGTGGTCACAGCGGTGGGAGAAGTTGAAGAACGGGAACCAAACACTTTAACGAAAACAAGACACAGTTTCATTGAGTAAAATGCCTGTGGGGAAGAAAATGTGAGCAGAAGGTACTTGTGTGAGGAAAATCCTTTATTAAGAGTCCGTTTAGTTGTTGAAATTTTTTCAAGTTTGTTGCAAAACCATGCTTAAGCCATAACGCAGTCAATTGCCTGCTTGCATATGCCCGTCATAGTAGCCTCTGGCCCATAAACCTGAAATCAAAATTCCAAATTTTCCCCCGAATTTCGCAAAAAGAACACACCCGAAAAGTTGGAGGGAAATGTAGATTTTGAGTAGTTTGTGATAACAGTTTGTGAAATAGTATACCTCAAGGGGTATTCCCAGCTCCTCGCCAAGTATACGCATCTTTGCCAGTCCAGTCTGATAATTAGGTCCACCTCTTCGAACAAATACGTGCATTCGTGCTGCCTTCAGCTTGGATTCCTGCATATGAAAACAACAATATATTTATGTATTGACAAGGACTAGAAACCGGATTACCAAACCAGCTGCCATGTCACCATCTGAAGGAACGAACCTTCTCTCTCAATGCACGAATGATTCCATTGAAAGTAGCTGCGACATCAGTGAAGTTAGCAATGCCACCTCCAATGAGAAGGGCTCTCTTACGGCCATCAGGGTCAGCAGTGGCACACTGAAAGACATGAATGGTAGATATTTATTAACGAACAATTGAAACCACTGGTATTTGCCATGAAGGAGAAGTGTTTCATGAAAGTAGTGTTGAGAATCAGTATCCTCTTACATCAATTACAACTCTTGCATACTGCAGAACCTCCTCCTCATTTGGAGCACCACTATATTCTGCATAGTTCCCAAGCTCTGATGCATAGCCTAAATCACCCACCTAATCAAGTGAGGCAAGTGATTACTGTATGTAACTTCACAGAAATGATCACTATTCAATTGTACAGGTGAAAATTCAGTTGTTGCGTAGAAAATAAGAGTCAAAATATGAGTATACATGAACTCACTGTATCCGCGTATATGACACTTGCACCACCTCCAGCAACCATTGTCCAGATACGTCCTTTGGGATTTAAGACAGTAAATTTCAAAGATGCACTGGTCTACAATATAAACAAAAGATAAGGATCAGTTATCTTTTTCTTTTTCACCCTTCAAAGTATAACCATTAGGGGGTTTCAAACTTACGAGGGGTAGGGATTTTCATGAGGTGAGAAATTGAAGAATTCAATGTGGATTCTCATGAGGTGAAAAAAAATATATTAGGGGGTTTCAAACTTAGGAGGGTAGATGAGAAATTGAAGAATCACCGTGAATTTTTATGAGGTGACAATAATAATATTTAAAAACTATTTAGAAACTAGATATTCATTTATTATTTGCATATAAATTATTAATCTTTAGTTTTTAAAATATTGAAGAACAAAATTCATAGATTAAATGTTGAATTCCATTTTTTCACAGTGAAAAACTGATTTTCACACCTCGAGTGTGATTTTTTGAGGAGTGAAAAACTTCTAAAATCACCATGAATTTTGGAAGTGAATCACTCATCATCCTCACCTCCATAAAATGAAGTTTGAAGCCCCCTATTGTCCAGATATGTCCTTTTTTATTCAAAACAGTAACTCAATGATGCACTGGTCTACCATGTAACAAAAGATTATAGTCAATTATCTTTTTCTTTTTTGCCCTTTAAAGTAGAGGGTCAATTATCTCAACTCATCGCCGTTTCATGATATTTTCCATGAAAGTGGAAAAACCTATGATGATACGGTTTGAAATTCATCTCATTAGTCCTTCAAAATAAGGATGCGACAAGAAGGGCATCCGGCGTAAAACTTGCCACTATGCTTCTACATGAATTTATAGTGACAACTAATTTTTGATAATTAATTGTCACTAAAAATTTGAGTACATTCCGTTGGCAGTCCCGTAAAAATCCTGTCGTTCTAAACTTTTGTTTCCACTATGCTTCTACATGAATTTATACGTAAAATTTGAGTAAATTGACAACCTATGATGATACGGTTTGATTCTTTCCCAATCATCATAGAAAAACGAAATCCTGCCGTTCTAAACTTTTGTTTCCAGTGCTTCGGGCTCACGGTGGAAACACTTGTCGACAAGGCCATGGAACTCGACCATCTCGGCGGAACCTACGACGGCGATCAGAAGCCCACGCCTTTTGTGCGCCTCATTGTTAAGATGCTTCAGATCCAGTCGAAGAAAGACATTGTTGTCGAATTCATTAAAAATGATGATTACAAGTAAGTCTGCTTTTGGAAGTTGAGCATTTATTTATTTTGAAGACGTTTAATTGAGATAGAGGGAAGAATCATGGAAATTTTACATGTGGTGCATGTGAGTCACTAACCAAGAATCTGTAGTGGAGTCTTGTTAAGAATAAATATTATGTTCTTCATCAAAAAATGAAAAAACAAAAACTCCTATCTAGCCACACGTAAAACCAATTTGTTTTTTGTTTGCACTTATGTTTCAGGTATGTGAAGGTGTTAGGTACAGTTTATTTGCCACTTACAGGAACTGATGTGTTAAATGAGTTGAAACAGAGTAATTAGTTTAAAGGGGAGAGATGGTATGATCGTGGGTTTAGAAGAAGATTGTTGAAGATTTTAGGGAAGCAATTATGAGGACTAAGTTAAAAATTTTCCCTTCTAACATTAGAAAGGCAAAACAGTCATTTCGTATAGATCTATCAAAGGTAACGGCTTAAGTGGACGGAAATGACCATAATAGGACGTGGTACATAGGATAGGACCTAAACAAGACAAATTTTTAATATAAGACCAAAACATGACAACAATTACTTTTACGGGACTGCCAATGGAATTTACTCCCAAAAATTTAATGCCACCGACCCCAACGTAGTTGGGATTAAGGTGCTGCTACTGATGATGATGAAAGTAGAGATGAATTGAGATAGAAAACATTTAAGTACAATAACATAAATAAATTTCACCCGAGTCCTTCAACAGAAGGTTGCAACAAGAAGAGCATCTGGCATAAAAATTTGTCTCTACTTTTTTTATATAAATATATAGTCACTGAACCTAGATAATTAATTGACCCTACAAACTTCTTATCAGTTCCAAATTCAGTTGAGATTAAGGTGCATATGATGATGGTGATGAAAAGGAACAAAACATTGAAATACAAAAAAAAATTAAACTATTATCAAGCTAACATGTCCAATGACCTAGACATGTTCCATGACGTGCATGCTAGTTTTCAAACCATTAATTATGTATGAAACATAACTCTAGCAACTATCTCAGTTACCATCTAATGGTATTTTTCCATTCAAGTGGAAAAAACATATGGTGATGAAGGTTTCTAAATATCATGTCATTATCCCCTCGTAATGAAGTAGCATGTAGAAGGGCATCTGACGTAAAAGTTTGCCACTGTGCTTATTGCTTGAACTTATATTGTTAAGCTAATTTTCGACCTTTAATCCATACTATAAATTTCATGTCACCAACCCCAGTGTAGTTAGGATCACATTGCAGTATGATAATGAAGCATGCCCAGTGGATTATTAGTACCTTCTCATCAAGTGAGTGTATAAAGCTCTCAGTAGGGCTCAAGACTCTCCCAAAGGGAAGTGGAAACTCTATGTTACCCCACCTGAACATTTAGCACCTTGGTGAGAAACAATACAAGACAAGAAAAGATAACAAATTCATAAAAATATCCAAGTCAAGAAAGCACCCCACAAGGAAAAATAAAAGCCAAAGGAGAAGAGAGAGATGAAAGGTATATACTTCTTAAAATTCTTGAATGCAGCAGTATCATCTAATTCACCCCTCATGTCCAGTGGATAAGGCTCCCCCCCATTCACCAGTGTAAATGGGTTCATCTCCAGGAAACTGAAGTCAAGGTCTGTGACAACCAGAAAACATGTAACAACTGGCGATGAAGCCTAATTCACAAACCAACTAACTGAAGGCAGCAACACCAATCCCATGCTCAGTAGGAGCTTGCATTAAATTTCCAGGGCAAGTTCGTATAACTTCTTTTAAACTAACAATAGCTTATGTTTTTCCTTATTTTTAGTTCACTTTAAGTATTATGCTAATACGGGGTAATTTATACCATAAACCCTAGACATCTGAAATTCTGACACACTACTTATATCCTCCACCACTGCCTATCCCTCCAAGTGACTCAGTTGGAGGCTTTCTGTGTACCTTAAAGAGCGAACTTTTTTTCTCTACACCCAAGTAAAATTCATTTATGTCTATGCATGGTTCTTTACCCACCTCCTACATCTAGCCTATCACTCTTGAACACTGACATATCTTAGACTATGTTGAACACGCCCAAACCACTGATATGCCCTGCATAACAAGCAATACTAAATTCAGTTGCTGAAAATCACAATTCAACCAAACTAGTATTAACTGCTATAATTAAACTACCATGTTCCGACAAGGTGATTGTGCGACAACTGCTATGAAATATGAAAGGTAATGTTTAAAATAGAGTACCTTGAAACACAGAAAAGACACCCATTAGGAAGTCACCAATCTTCCCTCGAACCTGAAGAGAATAGAAGGATCCGCACTTGCTAAGTTCTATAATGTTATGGGGAAAACGGCAAGATGCAAGCAAAAATATCTTCTAACGCTGATCATAAGATTGCCTGAAAAATAATTTTGACAGAATAAAGAAGCTCACCTCTAAAGGAAGGGTAGCAATCAACGGTGCACATGCCTCAAGTGTCATAGGTTTTTCTGTAGGAAGGAATATTGTCTTGACCTGTATTTGGATCAAAGGAAATGGTCATGAACCTAATGGGGAATAGATGGCATTAAAACACCCCAAATGATATGGAATAAATTTTGTCCAAGCCAAAGGCAAAACACGTCAAAAACAATGAGTATGAATTAATGTCATACCTTATCCCAGTTCTCCTCAATTTCAATGCCTCCACATTCTGAAAAGCTTATGGTACAACCAAGCCTTTCCGAGACTATTGAAAGGTAGTACTCATGGTCATGCGGAACAAAGGGCTCTACAATGAACGTAGTTATCGGCGCCTTACAACCACCCATCTCAACCTTATAGAATTCCAGTGTATCAGCAAAGATTTGATTTTACAAATAGACTAAAAATGAATTGAAATATTTTCAGCCAGGTTTATTATACCTCCTTTCCAAGACGAGCTTTCACAAATTCAGCAACTTGAGCAAGATCTAAATTCAATGCAACTAGGCCGCTCTTACCACGTTTTCCAAACAACATATCGGGCTTCACAACTAACTTCGTTGATGATAACCATGGTTCTTTATCTACTAATTCGGTGAAATCAGTGGATTCTGTCACCTGAAAAAAGTAATGCAATTCTCAGTTTCCATGAGTTGCAACAAAAAACTAAAGATATGAAAATTTTCCGAAACAACTCATGTAAATGGAATCGTACAAACATACAACTAATAAAGTGAAAGTAGAAGCGGAATGAACTAATTCAACAGAGCCCTCCGAATACTTCGACCTCAGGTACAATTACACACCCTCCGCCCGATCAGCAGATCAAAACCCATGGCGGATATAAACGCTGATTAATGAAAAACTGACACAGCAATTTGAGCTTACGCTGTGAATTCTGATCAGATAGGAAGTGAAGTAAGTACCTGGGCGGAGCAGATCTGGAGATCGATCCCAGCGAGACGCTTCAGATGGTCCTTGAGAAGCCTCTTGGAGTCGTATTCCCTGATCTTCTTCCGAGCCATTTCTCAAGGATTCAATTGAAGATCCGCGAGTTGATTAAGATTGGGGACTTGAGAAGATCAGCCTCGACTCAATCGCTAGCCAGAGAAGGAAACAGCGAATTCTGAGAAGACAGACGGTTGGGGGAAGGGAAGATGGACGTTGGCAGTATTGGCAGTTATCGGATATTACCAGGCGAGCGTTGGGTGTACCTACTACCTACTTCTTCACTCAAAACATTGCAAGTTATCGGATATATATTCACAGTTGTTGAATTTTAAGCATTTGTTTTTGTCTAAAATCTCTCCATCACACTCTCCAAAATAAAAAAATATGGGAAAAAATTAGAAATCTTTCCTAATTTTGAGTATTCTCCAAATTCCGAAGACTTCAATAAATCTATTTTTTTAAAAACTTTTCTCCTCTCTCATCTCGTTTGGCTACTTGTGATTGGTTTAAATATATCTCATCTCCTCTCCCTCGGGTATCTACAAATACTTCATTAATTATTATTTAAAGATATATAATATATTATTATTGTAATAAATGCATGGTTGTTCAAAATTGTGAAACTATTGGAGTTGAAGTAATTGTTTTTGAAAATATGACTTTTGTTTTCTCATTTTGAAGAAGATGTTGGAGATGTCTTATGCTATTTACCTCATCAAAAAAATATATGCTATTTATGTTGACGGGAAAGAGAGATTTTATCAATAACATAGTGGCTCTACTAATTTCGAAGACTTCAATAAATCTACTTTTTTAAAAAACTTTTCTCCTCTCTCATCTCGCTTGGCTACTTATGATTGGTTTAAATATATCTCATCTCCTCTCCCTCGGGTCTCTACAAATACTTCATTATTATTCAAAGATATATAATATTTTATTATTGTAATAAATGCATGGTTGTTCAAAATTGTGAAGCTGTTGGAGTTGAAGTAATTTTTTTTGAGAATATGACTTTTGTTTTCTCATTTTGGAGAAGTTGTTGGAGATGTCTTATGCTATTTACCCCATCAAAAAAAATATATGCTATTTATGTTGACGGGGAAAGAGAGATTTTATTAATAACATATTGGCTCTACTAATTATCAACTAGTGGATAAATCCACTAGTTGCCCTTACTACTATTCTGCCACTACGTGCAAGAGGGTAGCGCACCTGGGGGCGGCTGGGGCGCTACCAAGGGAAGCCCCATTCACCCCTGCTTCTCAAGTCACCGGGAGTGAGTTTGACATATGGTAGCGCAAATGGTAGCAGTTAGTGCGCTACCCTGAGAAGAAGCCCAGCAAGCCGCGTCCCTTGCGCTACCCCAGCTACCCCTCTGACAACTGGCAGCCAGTTCTCGCCAGCTGTTATTAGGGGTAGCGGTATTGGCAGCTCATAAGTCGCTCGCCTTCCCTTTATCATCTTCGTTTCATTCTTTCTCCTCTTCATTTGTAGAGATCTCGGAGTTCAAACGAACATTTCTACTCCGAGTTCAAACATCACAAAGTGGAAAAATCCATCTCCATTTCATGAATATTCCGGTCTTTTGTTAGATGGATCAGACCGTGAGGCCGTGGTTGTTAAATATTCAGTGATTTTCAGTTCTGGTTTCGTTATAATATTGTTCTTCAACATCTCTGTTCAAACTCAATGGATCTGAAGTTTCATCACATAATCTATGGAGATAGGTATGCGTAATCTAGTTTTTTATGAGTTTTGTTCTAATAAATATATGAGTATTGTGTAGTGCAGTCTACTTTAGGAGTATATGTTGAAAATGGTGAAATTTATATTGTAGATTTGAGCCATAGTTCATGTCTGTGAATATTACATGAAAATTATATGTATAACATTATTTCCAGTGTTTGGAAATAATGTTGTGAAATATAATATTCTATTGAATATTTATAGATTGTTCAGGTTTGACGGTTTGTAAAAGTGCAATCGGTATATTAAAGTTTTATGGTTGTGTATGCATAATCGATACAGTTACATAAATTTCGTCTTATTTTGTCTTGTTCCTTGTTATACCTGCTTTGGGAATATAAATCCCCAAAAAATTCTATAATGAGGAACTGAAACGAAATGTTGCCAAAATTTATGTAAGTTGTACGAGTTATGCATACACAACCATAAAAGTTTTATACCGAATGTACTTTTATGAATAAGATAAGACCCATGCACCCTTAATTAGGATAAATTAATTTAAACAATTTGTATCTAGGGAGTATTTAATTATGTGTTGTACTTATTGTAATTTGTTATTTAACATTGATCATGTAGGGGTAAAATGGCCGAAAGACGCGATTGGATGTATCAGCGTTTACAAAAAGGGACTCGTGAATTAACTTCGCAATTTTGGGATTGTTTGAAGCATTTTTTGGAGTTTGGTTTCTTGGATGCTGAATCGAATGGGTTTAAGATGATAAAATGTATGTGTAAAAAGTGTAAAAATCGATACTATTATGATAAAGTTATGGTCGGAAATCATTTATGCGAATATTGGTTTATACCTGATTATTATGTGTGGGATTGTCATGGTGAGGTCGTACAAATCGATCCATAAGTATGGTGGTTCCTCGAAGAAAACTTGTTCAAGTTTATCGATTACTTGAACATTGACGAAGCCAAGAAGAATGCGACAACCGAGGCTAGTGCCCAACCGCTGAAAAAGCATAGGTCAAAGTCAAAGCAGGGGATGTACGAGCAGATGTTGATCAAAGATCGTACGCTTATCAGCATCCTCGAGTTCTGGCGCCATTGGGATGGAGTCACTAACACCTAATTTGAGGTAGTAATTTTAAAATTTTAAAATTTTAATATATCTTTTAACCATTATTTTAATATTATCTTACAAACTGAAATGTTTCTTAACTAGGAGGAGTACACAAGGCTCGCATTGGAGAGGTACCCGGATAATAATGCTCTCCTTGGGACGAGGAGATCTACCGAAAGGTTACGGGCATGCCATCGAGAGGGCGTTGGGTTGGCGCCCCACCACAGTTAGTCCATCCTGAGCACTTTAGGCCAAGTCAACCCTATGAGGTACTTAATTAAGAACTACTTTGAAACTTTTTCAAAACTTGGGGATTTAATTTTAAAGTTTTATAAAATTTAAGACTTAATTGTAAAACTTTAGAAACTTCAGGACTTAATTATAAACTTCTTAAAACCTTGGGAAATAATTGTAAAATTTTAAAACTTTATGTTTCCTTTTAATTAAAATTTTAGAAACTTGGGTACTGAATTATAAATTTCCCTAAACTTTCAGCACGAGCTTGCCTTAGAGGAGGCAATGTGAGAGGCTGGAGGAGGAGGTGTAACGTCTTAAAGAGCGCCAGGCCAAGCAAGAGCTGACGAGGAGTTGCACAATTATCAGAGTCCGGATTGCCAGTACGACGCCTCCTTCGAGGTCATTTGGCAAACAGTTATTACTCGTGGTGACTTGCAGCCACATCGGGTTCTAAGGGATTTGGGTGTTGGAACTTCCAGCCAAGTTCCTTCCAACCAATGAACGTCGCACACCAACGACCACCTTCGTCGTCCCTTCAAGCTGACGCCGCCACCACGACAAGACCTCTTCTCCCGTCCCAACATCGTTCACGGGAATGATTACTATGAGCCGTAGATGCACCAACCCGACCCGGTGCCGCAGCTTCGGTTTGACTTTAGGGTGCGCAGTATGGAGCAGACTTTTGCGCTAGGGTTTGGGCAGTGTTCTACGGGGCTCTGGCCATTCGACACGCCTCAGCAACAGCAGCCTCGTCCGAACACAGAGGAGGATGCTCAAGATGATGCTCCAGATGATTTGGTTGTATTTAAAACTATTTTTGATACTTTAATGTAATAGTTAAATTTAATTATATTCAACTACTCTTTTAACTCCAAATATGTAATAGTTAAATTTAATTATATTCAACTACTCTTTTAACTCCAAATTCAACATTATAATCATATTTCTTATGACCAGTAATTACTTAGAGACTAATAAAGAGATTTTGGGCTAAATTGGTAATAATAAGAAACTTGAAAGATAATTGGAAAGATAAACGATGTATGGGAAAAGTTTTTTAAAAGAAAAAGAAAAAATTGACAATAAAGGGAAGACTTACGGACTGACTTAATTACTAAGGATCTTAAAAGGCTTACGTGTTGAACATTGAGGAAAAGCTTGATCCGTGGTTACTGAAGTGAAACTGAGTCATCCGTTGAAACGAGAGAAAGGTCTGCGAAGAATAGAAGAGCTAAGAAGAAGAAAAAGGAAGAAAGATGAAAAGGAGATAGATGGGATGAAAGATTCAATAACCATGAATGCTGAAGGTTTCTGATGTAAATAAAATAAGAACAATCGGGAGAAGGGGAAACAACCTGGATCTTGAAGGGTGAGAAATCTCAATCAGGTAAGGGGTAGAATCGATTTATTCTCAATGTTTAAATTTTATTTTGAATTGGACCTTGGGAATAAACCTTTCTTCTAATTCGGTTGATGGATTGTGGAAAATCAGAGGATACCGAATTTGGAAAAATTCATGACTTTCCTCATCTCATCTCATTTGTTCTTGTAAAGCATGTTGTTACTATATATTGTACGAAATGATATATATATATATATATATATATATATATATATATATATATATATATATATATATATATATATATATATATATATACAGAACCAGGAATTTGAGGTTGGGGGGCTAGGTAGGTGTGTAGCTTAATATTAGCTTCGTCCTGTCACTTTTTATTGTAATGTTTTATTTTCCATCTTTCAATAAAATATATTTTATTATTTCTCTAATATTTTTAGATATAAATTTACAAAATTTTATAAAATAATAATAATTTAATGTATCTAGTTTCTAAATAATTTAATATAGATAAATTGAATTCAAATAGATATCGAATGTCAAAATGTTGCACTAATAAAGGGACGAGGAAGTATATAAT
Organism: Stellera chamaejasme; assembly: GCA_024586325.1. Classification (NCBI taxonomy): domain Eukaryota; kingdom Viridiplantae; phylum Streptophyta; class Magnoliopsida; order Malvales; family Thymelaeaceae; genus Stellera; species Stellera chamaejasme. The sequence continues at coordinate 18,977,514 of CM044980.1, read as the reverse complement.
AAGTCAATCACGAGTGACGGAACCAAAACAAGTTTTACAAAAAAATGCTCTAAATTTTACACAAATTAATACACGTATAAAATACTCAAAATTCAACATGATATTCTTTGAGATTTCTAAAAGTTTACGTGAATGGAGTATTTAAAAAATTAATTTAAATAATTGACTTTAAATATCTAAACATTCATAAAAATATCATAGATTAAATATTATAAAACAACAAAAACAAAGTGTAGAATTATTTGGGAACGGATGGAGTATTATAATTAAATTATTAATTTTAAATTGATTGTTCCCCCTATAAAAAATAATTTAAAATTAATAATTTAATTATTCTTTACTCTCCTACTAGAATTTAAAAAATACTCCCTACGTCCCCAAATAATTCTACACTTTGTTTTTGTTGTTTTGCAGTATTTAATCTATGATTTTTTTTTCATGAATGTTTAGATGTTTAAAGTTAATAATTTATATACATATCATAATTTGAAGTATAAAATTTCTAAATGTACTTTTTTATAAAATTTTAAAAAAATTTATCTTTATTAAAATTTAAGTCAAACATTGAACTTTGAAACAGAAAAGTCAAAATGTAGAATTATTTGAAAACGGGTGGAGTATGCTTTTGTGCACTTTAAAAAAAGTCCAAAACACTTGGATTGGAATTTGGACATAATTGAATAATTCGGCGGGATGACACTTTCAATTGATTTTCACAAAGTGAAGGATTAGTGGTGGGTAGAGAGGAAAAAAATGAATATTTAAATACATGGTTGTATTTGGACTGAGTTATGAATGAGTTAATAATTTATGGAATTAGATTGAGTTTGGTTGAATTTTAATTTTGACTGGACTTTAATTTTATTGGGTTGAGTAGAGGGGGCTACTGGCTAAATTATTGCATTAACACTACGTAGAGAAACCACCTCACTGCGGCCTCCGCTGCAGTAAATGCCGCAGTAAATTTCATTTACTGCGATATTTACTGCGACAGAGGCCGCAGTGAGCCGCAGTAAATCGGTTTACTGCGGCCTTCGCCGCAGTAAATCATTGGCTTCTCTACGTAGTGTAATTTTAATATTATATACTATATACACTATACCCCTCAAATTAATGGGGTGGTGGCTCCATAAAGCATATATATATATATATATATATATATATATATATATATATATATATATATATATATATATATATATATATATATATATATATATATATATATATATATATATATATATATATATCCGGTACAGGAATGTGAAATAACTTATAGAGGATTTTGCTTCAGTACAATCTCCCTACCAGGCCAAAAACAATGGCTCTGATACCAGAAGAGGGACGGAACCAGGATACAACGGAAAATACAGCGGATACAACATCGGAATGTGAAGAAATTAATAAGAGAGTTTTACAAGTGAAGTGCTAAAAATGAAGCGTGCTCTCAACAGACGAGAGTTGCCTCTATTTATACTACATTTTGAGCTAACTAGATGTCATCTATGTTGTCATTTTTGCTCCATTATGTCATCCATGATGTCATTTGCTCCATTATCTCCTGAGATAATTTTGCTTCATTATTGTGCTCCATGTGCTTCATTATGCTCCATGTGCTTCATTATTGCTTGAAGACAAACCAATTTTTGACTTTGGTGACCTTGGTGACCCACCTTTTGACTTTGGTAACAAAGTTGTCTAACTTTTGTCTTCACTCTTTTGTTTTGGTATTTCCACAGAGATACTCACATATCTAATGTGAGATCTTCGTATGGGTCTTGAGCATATTGGACAGTTATCAATTTTGAACTGGACCCTCTACTGTCTGTGGACATGGGCCTTTGGGAATCGGGCTTCTGAGAGTCATCATCCCTTTGGGCTCTAGCTCTGGCTAGAGAGTCAATTAAATTCCACCAGTCTTCTGTTTTGGTGCAGGCTGCTAACTCTGCTTGAACTTTTGACTTTGTTGTGAGGAATGTTGCGACCTCGTTTTGTTCCTCTTTGGAGATGATCTGAAAATCCTTTTGAACACTGGCTTTTGATCCATTCTCGGGATTAAGCTTTTCCAACATTTTGACTCTGAATTCTCGGCCGAAACACGGGATACCACTATCAAGGAATCCTTGATCCAAGAATTGGTAAGACCAGGCCGTTATCCAAGGGATTTTGTATCTTATAGCGAATTTTGCTAACAGGGATGATTCTCTTTCATCAGGAAAGAGAGACTGAAAGTATTGGAATCCCTCTTGACATTTTTGCGGAAGAAAGTCCTTTTCGAAACCAAAGAAAGTCCACCAATCTTCAGTGAACCAAAATGGCAAAGAATTTTGATCTAATTTCTCATGGAAAAAGAATAACCATGAGTGGTCGAAACTACGCAAGAACCAGCAGTTGGTCCAAGCTGTTTGGTAATCTACATAATTATACATTTTGTACTCATCAGTAACCTTTTGAAATGGTCTCGGTTTGGACAGAGGCATTCCCCAATTAACTGAAGAGATGAATCCATCAATCCGAACTTTTGAGTAATTTATTTTGGGTGACCTGAATTCTTAAAATGAGTGATAACAACCGATTTAGAATCGGTAAGGATATACTCATAGAATTCTCTGGTCTTTTGAGATGTTATGATATCGTAATTGAAACACGGAAAGAAAAGTTTTTCTACCACAGAATCAATTGCAGCTTTTGATTTATTTTGGGTATTAAAAAGTCCTTTTTCTGCAAAGTAAAGAAATTTATAAGACTCTGTTTTGACATGATAAGTTTGTTTCTCTAAAAAATCTGGCAGTTTTGAGAATGTAGCCACTTTTGTATTTGAAGAACTAGGAGATGCTACAGCCAGAGTTGGTTTTGGAAAAACAAGTTTTGAAGAAAGATTGTCGAAGTCGACAAGTTTACCTCTTCCCAACGAAGTGAACCGATTACTAAGTTCAACGTTGGGTTTTGGAGTGGCTAAAGCCTGAGAATAATTTGTAGGGGGGAAAGTATCACTTTGACGAAAATATTTTTTGAGGAGGAAGAGATATTACCCTTTTCTTCCTTTTGTTCTTCCTTTTACTGATTACCGCTCTCTTCATTTTGAATAATTTTGACCTGCAAGAATTCTCTAGAAAGAAAGTCAGCAAACAATTATTTTTTCCCTTAATGTATTCTATTTCAAAATCGAAATTACTAAGCAATGCTTGCCATCCGCAAAGATTTGTTTTGAAAATAAATTTTTGACATCTTTTTCGATTATATCTTTTGTAGATTTACAATCTATTCTTAAAAGGAATTTTTTCATATAAAGATCATCTTGAAATTTATCAATGCAAAGGACCACAGAAAGAATTTCCGTTTTTATAGTACTATAATTAATTTGAGTTGGATTCCAAAATCCTGAAGTAAATCTCACTAGAGATTCTGAATTTTGACCTTCTAATTTTTGTTTTAATATACCACCATAACCAATATTACTAGCATCTGTTTCGACAATAAGAGCAGTATTAGGATTAGGATTAGGAATACTCAAACAAGGTAGAGTCTTGATTTTTCTTTGATGACCACTGACTTTTGTATGTTCTTCACTCCATGGTTTTGGATTCTTTTTAAGTCTCTGATAGAGTGGCTTACAAATTATTCTGAGATCTTTGAAGAAGTCAGAAATGTAATTAAGACATCCTAAGAATCTTTGCAATTGGGTTTTATCTTTAATTTCATCAGGAAATTTTGTTGTAAATTCAAGACTTCTAGCAATTGGATTGATAAGCCCATTTTTTATATCATGACCTAAAAATCTAATCGCCGTTTGAAATAATTTCATTTTGGGAAGGGAAACGACCATTCCATTTTGTTTTATTGTATTATAAAACTTTTCTAAATGTAGAAAATGTTGATTAACCGATTCAGAATAAATTAAAACATCATCTATATAAACAATTGCAAAATTTTGAATTGGCTGAGTGATATCATTCATAATATTTTGAAATTCAGAAGCAGCATTTTTAAGCCCGAATGACATAACGTTCCATTCAAAATGTCCAAAGGGGACATTGAAACTGGTTTTATATTTATCCTTTTCATTGATTTGGATTTGCCAAAATCCAGACTTCATATCAAATTTTGAGAAGATTTTTGCACTATGTAATTTTTTTAATAAATCTCTTTTATTAGGGATTGGATATCTAATCCATTCTAAAACTTTATTAAGAGGTTTATAATTAATAACAAGTCTTGGGGCTCCTCTTTCTAATTCAGCGGCGTTCATAACATAAAAAGCTGAACAAGACCAAGGGGATTTGGAACTTCTTATTAATTTCTTTTGTAATAATTCACTAATTTCTTTTTTGCAAACCTTTTCTAATTCTTCATTCATATGGATAGATCTTGATCTAGTAGGGATATCTTTTTCATTGAATGAATTAATGTAAGGAAGACTAACTATGTGTTTCTTTCTATTCCAAAAAGCATTTGGAATGGAAGCACAAACTTCCTTTTCTAATTTTTCTTTTATCTTTTGGATTCTTTCTTTTATAATAGATTGGTTTACCTCTTCTTCTATTCTTAGACCTTTTACTTCTTGAACTAAGGATTTATAATGCTTTTGTTTTGCCTGGAGTAAGTTAATAGAGGAAGATTTTATAAAAGAATCCTGTAAAGTTTTAATACCTTTCTCTTCTACTAGATAGGCAAATCTAAAATTTATTTCTTTTCCTAGAATTTTAGATTTTATTTCAGTAGGTGTTACTTTAAAGGGATAAAGACTAGTAATAAAAGGAGTTCCTAAATAACTTTAGTACTTAAATTTTTAATTAATATGAATGGCATTTTGAAACACAAACCTTCATTACAAACCTTTACATCGCTAATTTTGTAATTAATATGTAAATTCGATTATTAGCGATATAAAGTTTCCTTGGTTTTTCAAAATATTGAGAAGGGATTAATCCTTCTTGAATACAATTTTGATCAGTAGTATCAACTAACGCTATGGTATTTAAGTGATATTCATTGTTAATAATTAGACTAACGTGAACAAACCATTTATGATAATAGACTTTTGAAATAATATTTAAATAGGAATCTATTTGAGAATCTACTTGGTCATTTTTACTAGAACACTCACCTTCTTCTTTTGACGATTCTTTTATCTTTTCCATTTGTAAAATTTTATGAAAATTTTGGTTTTGAAATTTTAACTCTCTTATTTCAAGTTTTATATCACTAATTTCTTGTTGCGAGATCCCGAATGGTAACAGGTTTTGTTGCTTACCATGAGTTTTGATAGTTTAAATGTTAATAAATTGTTTTGGTTGTGGTTTTTAACTTCATTATCCTTTTCTAATATTTGTTTTAAAACTAAAAAGGCTTCATTCCTTTTTTCTAGATCATCTATTTGGATTATGGCTTCATGTAAAGAATCTATATTATTAGAAAGCATGTTACAATAACATTTTTCAAAACATTTATTATCATCGAACTTTTATCGGAGTTATCGATTCATTATTATCGGAATTATCGGTTGAGAGTATTTCATTTAGGAAAAGTTCTTCTTCGCTATCCGAAGTATTCTTTGGACTCGCTATATTCGAATGGAGAGTCATATGTCATAAGATTTATTAATTGATTTTTTAAATTTGTCAGATATTTCTAATGAATTAATTTTTTCTTTCATTTTACAATCTCTTTCTAAGTGACCTACTGGCCTACACTTCCAACAAGTTGGAGGTCCTTTTCTTTTACCTTTGAAGGGCCTCTTATAACGTTTTTTATCATAACATTTATTTTTTGAATGCTCCGGTTTCTTATTTTTATATCTACCCTTATAATTGTAATTAGGTCTCTTAGTTTTGTAGGTCTGCTTATTTTTCTTTAACTTTCTAGTGGAAGGTGCGGCTACCTTTTCAAATCCATACTGAGAACAAAAATCTCCTAATTCCCTTTTTGTTTGATTTTTGTCACTTTTGATTTTGCTTTGTAATTTCATATTGGTACAAAGTTCTAATCCTTCTAAATTAATAAAGGTTGTTAGATCACCGTAAGATAGATCATCATAAGGAATTATACCATCAAATTTTGTTTTTATTCTCATTCTGACCTTTTCAGCGAATAAATTTGGAAGTCCTGCTATAAATCTTTCTTTCCAAAAACTGTTTGCACAATCAGTTCTTCCATAGATTGTTGTCATGAAAACATCTTTATACCACCTAAAATCATGTAATTTTGGGCATTTTAAATTCATTAAAATTTCAGAGTCCTTTTGACCAATTATCTCAGGTTTTCCATGAAAATATTTCAATATTGCCCAAAGCAAGGTTTCAACGACGTTACTTTCTTCGGTTTTAGTTTCTATACCATTTATAATTACGGTTTTAGTGCTATTATGAATTTGATCTCTACTTTCTTGACTCAAATAGTTATTCCACCATCCTCTTAGTTGTCCCGTAAACCCATTTAGAAGAAGATGTAGAGCTTGTTGATTAGTGTTGTTATTACACATATAGGCATTAGCTGCCATTTCCATTTCGAGATATAATGAAAAATTTGATATTCGAGAATCCATCTAAATTCCACACATTTATGGAACTTCCATCATAACTCACGTTTTGTTACCATACATTATTAGCTGTACATATTCTATTACCATGTATAGATGCTAAACATTAGGCATACATATTCTCTTACCATAGGAATACATATTCTCTTACCATAGTTTGTTAGTTTACATACATAAGCGTAGACTAATGTGTATAAGAAGGGAAGGAAGACAGATTGAATAGACACAGAAAATTGAGAATTTCTCACACATTTCTCCCGTTCATATCATTTGACATGGTATCAGTGCCACGCTATTGATTTCTTGGCTTTGTGGTGTCCGTCGTCGAATCGCTCCTGGTCTGCTCGCAAAACCTGCCTGCTGCTGGTCGCAAATCGCTCTTGGTGTCGCAATTCATCCCTGTCATTCCAGTCGCTCCGCACTGCCCAGTTGCGATCGCCACCTGCCCGCCGCTCGCCTGCCCGATCGCCGCCGCCCCGCTCTCGCCTTGCCCGATCGCCGCGATCCCTGGCTTCCGGTTGCCGCCTTGCCAAGTCGCGATTCTTCCTGGTGTCATTCCAGTTGCTGCCCTGCCCAGTCGCTCCCTCTTGTCATGGTCTAGTTACTCCCAGTCGCTCCCTCTTGTCGCTCCCAGTTGAACTGTGGAACTGCCCTGCCCAGTTACTCCCATCATGTCTTCTTCAGATAAGTTGGAATTATTCCATACTCGGTTTACTGGTAAAAATTATTCTACATGGGAGTTCCAATTTAAATTATTTGTCAAAGGAAAAGAATTGTAGGGTCACATTGATGGGAGTATACCCACACCACAAGGTGCCGAGGCTTTCTCTAAGTGGGAAATTCATGATGCTCGGGTTATGACTTGGATTCTTAGCTCGGTTGAGCCTCACCTTATTCTCAATTTGAGGCCTTATAAAACTGCTGCTGCTATGTGGAATTATCTGAATACGGTTTACAATCAAGACAACTCTGCTAAACGTTTTCAATTGGAGTATGAGATTGCTAATTTCACACAAGGCAGTCGTTCTATTGAAGAGTATTTTTCTGGTTTTCAAACTCTTTGGGCTGACTATTGCGACATTATTTATGCTAATGTTCCCACTGCAGCTCTCTCTGCTGTCCAAGCAGTGCATGCAACCAGCAAGCGAGATCAATTTTTGATGAAGTTACGACCTGAGTTTGAAATTGGCCGTTCTAATCTGATGAACCGTCATCCTGTACCATCTCTGGATGCTTGTTTGAGTGAACTTCTTCGTGAGGAGCAGCGCATCGTTACTCAAGCTTCCATGGAACATCGAGCTAATGTTAGTGCACCTGTTTCCGTGGCTTATGCAGCACAGGGGAGGAATCAGGGTCGAGACATGCGTACTGTCCAGTGCTTTCGTTGTAAAGCTTTTGGTCATATTTCTCGGGATTGTACCAAGAAGTTCTGTAACTACTGCAAGAAACAGGGTCATATCATCTCTGCTTGTCCTATTCGACCTGAAAGGAAGCAGGGTACTGCTTATCATGCCTCCGCTGGTGACTCTAGTTCTGCTGCATTGCCTGCTGCCTCACCGGTTGTTCCCAGTCCTATTCCTACACTCACTCCTGAAATGGTACAACAGATGCTCATTTCTGCTTTTTCTTCCTTTGGGCTCTCAGGTAATCATAAAGTTTCTTCTAAGCCATGGTATTTTGACTCCGGAGCCTCTAACCATATGACCAATAATGTTGTTCCTCTTTCCAATGTCAAAAATTATAATGGAAACTTGAAAATTAACACCGCTGATGGCAGTTCTCTGCCTATCAGTGCTGTTGGTGATCTGTCCTCTTCCTTAACAGATGTTTTTGTGTCTCCAAACCTTTCCACAAATCTTATTTCTGTTGGTCAATTGGTTGATAACAATTGTAATGTCCGTTTCTCCCATTCTGGTTGTGTTGTGCAGGATCAAGTGTCAGGGAGGATGATCGCGAAGGGGCCTAAAGTGGGACGACTCTTTCCTCTTCATCTTTCTCCTTCTATTCCTAGTTCTCCTTTACTTTCATTTGCTTGTCAGGTTGACAGTCCTGGAACTCCGATATGGCATAGACGTCTAGGCCACCCAAACTCTACTGTCCTTCATACTTTGTTTAAATCTGGATTATTGGGAAATAAAGCATTTTCTTCTAAAGATCTTTCCTTTGATTGCACATCATGCAAACTGGGCAAAAGTAAAGTTCTACCTTTTCCTCATCATGCATCTCGTGCCTCACAATGTTTTGAGATTATTCACAGTGATGTTTGGGGAATTGCACCTGTTGTTTCTCATGCGCATTACAAGTACTTTGTTACTTTCATTGATGATTTTAGTCGCTTTACTTGGGTTTACTTCCTCCGGGCTAAGGGTGAAGTTTTTTCAGTCTTTAAGCGCTTTATGGCACTTATTGAGACTCAATTCTCTGCTAGCATCAAGGTCTTGCGCTCTGATTCTGGTGGTGAATACATGTCTAATGAGTTTCAGGACTTCCTTCAAATAAAAGGGATCACGTCTCAATGGTCTTGTCCTTCGACACCACAACAAAACGGTGTAGCTGAGAGAAAAAATCGTCACCTTCTTGATGTAGTAAGAACTCTCTTGCTTGAATCATCTGTTCCTCCTCGTTTTTGGTGTGAAGCGCTTACTAATGCCATTCATTTGATTAATCGTTTACCCTCTCCTACGATAAATCATGTTTCTCCTTTCTCTAAATTGTTTGGTTATTCTCCTTCATATTCTGATCTACGAACATTTGGTTGTGTTTGTTTTGTGCATCTCCCTCCTCATGAACGACATAAACTTACTGCTCAGTCTGCTAAATGTGTGTTTCTTGGTTATGCTACCTCTCAAAAGGGCTATGTTTGTTACGACTCACATGCTTGTCGTATACGGGTTTCCAGAAATGTAATTTTCTTTGAAAATCAATATTTCTTTCCCTCTCATGTTGAGCTATCATCTGCATCTGTATCACTTCTGCCTACTTTTTCTGAATTCCCAACAATTATGAAAAGGTTCAAACCTGGTTTTGTGTATGAGAGACGTAGTCGACATGAGTCTGGTTCCACTTCCTCTGTGCCTCCTTCCGATCTTGTCCCGGCATCTGATCCTGCTCCTGCTTCCACCACTCTCCGTCGGACTACTCGGCCTTCTCGACCTCCTAATTGGTATGGTTTCTTTTCACCTGTCTCTCTTGTTGCTACTTTATCCACTATTTCTATCTCATCTTGCTATAAACAGGCCATGGAACATGAGTGTTGGCAAAATGCAATGCAAGCGGGAACTTCAGGCACTTGAGGAGAATCATACTTGGGATATTGTTCCTTGTCCTCCTACAGTCAAACCTATTGGGAGTAAGTGGGTTTTCTCTGTAAAACTTCGTTCTGATGGCTCTTTGGATCGGTACAAAGCTCGCCTTGTAGTTCTGGGTAATAAGCAGGAATATGGGGTTGACTATGAGGAGACATTTGCTCCTGTTGCCAAGATGACCACGGTTCGAACCATCTTAGCTATTGCTGCTTCACAGTCATGGCAACTACATCAGATGGATGTGAAGAATGCCTTTCTTCATGGAGATCTCCATGAAGAGATTTACATGAAGCTTCCCTCTGGTATGACTACTTCTTCTTCTCATGATGTATGTAAGTTAAGGCGTTCTCTGTATGGGCTCAAGCAAGCACCCCGCGCCTGGTTTGAGAAGTTTCGCAGTACACTTCTCTCCTTCCATTTTTCACAATGTCAATATGATTCTTCTCTCTTCCTCCACACATCTACATCGGGTATAGTTATTCTCTTGGTTTATGTCGATGACATTATCATTACTGGCACTGATTGTGGTTTGATTACTAAGCTTCAACAGCTGTTACATGCAACTTTCCATATGAAAGATCTTGGCCAGCTCACATACTTCTTAGGATTGGAAGTTCATCATCGAGCACATGGAATTTTCGTGAATCAGCATAAGTATATTCAAGATCTTATCACTTTGGTTGGTATGGAGGACACTTCTTCCGTTGATACTCATATGGAGGTAAATGTCAAATACAGGAAAGACGAAGGGGATCTTCTAGATGATCCTACTACCTATCGACGCCTAGTTGGAAGTCTTATCTACTTGACTACTACTCGACCTGATATTTCCTATGCTGTTCATCAAGTCAGTCAATTTATGTCTTCTCCTCGACATCTCCATCTTGCCGCAGTTCGTCGCATCATTCGCTATCTTCAAGGAACACCTACTCGTGGGTTGTTCTTCCCTACCAACTCTTCTCTTCAACTTGTTGCCTATAGTGATGCTGATTGGGCTGGGTGTCCGGATACACGTCGATCTACTACAGGTTGGTGTATGTTTTTAGGTGATGCGTTAATTTCTTGGAGATGTAAGAAACAAGATCGTGTCTCAAAATCCTCTACTGAGGCTGAGTATCGTGCCATGTCTACTGCTTGTTCTGAAATCGTTTGGCTACGTGGTCTCCTTAAGGAGCTTGGGTTCCCTCAGACTTCTTCTACCCCTCTTCATGCTGATAACACTAGTGCTATTCAGATTGCCACCAATCCCGTTTTTCATGAACGCACCAAACACATTGAAGTTGATTGTCATTCTATTCGAGACACTTTGGAAAGACGGGTGATATCCCTTCCTCACATCTCTTCTGAACTCCAAGTGGCTGATGTCTTCACCAAAGCTATGACTCGATAGCGGCATCAATTTCTTGTTAGCAAATTGTTCTTTGATTGACTTACCAAAGATCAATTTGAGGGGGGATGTTACCATACATTATTAGCTGTACATATTCTATTACCATGTATAGATGCTAAACATTAGGCATACATATTCTCTTACCATAGGAATACATATTCTCTTACCATAGTCTGTTAGTTTACATACATAAGCGTAGACTAATGTGTATAAGAAGGGGAGGAAGACAGATTGAATAGACACAGAAAATTGAGAATTTCTCACACATTTCTCCCGTTCATATCATTTGACAAAAGTTACCTGCTAAGGCTGAATTAGTAGAAGGAGGTATTTCTACTTTAACAGGAGGAGGAACTGCAATTTTGCTAGTTGAAGGAAAGCTAGGGATTCTAGACTCATTGACAATAGTTGGCTCTATTCTATCTAATTGTTCTCCGATAGTAATTAAAGATTGATTTGTATAATTCAGTTGGGAATTTATTGTAATAAAAAGCATTTTTGAAGAATCTTCTATTTCTTTTTGAGGAACAGATCTGAATGGTTGAGCTACACATTTATCTTTATCAGTGTGATGAGGAATAATATAAACACTTTCAGGAGGAGGATGGATTGATATGATCTCTTCATTATTAATGGTGGTCCATTTTTTTGTGACTTCAGTTACGGGAGTGATATTTAAAAAAGGATAATCAATTTTTTTCTTTTGAGCATAAGATTCAAACCAAGTAAAAAGTGGTATATGAAGCCTGAGATTTTCCATTTCAGCAAACCATTTTTCTTTGAAACCATCTATTTCATTTTTAGAAAATGTTTTGAAGTACCAGGTAATGTTTTCATAGTTTTCAGGAGATTTTAGATCTTCTTTTAAAAATTCTTTATTAATTACAAATTCTTCAATTATGACATTAACATAGCCTTTTGTAGTAAAAACTTCCATCTCACTTGGAGTAGGATTTATGCTTGAAGAAGCTTCATCTTTTATGTCATAAACGGGATGAGGAATTTCTTCATTAAAGTCAACGTTTCTTAATTCTGTAGGGATAGTAACATTTTCAAAAGAGGGTGACCTCGGTATTTGATTTTGAAAAGTCGGAAGAGGTTTATAGAAAGAAGGTCTAGATACTTCAGAAGGGCTGAATTTAGATTGAGGAAAGTAATTCGAAAAATCTATTCTAACCGAACCATTCGTGGCTTCAGTGATTAAAGCCTTTTGATTTATTACTTCAAAAGGTTGATGAGGGATTAGGTTTTCTAAATCCCATTGATTAGATTTTGAAATTTCATTCCATTTTAGTTTCTTAGCAACATGAATAAACGAGTTTTGGGAATTTGCTTCAAAAACTATGGTTTCATCTTTTAATGAACTAAGTCTAGCTCTTGGTTTTATCGTCGTAGTCATTACTTTATAATAAACTCGATATATAACACAGATAGATTTGGCGTTAGAGGCGAAATTCATATTTTTAGTTTTGATTGTTAAACTTAAAGTATCTAATATATGGGGATCATAAAGAGATACTGAAAAATTTGGATAACAATTAAAAAAGACTGGACCATTAGCAAGATTTGACTCTGCCATAGCTAACAAGGAGTTATTAAAGTTCAAATGTCTGGCGTCTCTTAGAATCATTATTAAAGGGATATCTATTCCTATTCTGAACAAGGTTTTGATAGCAATTTGTACCATTCCTATATGCATAAATTTATATTTATTCCTTTTGTGATGATTTATAGCCTGATTACTAATTAAACGAATCGTTTCTATTTCTTGATTAAGGGGAATAGTTTGCTCGGTTTGTTTAATAGAGTAAGCTGGATGAAAAATCGAACGTTCCTATTTTGTAAATTGTCTTTGGATCTACCTTAGGGATAGACCAATTATGCAACTTTTGTTCTATGTCGGCTATATTGATTTCTACAGAATTAAAATCTTCATTACCATCTACTTGTTGATCCGGAAATGAAACTGTTTCTTTACCAGAAAAGAGCTTTGTCATTCTATTCATTTTAAAGATCAATTCTTTATCAAAATAAATTCTAATTAATTCCTTAAAAATCTAAGACTCTTGGTTGTTTCAATTGGGAACACCAACACCTCAACGGGAACACGGTCTTACGCCCTTCTGCCGCTTACCAACGCTGTCAGGTTCTTCCGGCTTACCAAACGCTTGAAACAACTTTAACTCTTAGAATTCTTTAAAAATCTTTAGAATCTAAATGACTCAGATTATCCTTTAAAAGAATAGATCTAACAAAATCTTTTACTGAAAAGATACAGGTTTCAGAACCTGATTCAAGCAATTGATAATATAGACTTTAATTCTCTAAATCTTCTAATATTATTTTTTAATTTAGTTTTTTGTAAAGATTAATTTAACAAGTTCTTCTCTTCTTATATTCATGTTAATTTTATGTTCTAGACTGGACGTTATCAAGTGATCGTATTGAAAGAAGAATTCATTTATATGATTAAATTCATAAACGTAAGATCTTATTAAGTCATTATGTGCTTCTAGGTCATCTACAACATTTTGTAAAGCATTTTTATACCAAGTAGGAAAAACCATTATTAGGCGTGATAATAAAACCTTTATCTTTTGATAACGATCTAACTTCTTGCTCAAAATCCTTTTTGTTCGGGATGAGAAATACTAAATCGGATTTTCTATTACACAAATCCCATCTTTGTTCAAACGTTAAATTAACATTTGTTTCAAAATTATATAGAGTCTCGTTTATGGAGGCTAAATCAAATCCAAGTATGTTAATCATTTGTTGAAGCGCTACTATATTATCGTATTCTTGGTTAGTAGCAGTTTCGTACCACTGGAGAACCATTTTATTCGAGTGAAGAATAGCGGCTAGTCTTTCTTTTTCGTCCTTTAATCTGACTATTTGAACCATGTTCATATCTATATTTCTCTGTTCACTTTCAATCATAGTTTCATAATATCTAATGTTAAGTCTGAGGTTATGTGCAGGAACATCATTAATTTCATGCTGAAGAATTCTAATCTGTATTTCTGATCTTCTAACTTGATCTCTTAACGAGTCAATCTCTTTTTTATAATCTAAGTGGATACTTTGAATTAACTGTTGATAGAAAGCAAACGATTCTTCCATAATAAAAGAAAAGATTTCAAGAACAGAGAAGAAACTTTCAGCACTTAATATTAACGATGAAGTAACTTACAGAGGATTTTGCTTCAGTACAATCTCCCTACCAGGCCAAAAAGAATGGCTCTGATACCAAAAGGGGGACAGAACCAGGATACAACGAAAAATACAGCATATACAACATCGGAATGTGAAGAAATTAATAAGAGAGTTTTACAAGTGAAGTGCTAAAAATGAAGCGTGCTCTCAACAGACGAGAGTTGCCTCTATTTATACTACATTTTGAGCTAACTAGATGTCATCTATGATGTCATTTTTGCTCCATTATGTCATCCATGATGTCATTTGCTCCATTATCTCGTGAGATAATTTTGCTTCATTATTGTGCTCCATGTGCTTCATTATTGCTTGAAGACAAACTAATTTTTGACTTTGGTGACCTTGGTGACCCACCTTTTAACTTTGGTGACAAAGTTGTCTAACTTTTGTCTTCACTCTTTTGTTTTGGTATTTCCATAGAGATACTCACATATCTAATGTGAGATCTTCGTATGGGTCTCGAGCATATTGGACAGTTATCAATTTTGAACTGGACCCTCTACTGTCTGTGGACATGGGCCTTTGGGAATCGAGCTTCTGAGAGTCATCATCCCTTTGGGCTCTAGCTCTGGCTAGAGAGTCAAACGGCGATTAGATTTTTAGGTCATGATATAAAAAATAGGCTTATCAATCCAATTGCTAGAAGTCTTGAATTTACAACAAAATTTCCTGATGAAATTAAAGATAAAACCCAGTTGCAAAGATTCTTAGGATGTCTTAATTACATTTCTGACTTCTTCAAAGATCTCAGAATAATTTGTAAGCCACTCTATCAGAGACTTAAAAAGAACCCAAAACCATGGAGTGAAGAACATACAAAAGCTGTCAGGATCATCAAAGAAAAAATCAAGACTCTACCTTGTTTGAGTATTCCTAATCCTAATACTGCTCTTATTGTCGAAACAGATGCTAGTAATATTGGTTATGGTGGTATATTAAAACAAAAATTAGAAGGTCAAAATTCAGAATCCCTAGTAAGATTTACTTCAGGATTTTGGAATCCAACTCAAATTAATTATAGTACTATAAAAAAGGAAATTCTTTCTGTGGTCCTTTGCATTAATAAATTTCAAGATGATCTTTATATGAAAAAATTCCTTTTAAGAATAGATTGTAAATCTGTAAAAGATATAATCGAAAAAGATGTCAAAAATTTAGTTTCAAAACAAATCTTTGCCAGATGGCAAGCATTGCTTAGTAATTTCGTTTTTGAAATAGAATACATTAAGGTAAAATATATTTGTTTGCCTGACTTTCTTTCTAGAGAATTCTTGCAGGTCAAAATTATTCAAAATGAAGAGAGCGGTAATCAGTAAAAAGGAAGAACAAAAGGAAGAAAAGGGTAATATCTGTTCCTCTTCAAAAATCACCCGAGAAGAATATTTTCGTCAAAGTCATACTTTCCCCCCTACAAATTATTCTCAGGCTTTAGCCACTCCAAAACCCAACGTTGAACTTAGTAATCGGTTCACTTCGTTGGGAAGAGGTAAACTTGTCGACTTCGACAATCTTTCTTCAAAACTTGTTTTTCCAAAACCAACTCTGGCTGTAGCATCTCCTAGTTCTTCAAATACAAAAGTGGCTACATTCTCAAAACTGCCAGATTTTTTAGAGAAACAATCTTATCATGTCAAACAGAGTCCTATGAATTTCTTTACTTTGCGTAAAAGGACTTTTTAATACCCAAAATAAATCAAAAGCTGCAATTGATTCCGTGGTAGAAAAACTTTTCTTTCCGGTTTCAATTACGATACCATAACATCTCAAAAGACCAGAGAATTCTATGAGTATATCCTTACTGATTCTAAATCAGTTGTTATCACTCATTTTAAGAATTCTGGGTCACCCAAAATAAATTACTCAAAAGTTCGGATTGATGGATTCATCTCTCCAGTTAATTGGGAATGCCTCTGTCAAACCGAGACCATTTCAAAAGGTTCTTGATGAGTACAAAATGTATAATTATGTAGATTCCCAAACTGACTTGGACCAACTTTTGGTTCTTGCGTAGTTTCGACCACTCATGGTTATTCTTTTTCCATGAGAAATTAGATCAAAATTCTTTGCCATTTTGGTTCACTGAAGATTGGTGGACTTTCTTTGGTTTCGAAAAGGACTTTCTTCCGCAAAAATGTCAAGAGGGATTCCAATACTTTCAGTCTCTCTTTCTTGATGAAAGAGAATCATCCCTGTTAGCAAAATTCGCTATAAGATACAAAATCCCTTGGATAACGGCCTGGTCTTACCAATTCTTGGATCAAGGATTCCTTGATAGTGGTATCCCGTGTTTCGGCCGAGAATTCAGAGTCAAAATGTGGGAAAAGCTTAATCCCGAGAATGGATCAAAAGCCATTGTTCAAAAGGATTTTCAGATCATCTCCAAAGAGGAACAAAACGAGGTCGCAACATTCCTCACAACAAAGTCAAAAGTTCAAGCAGAGTTAGCAGCCTGCACCAAAACAGAAGACTGGTGGAATTTAATTGACTCTCTAGCCAAAGCTAGAGCCCAAAGGGATGATGACTCTCAGAAGCCCGATTCCCAAAGGCCCATGTCCACAGACAGTAGAGGGTCCAGTTCAAAATTGATAACTGTCCAATATCTTTCAAGATCGATCGAAGATCTCACATTAGATATGTGAGTATCTCTGTGAAATAAAAAACAAAAGAGTGAAGACAAAAGTTAGACAACTTTGTAACCAAAGTCAAAAGGTGGGTCACCAAGGTCACCAAAGTCAAAAATTGGTTTGTCTTCAAGCAATAATGAAGCACATGGAGCATAATGAAGCACATGGAGCACAATAATGAAGCAAAATTATCTCAGGAGATAATGGAGCAAATGACATCATGGATGACATAATGGAGCAAAAATGACATCATAGATGACATCTAGTTAGCTCAAAATGTAGTATAAATAGAGACAACTCTCGTCTGTTGAGAGCACGCTTCATTTTTAGCACTTCACTTGTAAAACTCTCTTATTAATTTCTTCACATTCCGATGTTGTATCCGCTATATATGTATATATATATTGTTGATTTTCTGCTCTTTTCAGTTTAATATGCTTAATGTGAATTGTCATGAATTATAGAGTTGAACCAGAGGCTTGAAAATAGGCCTCTCAAGCCTCGGAGCTCACTGGATTAAACAACTGGGTTCAACACTGAAATTACTATTTACCTTGTTGTTCTAATCTGTTGAATTCGATGCTATTGTTGTTTTTTATATTTTTTTTAGTTTGCTGCATTCATAATCATATATTATATATCATGAATCTTCCCCCTTATAGATCTAGACACTCTAGAAGAAGACCATTACTGACCCACTTTTGGAAAAGGTGGGAGCTGTAGGTAAGGAACCATTTTTCTAGTGATTACTGATTTCTTTTTCATGAATTTTGGATTTTCTATTGTTAATAATCTTATTCTTGCAAACACAGTAAGTGTTTGGCTTCTAGATCTTAAAATAGATGTGCAGCAGGGGCTCCAGGGAGTTTTCATGACTAAGGCAGGGAAAACTTATAGTCTCATGTATCTAGTTTTGATGTAATCAAATAAAAATGTGTGAGTGTGAATGTTCTCCAAAAGCTCTGCCTTTCTTTGAAGTTATGGACTAGTTTGTAAACTTTTGATGTAAATATTCTGTTTATAAAAATGAAAGTTTCTGCAACTTTTACTATTATATTTATCTTTGATAATGTTTTTGATATATGACTATAAGAAAAACGTTAGTCAACTCTAAAATTTTAAAATCAGATTAAATCTTGAATTTTTTAATTAATTAAGAAAGATTAGAGTCTAGTTCATAACAATATTAATTAACAAAATTATGCTATATATATATATATATTAATTGTAATAAAGAACAAAATTTTTTTAAACAAACCA
This sequence comes from Stellera chamaejasme, assembly GCA_024586325.1. Lineage (NCBI taxonomy): Eukaryota > Viridiplantae > Streptophyta > Magnoliopsida > Malvales > Thymelaeaceae > Stellera > Stellera chamaejasme. Next base: position 18,959,181 of record CM044980.1, on the reverse strand, counting down.
TCCTTGGTAGCGGCTCTGGAGCTTCTAGAGCGTGACCGACTCAAGCGGCTGTGGAAGACCATGTGGCAGAGGGGAGCGGTCTTCTTCGCTTCCAAAACCGCTACATGTGGCTACGGCTTGGTAGCGCTTCTTCCCTGAGGACGAGCCTCGTTTAGGAGCGAATTTGGGACCACCCAATCTCGTTGTACCATGTCCAAGTAAGTATGTAGTGTGCTTTCCCTTATCTCTTGTTGCCCGTTATTGTAAGCATGTCCGTGTTTCATCTCCATGTCTTGAAGGGATCTTGCTAGACTGGCTACTCAAGTATCAACCTTAGCTTAGAGACGGGTGTTTTACATGTCTATCAATTATGCATATTATCAAGTAATAAAACTCATTCTACCTCAAGCACAAAGTTTGCAGTTGTAATAGAGAGTGTGGGGTCGAGCCATAGAGATTGTTGTGAGAGTTGATCTAATTTAGCTAAATGCAATATTTTTGATAATTTTGGTTTAAGTGAATTTGATAGAGTGATATGATGAGTGACTTGATTCAAGAACAGTGGTAATAAACCAAAATCTAAATGATAACAATTGACTAAAATGAGAATTGTGGCTAGGCTAGACTAATGTGCAATGGATATGAGTTTTGATGAAATTCAATAACTAAAGGTCCCTTTGGTTGGCTAGGATTTAAGATATTAGATGACATGCTAGGTTGAGATTAATGCAATGATGGAGGAGACTGGATAAAGATCAAACTCTAACTTACTAAGCTAGAATCATCCTTACCATAAATGACCAAGTGAAATCTCTTCATTTGCACCATTTATGGAAGCTTTAAGCAAACCCAATTATAGTCTCATAATAATCTAGATTACCTTACTCAAGTAATCCCAGAATATCTGACCATTTCCCATGATAAATTCAATGAAATGTTCTCTAAAGCATTTCATCAAACATTTTGTAGGTGTTTAAGGAGGAGTAAGCTTTCATCTCCTTTTGCACCTTCTTTAAGCTCAAGAAATGATCACTCACCATGCATAATCATCAACCCAACATATTTACATCATCTAACAATCATTCAACTACCTAAACAACCAAAGAGATGAAGCCCTACTCATACTATTCACGTTTTGCACAATCAATATTTACATGTATGCAAAATAAGAGTAATAGAGGTAGAGAGAAGCTTAGAAATGATGTAGGGATCCTTCAATCTTCCATAAATCAAGCTAAATCTGAGTTAGAGAGTAAGAAATGAGTTGAGAGCTACTCAATATTTGAGTTGAGAGCTAAATAAAAATCTTATTTAGTCCTATTTATATCGGACCAAATTATTTTACCAGGTTTAACAACAGCTACCCAATATATATGTTCTAAAATTGAAAAAATCATAAAATAAAGATTATGAAAAAAAGGAGAAGAGAAGGTTTCTCGATTAATTCTTCATTTTTTTTAATTAAGACTTACCCCTTGCTTTTTCAGTTCAGGACTCCATTTGCTAGCCTCACGGATAATTTCATTGAATTTTTTATATTCCTTTTTATTTCTCATGAAACGAAGGGCATCTTCTTCTGGAAATCCTAGCTATTCTTAGCATGATATTGGGGAATCTCATTGCTGCCATTTTGAACTAAAAGAAAACTTTTTGGTGGAATAGTTACCTCGTGTAGAATATCCTGACTCTTAATAATTACATATAAGTCCAACTTCATGGTATACTCATGGATTGGCCAGTTCCTATTTGGAAGGATGCAATTTCTTAACTCTGCAGTTTCGACTCCTGCCAATAGTTTAGCACATTCGTTGTAGTTACTTTTCGGGACGGACTGGAAGAGGGGAGGACATTCTGGAACGAGGAAGAGAACCCAACGACTTCGAAAGAATTGATTTTTTCCATTATTTTAACTAATAATATAATAATAACCGACATGTAGTAAAAAAAAAGCATTCGGACATGAACATATTCCCCCGGGATCCGGGAATAGCGACATGGACTAAATGCCCTGTCCAAGCCAATGAGTTTACTCCGAATAGTCCTGACAAATGATGATTCAGCCGAGAATAACATTCATATTGTCCTCTGAAAGAAATATAACTTTACTTAAAATAATAAAGAATTATTTTGATTCAACCCTTTCCTTTTAAACTTGACCACTCAACTTGTAGCAATTACAACCCAAGAAGTCATAAGTACTTGGGCATGGACTTGGAAACCCCCTATTTGCCAATAGAAATGCTGGCCGACTTCCACACTAGAGATATCATATAACCCCATTAGTGTGTTGATGCCATGGGTGTGTGTGTCACGGCCTTGGAAGCTAATGAGGCGGCCCTGGCCTTCAACATAACAGGCCCGGGCATGCGAGTTGCGGCCATGGAAGCTCGCGAAGCGTCTCTGGCCTACCACCGCCAACCTTGGGCTCACACTAAGTAGGCTTGTCCAGTCGGTGACAGCAACTGCTCGGAATCTGAGGTCGATTTCGGAGGCCACCAAACCAAGATCAGGGAACACATAGACAGTCGGTGCTTCCCGAGCTTGACGGTGAAGCCGGTGGTGAGTAGCTTCGTCTGTTTTGGCTCAATAGAGGAAGTTCGGCCAGATCGGTTAGTACTGTATGTTTTTGGGGATTAGGTTTGTAACTTTATAATTCTCATTTAACCAAAGATATGAAATATAGTCACTGTTCTACATGGTTTACCACCTCTCTTGCCACATGGACCATGGTTGGTACCTGGCCAGCTACTCTAGTAAGATCCGTCATGAAGTATATCTTTTGTGCATATACTTGTTGCCATGTTTTTGTTTGCACTCTTTGAACCATTGTCTCGATGCTACTTCTTGGCCTTGCTTTGCCCTTCTCCCTTTACATGTTAAATCGGTGAACTGCTCTTGTAATTTATGCATCCTTTCTCTACCTTCCATGTTACCACATTTCTTTCTTACTATCTTGTTAACTGAAACTGTATTTCTGTTTGTGCCAAGCCCTGGCATGCGTCCTATCCATCTTGTTTGTTTATATGAAACTAAAATGAACCTGGGGAAAAGTTACCTAGAAACCCGGTCAAGTAGGATAAACCTATCCTTTTGCAATTGATCCGATTATGTAAGTGTGCAGGTGACAAACAGGTCATGTAAGAGTTGTGCCCTAACATCAATAAGTTGTTCATTGGTTTGTGACACATACATGATTTGATAATAATGGGTATTGTTCATACGTTATGTCTGTTATTTACTGTGTTTTTAGAATTAAACGAACATTCAATGTTAACCTTGGAAAATATGATATTCCTAAAGAATCCCTAGTCGAGCATTATGGTAAACTAACGGGTTGTTATAGTGTGCACGGGATTAGCGTAGGGGAAGAATCCAAGGGATGGATTCTGACCTACGATTGCATGACAGAGTATTCATGTTGATGGATTGACCCACGTGAGATCATTATATGAATCACGAGCATTTACAACACTAATGTATCTCATTGGTTGTCGTGCTATATGTTCTTAGACTTGTTGATGTGTGGCACACACATATCACATTTCCATGGTGTTCTAAGTCAAATTCATCACTTATTTGAGCATATTTCTTCATTATGTGTGCGTTTTATTCGATGTGACTATTTGTTTGCAGGCGCACACTTGAGGAGTGGAGATGAAGTGTGGAGAACCTCACGAAAGGACCCGACATGGCGAAGCACGGGAAGAAAGACTTCCACCAAGTTTTTGCTGCTGTGAACAGTACCAGCGCACCCCCCAGAGCATCCCGGCGCATCCCAGAGCATCCCCTGGAGCATGGTAGCTTGCGTGAACAGTAACCAGAGCATCCTCCCAGCGCACCCCAGCATCCTCCTTTGTCCACGTCATTTAATGAGACCAACTCGAGTCAGCCTCGATTCCATCCGATTTGCACATAGTTTTTGGACATGTTTACCCTTATTTTACCATGTTATGATGTCCCATATGTCTAGGGACTTTTTGGACTATTAGATATAGTATATATAGACTTTTAGGATGAGTTTTAGACACAACTCACCATTTGGGCGAATTTTAGAGAAAACTTCAGTTTTGGAGCTGTTCTTCCTTCCTCTCCTAGGGCTTTTGAGCCCCTTCAACCTCACAAATATGAGAGGTTGATTGGGGCTCTTGTGGATGATCATTTATAGGGTGATTTCTATCCTATCTCTCTCTTTACGCTTCATTGTTGGTGCTTTATTGATGCTGATTTTGAGTAGTATCATGAGTAGGAGTAGGTAGATTTCATTTCTTCTTGGGGTTTAGTGTTATTAGAGGTTTGATTGTGATATTCTCGACTTGAATGAGTTTAGATACCAATTCCATGATCATTGAATGCATGACTTGTGCTAGAAGATGCATATTCTAGTTTAGTCTTCTAGGTGTTCAAGAAATGCTCGAGAGAGGTTTTGATGAACGTGACCCATAGGAATTGGTTGATTGGCTTGTTGAGTGTTAGAGATAACCTCGAGGAGTCAATTGATGAATAGATTAGGAGCTTTTCATGCCTTGTCTCCTAATGCTAACACAATGAGAGTTGGTTAGGTTAGTGATTGACAAGAGATTAACATGCTATCTAGAGATAGAAGCATGTTAGCCTTAGTAATCCATCTCTAAATCAAGAGTTAAGATGTACAAACAACTTCTAATATGCATGAACTCCCTAAGAGAACTCTATACTTGAAAGTCCACAAATCCCGATTTTCGTTGTTCTTACTTGTTTTTCACTCTCGATTCCATTGCATTTTGCTACATTTAGAATAGTTGCACGCTCCATCAACCAACCTATCAAGTCTTTTCTGCCCCCTTGCATTTCATCCTAGGTTAGTTTCACATATTGCACATTTAGTCTTTAAACGCTCGATTCTCTTGGGTTCGATCCCTTACTCTTTGCCCTACACTATTTTTGACAAATACAAGGGTGATTTAAGGTGTTTATAAATGTATTTGAGTCATTGCACCCGTGTTTTCATTGAGCAAAAAATACCCTTGATCAAATTGGCGCCGTTACCGGGGAATTGAGTGTAAGTTTTTAGACTTTTTGTGTGTTTGTGTGTTGCATGTTGCATATCATGTTTATTTCTTTGCATTGTAGATTTTAGACCATGTTTACTTCCATTTCTTGTCTTGCATTGTAGGTACCATCTTTTGTGCTACTAACGGCACACCACAACATGTGGAGGATCAACCAAGACCATTATCATTGGGAGGACATGGATGCTTATGAAAACACTTGGTCATATGGGCAGCAATTCTCATGGAGAGAAAATGGCTTCTACAATCATCAAACATGCTACACTTGGGAGCCAACATATGAAGATGATGGAGCAAACACTCATGAGTACTATTATGTCACATCTCCACCACCTCTTGTGCAACGGAATGAAGCATTGCTTTCTATGACACGAAAGTTAGATGATCTTGTGAATGAGATGAGGGCAAACAACATTCAAAGAGAGGAGGAAATGGCCAAAGTAATGAAGGAACCGCCTCTTGTGCAACAAAATGAAGTGTTGCTTTCCATGAACCAAACATTGGAAGATTTCATAAGTGAACTTCGAGAGAGCAACAAAAGAGAAGAAGAAAGGTTCAAAAGAGAGAACCCCACCCTTCACCTCTCTTCATGGAGCCCCAAATTGAAGAAAAGCCATCTCTTAGTCAATTAATAGAGGATCTAGCTATAGAGATAAGAGAAGGCAACAAGATGATTGAAGAGGGATGTAACACTTTGACCAAAAAAATGGCATATGCGAAAGAAGAAACAAGGGCATCATTGAAGAACATGAAGGTTTTATGTGCACAAATGGCATGGGATTTACAAGACCAATTCCTAGAGATGAGCCATGGGATGCAAGATGATGCCACAATTGTGGAACATGACCAGCCATTGGAAGATATGAACTTGGAAGAGAAAAGTGAGCGCTTCGAGCAAAATATAGAGGAAAAGTGTGAAGAAGAATCTCAATGGGGTGAAGAGACAATTGCAAATCTCAAGCTACTTTTAGGAGCAACACCCACTCCTTGCTCTCAAGTGCCCCAATATGAATATGTGGAAATCTTCAAGTTGGATAAGTGTTGTGGAGGTGGGATGTTTAAAGTGAGATGCATGCCATGGAGACCTCCAAGAAAGATGAGTTTAGTGGATCTTGGAAGGAAACACCCTCTTGATCTTCATGTTGTGGATGACATAAGACCGAAGGGTGTCACGTGACACTTTCTTCACCATTCATGCCTAGCCAAGGGCTTTAAATGTGGCGCTTATTGGGAGGCAACCCAACGGTTTTAAATTTCATGTTAGCTTCTTAAAGTTTGGGGTTTGAATAAGAATGGGTGAATTGATGTGTACTTTATTTTCAGGTGGATGAAGCTTTTTGAAGTGGAATTTCATAGGGAAAATATGTTCATGGCAATGTTTGGTAAGGTGGATGGAAGGTAGGAACAATTAGAATTTATTTGGTGGTTTGTCAAGTTAAACCCGTGCGTCCTCCCAGCCTACCCCCCGCCCATCCCCTAAACTAACCCTCTCTAATCTCACCCTTAAACCCGAAACCCAGCCCACCCCCCAGCCCACCCCAGCCTACATCAGCGCACCTCCTGCTTGCCGAACGCCCCTCACCCCAGCCCACCCTTCCTGCGCAACCCAGCCCGGCGCACCTCCTGGGCTGAATTCTGCCTAACCCCAGCCCACCCAGCTCCCCAGCGAATCCCCAGCCCACCCCAGCCTATCCCCCCTGACCCGATAACCTTACCCCTCACCCGACCCACCCTCATTTAACCCAGCCTAACCCGGACCAGCCCCTCATTTCATTTCTTCTCTGCTGCATCTTCGTTGCTCACACTCACACACTTCACTCAAATTCCTCACTCCCCACTCATTTCTAGTCACATTTGCACTCAAATGGCAAAGGTAAATCTCTCATCTCTCCCTCTTTCGAATTTATTCTCAGAATTTCAATTTTGTGAGCTAAAACCTACATTTTGAGATTTGAATTCCTATGCTTGTTTGATGCATTTCTTGCTTGATTCATGTCACATTGTAAGTGGGTAGGTGATTAGAAGCATGTTTGTGGTGCAAATGTGCCCATTTCTTCAAGTTGCTTCATTTTCTAGAGAGAAAGCTTGATTTCGGGTCTACAATGATGGTACTTGATTAAATCATGTTCTTGTTGATTTCTTTTGTGCGGAACACTTCTTTGACCACCTAGATGCTATGTTTAAAGTTTCACATGAATTGCTCATCTAGGTTGGGAGATATAAGGAATTAAACCGCAGCATTGTTTATGTTTTGTTAGCAAGTTTATGTTTTCTCAAGTTCATTGTTTAAATTCACTTCCATAATTTCTTCTCCTCTGGAAAACATGCTTTAATGGAATGTTGCTTCCGTGTTGTGAAAGTGTGAGCCTTGTGCATCAATTGCTTGGACATTTTAGCATGTTTTGTGTTTTTACAAATATTCACTAACTTTAATGTCCATTGCTGTTGTGTTATCATTGTGTTCTCCTAATTATGCCACTGTTTTTATAGTTTGAAGGTGGAGACGTAAAAACGCTCCCAGCCCATTTCTCCACCGGTACTGAGGCCGGTCCCACCACCTCTACCCAGGATTAGGGGGCCTACTTGGCCCCCTAGGTACGACCTACTGTTCTCTCTCTCTTTTTCTTTCCCTCTCATGCCATGAGGACATTGCATATTTTGAGTTTGGGGGTATATGCATATGTTTCATGTGGGAGACGGTAGAGAGTACCTTATGTTGTATTTGACTTGAAACACTTTGCAAGCATCTAGTTTTTCTTTTTCTTTTAAGGTTGTAATTTATTTTTTTAATTTTATTTTTTCCAAAAATCACAAAAAAAATAAAAAAAAAACCTTGAAAAAAAAATTAGGGAACTAAAAAAAACTTGTAGGCAAGTTGTATGTGGAAGATGATAAGTGTTTCATGCATTCGATGATAGAATTCTTACACTTTAGAATTGCGTGATATGATTTTTGGATTAAAGTTGGCCTTGAGCATGCAAATTTTCTTTAAGGAGAACTCGAAACCTTGGTTAATGATATCTTGTGAAGCTTGATTTAGCTAGCTTGTGAATGGGAAATGCTAGGTGGGTGCCTAATATTTGCACTCTAAGTTTGCAACACTTGGAATGACGCTTTTGTCATGAAGCGGAGCACCCGTAGCATAGCTTAATGCCTCTCTTCCAAGTGCAAGCTTGGAGTGCACGTATGCGCTCCAGCGCACCTTAAGAAGGTTTGGTTGGAATGATTCTTTAGACACGTGGTTGTAGACGCCAACTGCGTGGCCTCTTGACCCTCTTCCAAACGTCCACTTTGGGAGCTTAGGAAACCATCCTCACACCAAAAAAAAAGACAAAAGAAAAAAAAGAAAGAAAAGAAAAGAAAAGAAAGAGGAAGTAGAAGCACAAAAAAGGAGTTAATCAATAAGGTGTGAGCAATGGGCATTCCACATTCACTTGCTAAATCTAGTTTCTCATTGGTATGCATTAAACTTGGAGTCTACGTTCTCTTTAGGAAGTATTAAATGCTCGAATGACCAACTTACCCCAACTTTTGTATCTTGCGATCTTTATTGTAACTTCTCACAAGTTGTTCACTTGTTCACTACACAAGACATAGGTCTTTCTTTAGGAGCACTCAAGCTTTGTTGAGTTGTTATTCTTAGGTGCATGAATAGCTTTGATTCCATTTCTTGCCTACACCAAATGTTTTTGTAAATATGTAGGTGGCTAGAGTAGGAGTCCTTGAGTCTTTACTTTCCTAGATGCTTGCGTTGCTAGAGACTAGCAACATTTTGAGTTTGGGGGTGTGATGTGTGGCACACACATATCACATTTCCATGGTGTTCTAAGTCAAATTCATCACTTATTTGAGCATATTTCTTCATTATGTGTGCGTTTTATTCGATGTGACTATTTGTTTGCAGGCGCACACTTGAGGAGTGGAGATGAAGTGTGGAGAACCTCGCGAAAGGACCCGACATGGCGAAGCACGAGAAGAAAGTCTTCCACCAAGTTTTTGCTGCTGTGAACAGTACCAGCGCAACTCCCAGCGCATCCCAGAGCATCCCTTAGAGCATGGTAGCTTGCGTGAACAGTAACCAGAGCATCCTCCCAGCGCAACCCAGAGCAACCCAGAGCATCCTCCTTTGTGCACGTCATTTAATGAGGCCAACTCGAGTCAGCCTCGATTCCATCCGATTTGCACATAGTTTTTGGACGTGTTTACCCTTATTTTACTATGTTATGATGTCCCATATGTCTAGGGACTTTTTGGACTATTAGATATAGTATATATAGACTTTTAGGATGAGTTTTAGACACAACTCACCATTTGGGCGAATTTTAGAGAAAACTTCAGTTTTGGAGCTGTTCTTCCTTCCTCTCCTAGGGCTTTTGAGCCCCTTCAACCTCACAAATATGAGAGGTTGATTGGGGCTCTTGTGGATGATCATTTATAGGGTGATTTCTATCCTATCTCTCTTTTACGCTTCATTGTTGGTGCTTTATTGATGCTGATTTTGAGTAGTATCATGAGTAGGAGTAGGTAGATTTCATTTCTTCTTGGGGTTTAGTGTTATTAGAGGTTTGATTGTGATATTCTCAACTTGAATGAGTTTAGATACCAATTCCATGATCATTGAATGCATGACTTGTGCTAGAAGATGCATATTCTAGTTTAGTCTTCTAGGTGTTCGAAGAAATGTTCGAGAGAGGTTTTGATGAACGTGACCCATAGGAATTGGTTGATTGGCTTGTTGAGTGTTAGAGATAACCTCGAGGAGTCAATTGATGAATAGATTAGGAGCTTTTCATGCCTTGTCTCCTAATGCTAACACAATGAGAGTTGGTTAGGTTAGTGATTGACAAGAGATTAACATGCTATCTAGAGATAGAAGCATGTTAGCCTTAGTAATCCATCTCTAAATCAAGAGTTAAGATGTATAAACAACTTCTAATATGCATGAACTCCCTAAGAGAACTCTATACTTGAAAGTCCACAAATCCCGATTTTCGTTGTTCTTACTTGTTTTTTTCACTCTCGATTCCATTGCATTTTGCTACATTTAGAATAGTTGCACGCTCCATCAACCAACCTGTCAAGTCTTTTCTGCCCCCTTGCATTTCATCCTAGGTTAGTTTCACATATTGCACATTTAGTCTTTAAACGCTCGATTCTCTTGGGTTCGATCCCTTACTCTTTGCCCTACACTATTTTTGACAAATACAAGGGTGAGTTAAGGTGTTTATAAATGTATTTGAATCATTGCACCCGTGTTTTTCATTGAGCAAAAAATACCCTTGATCAGATGTGTTGTTTGATACCGCTCACATAATTACTACCAACTTAATGGGAACTGTTGTTGTGGTAAAGGTACCACTTATCCAATTCCAAACTTTGAGGCCTTATTTGAAGAAGTGAACAAAGTGATTGGCTTGTGTGGAATTAAGTCACATGAAGTTACTATTCATGCAACTCATCCCACATGGAGTATTTATCAAGGAGGTTTGGGGACTCTAGCTTATATAAGGAGACCCTTGCTTCTCATTCTAAATCATCCCTCAAAGAAGTTGATATTTCCTTCTTTGTTCTTTCTTCTTCTTGTATTATTTCACTTGTTCTTCTTAGTGAAATATATTGGTGGGGTCCGAGGACGTAGGCAAATTGCCGAACCTCGTATATGGTGTCTTCTTTCTTCTATGCTTTAATTTCGGTATTTATTATACCGTTATTATCCAAGTAGCTGCGATAGGGTATAGCTGTAGTGATATATTGCGCTCTAAAATTACATAGAGGAAATTCGTCTAAGGAGTCGGGTTTTAAGTGGGACCATTGTGACCCCTCCGTCTTTCCCGGGAGTTATCCTTAGTGTGGTTTTACAGCTTCAATACTTCACTCGTACCCATTAGGGCAGAGGAATTATTCCGCGCTTCCGCAACAACTCTCAACAAGTGGTATCGAGCCAAGGTTATTCTCGAGTATGCTCGTGGTTGCGCTTAATCTGATCTTCCACATCAGAAAAGATTCCCTTAAGCTAGTTGGTATCCGCATTCGCAGCAGGAGCCTTGGTTTGGTTAGAGGAGAAGATATGGGTGACAGTGGTGCTGGTTCGATGATTAAATTGACTTCATCGAACTATTCAGTTTGGAAGCCAATGATGGAGGATCTACTGTATTGCCTCGATTTGCATGATCCTCTTGCAGGTGATTCTGCCAAGCTGCAGATATGGCGGTGACAAATGGACCAATCAAGCGCAAGTCACTCGGTACCATAAGAAGATGGGTGGATATCGTATATTCCACCATGTTTCCACAGAGACAGATGCTAAAGCTCGTGGGAAAAATTAGAAGGCTTGTTTGAGAGGAAGACCGCACGTAACAAAGCTTTCACAATTCGCAAGCTTGTTAATCTGAAGCTTAAAGAGGGACAATCAGTTTCTGAACACTTGAATGATTTTCAGAACTTGATTAATCAGTGACTAATATGAAGTTGGTGCTTGATGATGAGTTGCAAGCTTTACTTCATTGAGTTCCTTACCGGATAGTGGGAGACTTTAGTAGTTACTCTTAGTAACTCGATTGCAGATGGCAAGCTCACATTGAGTTTGGTCAAAGATAACTTGTTCAACGAAGAAACAAGGAGGAAGGAGTCGGGCACCGAGTCTTCGCAGCTCTTGTCATCAAGTCGAGGTCGCAACAATAGTAAAGGATCCAAGGGTAGTCGGGAAAATCTGTAATCGTTCAAATCTAGAGAAAGCAGAGAATGTAATTACTGTGGAAAGACTGGTCACTTGAAGAGAAATTGCTGGAAGAGGAAAAAGGATCGGAAGGAGGGTAAAGCTCCTGAAGAGAAAGATACAGTCGATATTACAGAGTCAGTAATTGATGATCCGGTTGTACTAGTTTGTGCACATGGGGCTGCGATAATGTTAGTGATCCTAATGTCCAGTGGATTGTCGATTCTTCTGCATCCTATAACGTTTCGCCCAAGAGAGAGTTGTTCACTACTTACAGCAGATTGACCTCGGTGTAGTGAAGATGGGTAACACTACCCACTCCAGGATTTTGGGGATCGGTGATATTATTGTGCGTACTAGTTTGGGTATCACATTGACGTTGCGGGATGTGCGACACATTCCAGATATGCGGCATAATCTTATTTCAGTAAATGTTCTTGACCGAGAAGGGTTTGACCAGACTTTCGAGACAAAGTGTGGAAGTCAAGCGTGGTTCTTTGATGGTGGCAAGAGGTGATCTTTGCCGCACCTTGTATAGAACGCGAGTTGGTGTCTGTGGCGGTGGTTCGCTGAATGTGGTTGAAGATGGTGCTTCCAAGAATTTGTGGCATAAACGGCTGGCACACATCAGCGAGAAAGGGTTGGAGACTTTGGCAAAGCTGTCCCTCATTCCTATTGCCAAAGGTACATCACTCGACCCTTGTGATTTCTGTTTGTTAGGGAAGCATCATAGAGTTTCTTTCAATGTTGCCTCGACTAGAAAGAAAACAAAACTTGAGTTAATACATTCTGATGTTTGTGGTCCCCTCGAGGTGGAGTCATTGGGTGGTAACAGTACTTTGTGACTTTTATTGATGATGCTTCACGCAAGACTTGGGTGTACATGTTGAAGAAGAAGAGTCGTGTTTGACTGCTTCAAAACTTTTCACGCCATGGTTGAAAGAGAGACTGATGTGCACATGAAGTGTCTCCGTACCGATAATGGCGGTGAATATACCTCTAATGAGTTTAAGGGGTATTGTAAGAAACATGGTATTCGTCATGAGAGAACGACACTGTGTACACCGCAACATAATGGGGTAGCGGAAAGAATGAACCGCACCATTGTTGAGAAAGTCGATGCATGCCGAGGATGTCTAAATTGCCAAAGACATTCGGGGTGAAGTCAAGTACTGCTGTTTATCTTATTAATCGGACTCCATCAGTTCCTTTGGGTTTTCGTGTTCCAGAGAATGTATGGACAGGGAAGAATGCTTCTTATGCACACTTAAAGGTGTTTGGTTGCAAAGCATTCATACATGTGCCCAAGGATCGAGATCGAAGCCGGGACAAGATCGCCAAACCATGCATATTTGTTGGATATTGTGGTGATGAGTATGGCTTGAGTGTTTGTGATCCAGAGTTGAAGAAGGTGGTCAGAAGCTTGGATCTTGTCTTCCGTGAGCATGAGAACATTGATCATATTTTGCTGCAAGAGGAGACTTCGAGATCTGCTGGTGGTGATGATCTAACACCTATACCTACTCCATTAGTTGCCACAGATGGAGATGATATAGAACCTAGAGTGGAGCAGCCGCTATTGTTGATGAACAGGTGATGACGACTTTGCTGAGCATGACATGGGTTTTGAGCAGGGGAGCAGCCCCATCCCTTGAAGTAGTAGAGCCTCACCGAGGAGGTCTACTAGAGAGCGTCGTCCATCTACCGTACTCTAGTTCTGATTATGTCATGCTTATTGATGCGGGGAGCCAGAGAGCTTCCAAGATGTGCAGTTCATGCAGATAAGGACCAATGGTTTGCTGCAATGCAAGATGAGATGAGTTCTCTTGAGAAGAACAACACCTACGAGTTGGTGGACTTACCTAAGGGTAAGAGAGCATTGCAAAACAAATGGGTGTTCAAGTTAAAGAAAGATGGTGACAAGCTGTTAAAGTATAAAGCTCGTTTTGTTGTGAAGGGTTTTCACCAGAAGAAGGGAGTTGACTTTGATGAGATCTTCTCTCCTGTTGTGAAGATGTGTTCCATTCGGGTTGTACTTGGACTAGCGGCCAGTCTAAATCTTGAACTTGAGCAGCTTGATGTGAAAACTGCATTTTTACATGGCGACTTAGAGGAGGAGATTTATATGGTTCAACCAGAAGGTTTTGAAGGGAAAGGGAATGAGAATATGGTCTGCAGATTGAAGAAGAGTCTTTATGGCTTGAAGCAGGCACCCAGCAAAGTGGTACCGCAAGTTTGATTCTTTTATGATCGGGAAGAGCTATAAAAGAACTGCAGATTCTTGTGTCTATGTTAAGACATTTCGATGGTAACTTCATTATTCTTCGTTGTATGTTGATGATATGCTTATTGTTGGGAAAACGCTTTGATGATTCGCATGTTGAAGGATGAACTGTCAAAATCCTTTGACATGAAGGACTTAGGACCGCGAAGCAAATTCGGGCATGAAAATTGTTCGTGACAGAGAAGCCGGTAAGTCGTGGTTGTCACAGAGTCCTATGTTGAAAAGGTTCTTGACAGTTCAACATGACAGATGCTAAACCAGTTAGCACACCTTTGGCGAATCATTTCAAGTCACAAAGAAGTTGTGCCCAACAACAGCAAAAGAAAAGGAAGAGATGTCATCTATTCCTTACTCCTCAGCGGTTGGGTCCTTGATGTACGCCATGGTTTGTACTCGGCCAGATATTGCTCATGCTGTTGGATTGGTTAGTAGGTTTCTATCTAATCCAGGGAAGCCTCACTGGGAAGCGGTGAAGTGGATTTTCAAATACCTTAGAGGTACTTCTAAATTGTGTTTGTGTTTTGGTGGTGCTAAACCTGTGTTAGAAGGTTTTGCTGATGCAGATATGGCTGGTGACCTTGATGGAAGGAAGTCAACATCAGGTTACATCTTCACTTTTGCCGGGGGAGCTGTCTCGTGGCAGTCCAAGTTGCAAAAGTGCGTTGCTTTGTCCACGACAGAGGCAGAGTATATAGCAGCCAATGAAGCGGGTAAAGAGATGCTTTGGATGAAGCGGTTCCTTCATGAATTGGGTTTGAAGCAGGAGGAGTATGTAGTACATTGTGACAGCCAGAGTGCTATTGACTTAAGCAAGAATTCAATGTACCATGCTCGCACAAAACACATCGAGGTGAGGTACCATTGGTTGCGGTTGGTAACCGAGAACAAGCTTATGAAGCTTAAGAAAATCCATACAGATGACAATGCAACTAACATGTTAACAAAGATCGCTTTCAGAGAGAAGCTTGGGTATGCGGCCTTGCGGCGGCATGTGCTCCGTGTAAAGCACGGTGCTGATATCTCTTCCTTCGTGGAATTGGAGGGGGAGATTGTTGTGGTAAAGGTACCACTTATCCAATTCCAAACTTTGAGGCCTTATTTGAAGAAGTGAACAAAGTGATTGGCTTGTGTGGAATTAAGTCACATGAAGTTACTATTCATGCAACTCATCCCACATGGAGTATTTATCAAGGAGGTTTGGGGACTCTAGCTTATATAAGGAGACCCTTGCTTCTCATTCTAAATCATCCCTCAAAGAAGTTGATATTTCCTTCTTTGTTCTTTCTTCTTCTTGTATTATTTCACTTGTTCTTCTTAGTGAAATATATTGTTTGGGTCCGAGGACGTAGGCAAATTGCCGAACCTCGTATATGGTGTCTTCTTTCTTCTATGCTTTAATTTCGGTATTTATTATACTGTTATTATCCAAGTAGCTGCGATAGGGTATAGCTGTAGTGATATATTGCGCTCTAAAATTACATAGAGGAAATTCTGTCTAAGGAGTCGGGTTTTAAGTGGGACCATTGTGACCCCTCCGTCTTTCCTGGGAGTTATCCTTAGTGTGGTTTTACGCTTCAATACTTCACTCGTACTCCATTAGGGCAGAGGAATTATTCCGCGCTTCCGCAACAACTCTCAACACCTGGGGTCACAACTACGAGGTTGGGCAATATCTGAGATAATGTCTGGGGAAGATGGAAGATCTAGCACCTCTTAACTACGAGATTCACCTTCCTCTTCGAACTTTGACACTTTGTTGTTGCTTGGGGATCTCATGATCACATCATATGCTGTACAACAGAATCTCAAGGCTAATTGGCCCGGATCATAACATAGGCCCATCCAAGCTCAATATCCCATATCGAAGAAGCCTAATTGGCCCACGACCTCACATAATGGCCCCATTTCAAATAGAAGTTGGGTCAACTGCGTCAAGGTCCAATTTCAAGGTTTTGGACAATTTAAAAAAATAAAAGGACCAAAATGACATATTCTTTCATGAAGATCTTCAATGGGTATCATAATGAGAAGCATTGATAGAGACGCCATGTTGGAGCTCTTTTCGTATAAAATTCATAACTCATGCTACAAATGTCAAAATTACATGATTCTTGTCTCATTGGTAAACTAACATTTGTATCTACATTTTATATGAAGATGTCAGAACCCAGTTTGGATGTTAACAAGGCCGAATTAAGCTTTCAAGTAACACCTTGTTATAGTTTATGGTTTGAAGTTAAGTGAGTTTTGTAACTCACTTTTAACCTCATTTTGTAACCATTGGTTTCGGGTCACAATCCATTCAACCGAAACCATATCAGTGACCCTACACCACCTTCGGTTTACGGGAAGGGGTTATTAGGGATTTAGTCTGGTTCTAGGTAAGCAAACCTCCCCCCCCCTGCCCCGTTTTTTTCCAAAGAAGCTAAGTTGCGACTAAGTAGAGGAATGTTAGAGGAAGCTAAGAACTCTACTTAGCTGAGGACCTGAGTCCGAGGACACTGAATAAACCAACACTCGTTAGTATGGTCAGTTTAGGATCATAACAAATTCATTTAAATATTTTACTTGTATACTTTATTTTTGCAAATTTGTTATCTTAGCTAGTATTCCATCTATCCCAATTTAATTTTTACGTTTTTTTCAGCATCTAATCTATGAATGTTTTTCTTCAATATTTATATACAATAGGTAAATCAAAGAGTCTAGTTTCTAAAAATATTTTTTTTCAAATTTCTTTAACAAAATCTTCTTAATTAAAAATTAAGTCAAACAAAGTATCAAAAGTTAAACGTCTCAATTAAAAATGGACGGATGTAAACTACTCCCACCGTCCCCAAAAGGATCTACACTTTGACTTTCATATATCAAGATTAAGTATTTGATTCAAATTCTGAAAACAAAAATCTATTTAGAAATTCTAGATTTCAAATTATTATATGTCTATGAATTATTTAGTTTTAAATGTATAACAATTCATGAAAAAGAAAACCATAGATTAATTATTGTACAACAATGAAAAGAAAGTGGAATTTTTTTGGGAGAGAGGGACTATATTATTACTTCACATAAACCCTAATCAATTTTGTGACTTCTAAATTGAAAAGTCTAAAACCTAAGCTGAAACGGTAAAATTACAACTTAATCCTTCCTCCATCTAATCCTAGAAATCCAAAAGCCATCTCCACGTTGTTGCTCCAACTACCAGCCCGATCCCTCCCGCCAGAGACCACGTCGCTTAAAATCCCGCCACCTGGTACACTGCATTGCCACCACGACTGGATTGTCTGACTCAAGCCGCACCCGCAACCGCGGACCAGAGGGAGAAGGGTTTCGAGCCCCTGCTCGCTCTCCGCCTCCCTGCACTCCCTCGATTATCCCTTTCTGTAGCTCAATAGTGACCACCTTCCTTGATTCGACGTTTGCAGTTGTTTCCACTCCCTCGATTGGCCCCTTGCGCTCGTGACTGCCGCTGAATCGATTCATTACTCGCCACCAAATCAATTCAGTCTAAGGCCAAAGGCCAGAGGACGATGGGTTGTGCTAAGGCATTAAGGAAGGAGATGGTGGAGGCCAAAGGCTAGAGGGCGATGGATTGTGTTGAGGCATTGAGGAAGGAGATGGAGTAGGCGGCTTTGTCTAGGGCTTGGCTGTAGCTAACCTCTCCTGAGCCCTAGACTTTCTAGTTTTTGCATTTTGTACCCGTTTATATTTTCTTTCACTTTCATCCTATAAAATTTTTATTCTTTTACAAACTTGACACCGAACAGTTAAAAAATTAACGCTGCCAATAGATTTGGAACGAGTTAATGAGTCGAGGGATTAAAGTACTTGAACTTCCATAGTTCAAGGGTTGAGTTGGACCAAATTATAGTTTAGCGACTAAAGCGTACGGGTTACTATAGTTCAGTTGATTAAAAGATAATATAGCCAAAAAACAACACTTCGTAAGTTTTTGTTCTTTTGCAATATTTCATCATATTTCCATCAACAAAACATCAAATAAACATTTTTCTCATAAATATCACATCAAGTTTCAAATACTTCCAACTTTCTTAACCAAAATCTACCAAAAGAACACACCAAAAGCTCAGAAGTCTATTTCAAAGGATGTGAGTGTTACCATAAAAATAATATGAGGAAGTACACAGGGGCAGACTCAAAGTGGGGATAGTGGGACAAACAAGTGCTCCCACTGAATGTTTTAAAAGCATGGGATATATATGTATGTTTTGTATAAGTTTGAATATTAATTATATACGTAATTTGCCTCCACCAAATTCCTAATGAAATCTTATTTCATCCTTACCCCTAAATTATACCTAGAAAGTACTTTAATCCCCCTACCTTTTAAAAACTACTTAATTTAATAATTTGACCCAACTACCTATATAAACTGAAAAATTAAACGTTGTACCAAAATCAAAACATAAAGAAAAAGAAGGATCGTCGATCATCAATTTGGGAGACTCAGAGAGGGGAAAAGCTCTAGGATTTGCAATTTCAATTTCTTGAAGAATTTGGACTAAAATCTAACATATAGGTATGGACAAGGTGCTATCAACCCGTGCTCCGCAACGGGTGCATAGTTCTGGTTAAGTTATAATTTATTTATATTGATATATATTAAAAAAGTAAGAAAAGAAAACATATTGAGGATAATAGTTAGTAATAGGATTGAAGATAATTTGTATCCTAAGCATGTAGCCTAATACTGAGCTCATAAAGACATGAGTGAAGGTCTTCATGTATTCAAGTCTCCACCATCCCCAAACCATTACCCTTATGTATAAAAACAAGGAATGAAGATAATTTTCGATTCAATTTCATCACCAAGAACAAATAGAATATTAAGAAAAATAGTATTTGAAAAGGAATGAATATAGGCATGAAAATATATGTAAACAAACAAAATAACACATGTGTTTATGAGAAAATTAAAATACAAACGGAAACTTTGGTTAAACAAAATAAAAAACTGAAAACATGAGGTAAGAAGTAAGAAAGTAAGGGGAAAAGTAACAAAATACAAAATGTTAAAATGTCTCAAAAAGATCGGAAATATTTGGGACCGATATAGAAAATGAATACATGTAACAATTAAAAATGGAGCTTGGCAAAAATACTCAAATAACAGTTCATCTATCCCTATATGTCAAGAAATTGAAATTTTGATTTTTTTTTGTGAAAAGATGTAATCAGAAGTTACTTCCTCCTTCCCAAAAGTATTGCAACACTTTCCTCTTTGCGACGTCCCAAAAGTAATGCAATACTTCCCTTTTTAGTAACATTTTACATACTGATTTATCAAATCATCCTTATCTCTAAAGTTTAAGAAATAAAACAGTGGCGTATTCTCCTATTACCGACGACACTTCCGAAACAAGCGACGCCGCTCTAGTCATCAGAAAAGGATATGAGTGAATTCTCTTTATAGGTTTGATAATAAGTTTTATACTTTCCTTGCATTTTTTACGTACTTGTATTGAAGCAATGGTGAAGAAGGAAAAATCTCACCGATCCCTCTTTCTATTTTATTCATGATTTTCCGCACTTTCATTATGTTTATTTTTCTACTTTTTTTCATTATTAACTCTCTTTTTGCCCGATGAACAATAGCTTTAGTGGCCTGGCATGGATCATAATTGATTTAACCCAATTATCATGTCAATGATTTGCTGAACCCAGCTAGACAAAATCCGAGAATAAGAGAAGATGCTCAGGTGCTTCTTTATTGCTTTCTTCTTGAATTCTCTGAAATTGTATATTGTATTCACCATAGACTATGACATCTCCTATGCTATAAAACTATAATGTTTTATGTTATGTATTCACGAGTAAGGATGACTCTCCTACATCAAGTTCGAGCTCATACACAATGAGGTGGAGGTATTATTTAATAAATGTCAAAAACAATTTCATACAATATTTATTTCCAATTGCAGATTTTTTGGTAGATTTACTCTACTTGGATACATATTTGTTTAGGTTCTGCTAAGAAATGCACAGACAGTGTCTAACATCAGTTATAGATTTATCTAATGTCACAATGTTGTTATTCACAGTTTGTTTTATTTATAAATTATCACATTACAATGTTACATAAAAAATAAGACGCTTTATTCTATTGAAACAGTTATTGTATTATCGATTATCCAATTTCATTGTATGCGATTTCGTAATTGACAATCATCAAATCTCGGATCTTCAAAAATAAATGGATAACAAGAAATGTTTATGTTTTTTTGTATTTTAGTTATTGATGTAGTAGTTATTTTATTTAATATTTGCATGTTTTTTTATCAGATTTGTTAATATTGTATAAAATATTTGTCAATTTTTAAGTTATATTAAAAATAACAAAACCCGTGTATTAAGCGGGCATGTACACTAGTTCCTTTGATCTTCCACTCTCAAATCCCAATTTAAAAACTACACCTGTCTGGCATTCCGACCTCCACCCTACGCCAATGAGCACCAACCCCAAAGAATTTGGTGTATTTCATGTAATATTTTTATATAGCCTCAGATTTTCCCCCACATAAATTTATTCTTGGGTACGCCTCTGGAAGTACAATAAAGAACACTTAAAAAAACATTTAAACCAATTCGTTTGTTAATTAAGTAGAGCAAAATGTTGAAAATAGAAATGTTTAAATCAAATGATTGAAATATGTGAGAATTTTGTGTAAAAAGAGAACACAAAAAAATTTTATACCACAATTCATTTGCTAATTAAGTAGTGCAAAATGTTTGAAGATTGAAATGTTTAAATCAAATGATTGAAAATATGTGAGTCTTTGGTGTAAAAAAATGAAAATATGAGATAAGAAATGGGTTATCCCTTAACAAAAGATAATTTTTTTATAAACTAAATAGGTTCTTAAAATATATTTTTTGCTTAGCACAGTAAAGTTTAACATTAATCAAATTAGTGTTTTCACGACTGAATTTGCAAACTTCCACATACTTTACTTAAATTCCCCAATACTATTACTTTTGTTTACATATTCTGTTCATGAAAAAAATTGTTTCATTTTTGGATTATCCTAGAAAGTTATTCATTTTCTTTAAAAAAGAACATTTCTCACGCCAACAGTTACAAAATTATATATCCTCATTTCTACCTCATTTTTTTGTGCACTTTCAACCAATGAGTAATTAAGTAGTAAACATGTATAAAAGTCTTACATTCACTTTAATCTCCGTGCTCATTTTGGGAACAGATGAGTATTATTTATTTTTTAATCAATTTGAAATATAAATTTAAAACTGTTGCATACAAATGATAATTTGATGTGTCTATTTTACAAATATATTTTACAAGGGTTTGAACACCGAGATTGGGGTGAATGTCTGACTTTTGTATATATTTACTTAATTAACTCTTGGTTGAAAGTGCACAAAAATGAGGGCCTTATTATCTAGCTATTAGTCCTCTGAACTATGTTGACTCACTCACTTTAGTCCCTGAACTATAATTTATTTCAACTCAGTCCTTGAACTATGTAATGTCCGTCACTTTAACCCTTCAACTCAGTGACTCGCACCATGCGAGTTTAATGGAAAAGAGATGTGGTTGAGCTAATGAAGGACGTACCCACAACTGGTGTAATGGAAAAGAGATATGGACTGGCAACCAGAGGAGTGGCGGTTTGGCAAACTGACGGTCACGGTGTATGGAGGCTCGTGCAACAAGGAAGCGGTTACTCGAACACTTTTAGAACTCCCTCCGTCTCAATGAGTTGTCACTTTTAACCTTTTTGTAAATTAATATTATTTTTTGTTATTAAATCATTTAACATTACTCCCATCATTATCTCATTTTCAAAATCATTCTAACCTCTCCCAACACACTTCCTAGACTATTTGAGTAAGTGCATTGCAAGGGTAAAAGTGGACTAAAATAAAATAAAAATGGAAAAATGTCATTTCATTTGGGACAAAAATATTGTGATGTTATGACAATACAGTTGAGACCGAAGGGAGCAACACTTTTTCGTTTCTTTCCTAATTTTAAATAAATGTATCATAAAGACACGGAATCGTAACTCCTTTTCCGACATGAAATGCATAAATCTTTTTAACTAAACAAATACGTTAAGTTTTCCTACAGTTACTTGTAACATAATTTATTAAAAGGCTTTTAAAGTTGTGGTTTTCATGTTACTTGCAACATTTGACAAATAATCACAACATGGAGGTCAAAGTTACATCCCGAAAACTGATTAAGCCCTCAACTCCCACTCCAGAACACTTTCGCACCGTAAAACTATCATTCTTTGATCATATCGCCCCTCCAAGTTACACTTCTTGTATCTTTTTCTACCCTAATGTACTGTCCGAATCAAACAGCACAAAGCAAATGATATCCCACTTGCAAACTTCGCTCTCGGAAGCTTTGTCCATGGCATTCCCTTTCGCGGGGAAGTTAAACGAAGAAGACAACTCCGTCCACTGTGACGACGAAGGAGCCGAATTCCGTGAAGCACAAGTCACCGGTTGGACATTGGAGAAGCTTATGAAAGATGAGTGGAAGGCTACATTGATGAGGCATCTTTTGGCGTTCCCAAACGAGCTGGATCATTCATCGACGCGGTTACTTGTTGTGCAATTTAATGTGTTCATGTGTGGAGCGATCGCACTTGGGTTGAGCTTGTCACATAAGCTGGTGGATGGATTTACCTTTTATTCGTTCGTCAAGGGCTGGGCCAAGTCAAAGAAATGTCTTAGCTTTGACTCGGCCAATTATTTAACCGTGACGAAGAATTATGATGAGATCATGGACAAAGTTCCCATTCCGAACAATAAAGCAGACAACTTTATTACTAAAAGGTTCGTGTTTTCTGCAGAAGCATTGAGCAAACTCAAAGGTAGCATTATATTTATATGTCTGTCGTAAGTTAATTGATCCATTTGACTTTTGAATTTAGATTTGATTCAAGTTATTACTAATAATTGAATATATTTTAAAAACATATATAAAAACTAAAAATGTGTGAATTAACATTTGGATATAACATGACTTTGTATATCAAAATGTTCGAAACATAGGTATTTATGATCAAGCCTCAAGGGTAGAGGTGAGTGTAGCAATTATCTGGAAGGCCAAAATCATGGTAGCAGCAAAATCCAAAAATGCGGGAATAATGCGAGACTCTTTATTCATCACACCTTTCAACATCCGAGGCAAAACAAGGGTTAGCTTCCCAATCGATGCGGCCGGGAACTTCTTCACACTGGTGCCTATCAGGTTTCAGGCACAGGGTCGATGCACAGAGGTCGAGGTGACCGGAGAGCTTCTGAATTTGGTGAGGAACGGAATAAGCACCGCACGGGACCAATGTGCCAAAATCGGAGAAATTGAGGACCTATTTTGTTTCGCAACGGCTAAGACGAGTGAAGTCCAACGAGAGTTGAGGAAACGTGAGGCTGATGTGTGTCTCTTCACCAGCTTGTGTAGGTTCCCTTGTTATGACGCGGACTTCGGGTGGGGGAAGCCGGCACTGGTGGCTAGTGGGCACAAGCCTTTAGATATGGTTGAGATGAGGGACACATGTTGTGGTACTGGGATCGAGGCTTGGATCACTTTGGAACCTAGCCACATGGTTTTGTTTCAGCAAGATCCTCATGTTTTGGCTTTCACTAACTTGATGTGATTATGTGAATGTTTTGGGTTCAACAAATTCATGTGTCACTTCAAGAATGATGCACTCATCCCATCCACCACAAGTATTAAATTATTGGGAAAACACCCAGCTTAAATTATTAACTTGATCATGATCTTGTGAAAAAGCGATACCACGTACCTTCTTCCTAAAATAGTTGGTGTCTTTTTATTTGACTCAAATTATTGTTACATGAAAAAACAATTAAAAAAATCTAAATACTATATTTAGAAACTAAAAATATTGATTTATTATTGTCATTTAAATTATTTACATTTTTATACCAAACATTAAAGTAAAAATGTTGAAAATCAATTATACCAAGGAAATATTAAATATATCAGAAAAAAGAAAGTGGAAAGGGAACATATAAAATTTATAAACTTAAATATTATTAATTTAAATATTTATTGCTTTTCAATTCATATTTCTAACTAAATTCCTTGTGACTAATTTAAGTAGCCGAACATGTGATCCTCTATTAATTAAAACAATAGGAAAAATTTGATATTCATGAAAGAGAATTAATTCCTTTCACCAAGTTATCTACTCCTATTAAAATGTTAAATACGACTTTTGTAGGGGTAAAAAGTAAAATCAATAAAATAAAAATAAATTATATTTTTCAGGAGGCAAACGAAAATTTCTAGAAATGAAAATTAGCTAAGTAAATACCCCTCAAACCCTATAAATGTAAGGATAAATTAAAGGCCTAATTATAGATTGGCATCCAGGACTATGAAGAATCGTTCATGAAAGTGCTTGAACTGTAACTCAGTCCGGCTTTGTATCTTCTTTTTTTAACGGAAATAAACAAATTCATTAATTGGCTAAAGCTAAAGATAATCAAGTAGCTAGGGATATTGTCCAACCAAACCACTCTACAAGGATGCTCTAAGCCATGGCGAGCAAGTGAGTGAGCCGCTCCATTAGCGTGACGGTTCACATGAACAAAAATAGAAGAGTAAAACAAGTGGAGAGCAGTCCAATCTCTTCAATAAGTGCACCAAAATAAAACAGAGATGGCTAGCGAGAACTCAACATCTCGAGCACCAGAATCTGCGCATTTGACTCAAAAATCACATGTTACTAACAATGATGAATTGTTGTCCTGACACCCTAGAGGAGAGCTAAAGTCTCCAAATATAACGGATCATTCCCAGAATACAAAAAACCTATAGAAAAAGCAGATAAAATATCACCAGCAGATGTCCTCACTATAACACCATCGGCTCCCATCCGACGAGAAGCAGCACCAATATTAATTTTGACCACTCCCGAAGGCGGATCGAGGAGACAAAACAGATCGCGGTCTAGGAGCAGGGGTTGGTAGTTGTTTGTCATGCACAGCTTTCCAGCTAGCCACCCATGCTCCTATCCCCATAGAATCCAACCTAGCACACTTAAACTCATGAATCATAGAATTCTTGTTCTTCTAAATAAACTAGGAAGTAGCAAAATCTCACATGCATTACTATTACTAGCATCTTTTACCCATGTTGTCCAGCGATCCAACTCAGTCTCAACTGGCAAAATAAGGTCCAAAGCATGCCAAACATGTTTGACTCTGTATCCTCACCATTTGAACTCTCATGTACTAAACTGCGAGAAGTGCTTCTCTCTAGTTACAGCAGGGGGCAGTGGGATTTAGGAAATATTTAATACTATATTAATATCAAATAAAGTATTAATTAAGGTAATTAAATATAATTAATGAGTTAATTGGTACCCTTAACCCCATTGCCCCCTGTTGTGAACGGAGACAATCTTTTTTCCTAAACCACATTACTTTAACAAAACATATTAGTGTAAAATCCAAAATTTTACGGAAATGAACTATTTGAAAAAACCCAAGTTCGCACTACTTAAACCAACCATTAGGGGGCTTCAAACTTAAGCTTTTGGAGGTGAAAAACTGAGTTATTCGCTCCTCCTTTTTCACATGAATTAGAGCTCATGATTCACTGTTTTCTACGCGGATCTCAAGCGAATAGGACCAAAGTGAACTTAGTTGTTCACGTGAGTAGCCCCTCGTTATTCACTAGCGCTCCCAAACTTCCTATACTTCATTCTCTCTCAATCGTCTCTTCTCAGCTTTGGATGGTACAAATTCTTCCCGGGTTAGGGCAGAGGTTGCTTAATTTTGCTTGGGTTTGCTTAATTTGTGCTGACCTGAAGTTTATTTTGAACGCTGGTGGATCACAAATATGTGCGCTGCGCACGGAAGTCTGCACATAGTTTCGCACAAAGTTGTGTGCGACACACAAATGTGCGCACAAATAAGTGCACAATATAATTGACACACTTCCATATCTAACCCAGCCTTAAAGATGATGATGATCTAACAAGGTAGTCATGTGGATCTAACAAGGTAGTCATTTGGATCTGACAAGGTAGTGATGTCGATCTAACTAGGTAGTGATGTCGATCTAACAAGATAGTGATATCGATCTAAACAACTCATCATGTTGATCACCATTTTATGCTGATTAATCAAGTATGTATGTCGATCTAACAAGGTAGTCATGTGGATCTGACGATGTCGATCTAAACAACTTATCATGTTGATCTATTATCAATGTTGACCTATGATAGTTATGTCGATCTAACAAGGTAGTCATGTGGATCTGACGATGATGATCTAAACAACTTATCATGTTGATCTATTATCAATGTTGACCTATCAATTAGTTATGTCGATCTAACAAGGTAGTCATGTGGATCTGACAAGGTAGTCATGTGGATCTGACAAGGTAGTCATGTCAATCTAACTAGGTAGTCATGTCGATCTAACAAGATAGTGATGTCGATCTAAACAACTCATCATGGTGATCACCATTTTATGCTGATCAATCAAGTATGCATGTCGACCTAACAAGGCAGTCATGTGGATCTGACGATGTCGATCTAAACAACTTATCATGTTGATCTATTATCAATGTTGATCTATCAAGTATGTATGCTGATCTATTATCAATGCTGGGTGTGCTGAATTCACATCTCAGCCCCCTTCAATTTCATGGGCTCCTCAAACTTGGGCCCTCATTACTCACTTTTCTCACTCACCTCTCAAACCCTTAGTTATTAGGTGAAAAACTCATCCTCCAATTTCTAAGTTTGAAACTCCCTATTATGAAACATCAATCAGATAGTCATTATACTATACACATATGTGTAGGTACATATAGCATATTAGAGGCCCAATTTACAAAGTCATTTCAGCCCAAACCCATCAGAAAATATCAAATGTTTAAATTACCCTTACACATTTTCTCTGTACATTAGAATGTGTACCTACACATATGTGCACCCTATAATTCGTATCAATCAGAGGCAAAATTGGAGATAGATGCAGAGCAATCAGAGTCCGAATGTTCAAATATAGGATAACCGGATAATCAAAGTGTTTGAAAACATTTAAAACAAAAATATGAAAAGGTGTTTTTTTACATATGTGTGTTCGGAAGAAGGGAAAAGAATGTAGTGTGAAAAAATTGGGTATTTTGGAATTTGATGTAATATTTGTGAGAGGAAATGATTGATTTGAAGAGATTTTTTTGGGTAAATTATAAAATTCCACTCCTAAGGTTTAGTGAAATCTTTAGTTCACCTCTCTATTTTCAAAAACCTTTAGTTACGTACCCCCTCCCCTCCCCTAAGATTTAGTGAAACTTTCAGTTGCCCCCCATTGACCGTTTGATGTGTTATTTGCCTGTTAAAAATTTTAGGGTTAACTACTCTTATTATCACTAGTATTTCTAACCCTAGCACTTTAGCTCCTTCCCCAACTAGCCACCTAGCCAAATGTCATTGCCGCCTGGTTGTTGCTACAACGGGGACAAGCTCAGGCTGCAGCGACACGGGTGAGCTGAGGTCGTCCCTTGACTATTTTGGAGTATAGTTCGTGTAATCACCATAAAATCTTTAACAGTCAACTAACACCACAAACGATTAAAGGTGGGTAACTGAATGTTTCACTAAACCTCAATGGGGTAATTGAAGATTTTGAAAAATAGATGGGTAAATTGAATATTCCACTAAACCTTAGGTGGGTTTTATGTAATTTACCTTTTTTTATTGTAATAAACATGCCCGCATGTATTAAAATTCAAAAATAGAAAAAGAAAATGTATAATGTGAATATATAAGTAATATTTAAATTTGAAAATAACTTTATCATGTACTCTCTCAATCCTAAATGGATGTAGTCGTATTTTATTTGGCCATACTACCTATTTGTCCTCGAACTATAGTGACTCAATCATTTCAGTCCTCTATACTATAATTTTGTATGACTCGGTCCTCAAACTTTGTACCGTCAAATACTTTACCATTTTAAGATCATCTATAACAATGGTAGCCATCATATTCTCAAGTCAAATACAACTAGTAAAAATAGGAAAAATGGATAAATCTCTTATCCAACAATACTAACTATCACGCTAGCCATAATAGATTTATTGCTAGCTATAAAATAAATGTGGTTGATTTCAACATAATAATAAATGTGACTACCTATAATAGCTACCATTGTAATGATAATGTTAAACATACTAGCCAAGATAACTTTTTCCTCATTTTGGTCACAATTTAAGAGCATCCACAACAATGCTAGCTATCAGATTCCTAAGTCAAGTATAACTAGCAAAAATAAGAAAGTAGACAAATCTCTGATCCAGCAACACTAGCTATCATGCTATCCATAATAACTTTAACTAGTTGACTTTCCAAATTTCGAAGTGAGAAGAGAGATTTTATTGTTAGCTATATGATAAATATGGTTGATTTCGAATCAATAATAAATGTCACTAGCTATAATAACTAGCACAATGTTAAACTCACTAGCTAATATAACTTTTTTGTTATTTTGGCTACAATTTAACTTAAAATTAGCTAACATTGTTATAGATGCTCACTTAAAATTAGTTAGCATTACTGTAGATGCTGTAAACATATCCATGTTTGTTGACTGTTAAGGAAAGTACTTATTTTATCCCTATATATATATATATATATATTATCCTAGATACCTAATGCTTGTTAAAATGCCAAAAAGTCCTAACCTTTAACCATCAATCCCCAACAAAGCCACCACCTAACCCTACTGCCGACTAGCCTCACCGTCACCCAGCCCTCGCCGGCCCAGACTTAGCCCCATGCATCCTACCCTACCTCCTGCCCAACCGTCGCGACATAAGCCCAGCAAGCACAACCCTCGCGACCTAGCTCCGTGCCCTTCGTCGACTTGAAAAGCATTGCCACCAGCCAATGCATGTGCAGTGGCGGATGAGCAGCATGGCTGGGCCAAAAACCTATTAGTGTGTAAAAATTGTGTACTTTTGATAAAATGTTTTATGAATATTATGTAAAAAATTTATTTTAACTTATCAAGAATTTTACTTTATAGTGTCGTGTGTTTTTCTTTTCGCTCACCTAATTTTAAGATACTGGATCTGCCATTGTGCCTGTGCTCATCGAATTGAGTCCCATCAACGACTAGCCATCATCGCCATTTCGCCTCCCTCAACTCCCCGGACGCCTTGAATCAGTGTCGATTCGACATCGCCCCGAACCCCAGCCGCCTCGAATCATTGCCTATTTACATATTAATCTATAATTTACTTCTAAATTATTTGACTTTATAAATCAAAATATTGAAAAAAATATAATTATAGATTAAATACTGAAAAAACGCACTGTTTTTTAGGGACGAAAATGTAGTAACATTAAAAGAGAAAACGGATCAGAAAGTAGAAAATGAAATGTAAATATATAGAAAGTGTAAAAATTAAAAATTAGTACTTGTACAAGTAGTAGAGTTCTAAAAGAAAGAAGAGAGCCATTATATTATACTTCTATATATTCATGGAAAATCACTGTATATGAACAGTAATTTCAATTTTTCATTCTTTTTTTTTGCTTTACTTTATATGTTGGTAAAACTACCTTATTTAGATTCAGTTTTTTTACTTTGTTAAAAGAGACCCCTAAAGTCTTCTACTTATATATATTTTTGTCATCTATTCCTCTCTTTATTCAATGATATAATTACATTATTTTCATAAGGGTTTTTAGTTTTTTCGGAGAGATCCCTAAAGTTTTACTCTCATGTTTTTATCATCTTTTAGTGCGGATGGTCTAAATATTTTGAGATATAATATGCATTGTCTAATTACAATACAATACAATCACATAAATTAGTGTAGATAAACAATATCCATCAATGAGAATATTGTACCATGTCATCTAAATTTTTTTTTCTATTCAAATTTTTTAAAGGACTCACTCTCTTAATAGACTTTTATTTTTTTTACCTTTTTAGCATTGATCCCTAAAGTTTTAAAACTAATAAGTACATGAGACTTTGCTCAAAATTTTCTTTTCCCCACTAGGATGTAGTTTTCTGAATAAAAAAAAAAGTAAGTTAAAAAAATAGGTAAATTGTGAAATATTTTTGGTCTAAAGTTATTTTTTTTATTTTTAATCATTGTTTATTTTATTCATTTACTTTGTGAAGTTAGACCATCTATGACCGTTTTTTTGCTTGATGTTACAATTTTATCAAATTTTTATAAATTTTGCAATCTATATCGGCTGCTGTTGAATCAAAAAATTAAAAATGAAAAGGAAGAAGAAAACCATTAATTGGTTTCAAAAC
The DNA here is from genome assembly GCA_024586325.1 of Stellera chamaejasme. Classification (NCBI taxonomy): domain Eukaryota; kingdom Viridiplantae; phylum Streptophyta; class Magnoliopsida; order Malvales; family Thymelaeaceae; genus Stellera; species Stellera chamaejasme. Next base: position 18,928,829 of record CM044980.1, on the reverse strand, counting down.
AATGCAAAAGTACAATTCTCTTTCAAACTTATGGTTTTGTTTTAGATTCACTTTCCCTTTCCTCCTATTTGGGGTTTTTGCTCATTTGTTTTCCTTTTCCTAGGTTGAATTTTGTTGGTTGGTTTGATTTGACTCTAGTCATCTAATAAATTTATGACTTTACCACCGAATTTTGATACTATACACATATGTGTAGGTACACAGTAAATTAGAGGTGCAATTTACAAAACTGATTCAGCCCTAACCCACCCAAAAATATCAAATATCTAAATTATATCTACACACTTTCTCTGTACGTGTACTTACAGATATGTACACCATATAATTCGTATTTACCCCTAAAAAAAAAGCAAAAGGACAGGAGTACGGAAAAAAACAACTCAATCGGATTATTTTAGGGTTCTTGTTTGACATTCCCAGCGCATCACACAGATTAAAAACGTAAAAACGAGCTCCAATATATAAATATGATCCCAATCTTTACCTGCCCGGTCTGGTCTGTCTTCCCGGACGACCGATCAGCTGCAACTTCTTCAAACGGCACAATTTGTCTGCTTCGTTTTTATCGTCGCGATTTTCCGATTACATCGGTATGAACATCTTCAGCTCTTTACACTTTTTTTTTTTTTAATCCAGTGATTCTTCAGGATCCTATTGTTTTTGCTTTTAGTTCTGTTAGGGTAATCCGGTTAGGATAGGGCGTGATCGGAACATGTAGGTGGCTCTAGTAGTGGTAGTGATCAGAAGCGCGTTGAAGGCCATGAACGATTGGCCGGTGATGATCTGTACGACCATAAATTTTCACCGGAGTATGGCCTCGATGGCGGAGTCATGGTCGATGCTATCCCAACCGCCAATGAGGAGAACCGCAGCTGGTTCTCTATCTTTGGCCTCTTTCATCGGAATGCTCTAGTTGCGTCGTTGGATTGAATCCTCCTTCCCAAAAGCTTGTTTTCTTTGCTAGATTTTTAAAAAAGAATTTTCTTTTGATCTTCTTTTTTAGATTCCCACCCTTCTCCTTGATAAAACTATCCAAACAGACCAATTGTGTCTGTTGTTTAGATCTGTGTTTGTTCCTTTATTTGCTTTGCATTTGGTTTGTTTGTAGTTCTGTTCGGGTCAGCTTGCTGTTTATATGAGCATTTTAGTAGTTGAAGGTTTTTCCTTTACCACCCTTAGTTATTCATTTCCAAATTGGATGTTGCATTCCTTTTTAATGCTAGCTTGCGAATTGTCTGTGTGTTTATACCTGAAAATAATTTGGGTTAAGGATCTTGTTTGAGGTTCTACTTAGGCATGGTTTTATTTGATTTGATCATGAAAAACATTAACTTTTGGTTGAACTGATGGTTTGTTTTGTGCTGTTCAGTGTTTTGACTCGTTTTGGCCATTGGAATAACTTGTTTTCATTATTTTCTTGGCATTAACTGTTTGATGATAACTTCAAATCTGAGAGCAGTTTGTTAATGTAACAGAGTTAGTGATATAATATAATCCTGTAAGCTGTGAACCTGAGGGAAGATGGTAGAGGAGTAAAATTGTGTAGAGCTATGCTTGGTCTTGCAGATATCGTCTGTTAGCCTTTTCTTTTTTCTTTTTGAACAGCAATAACTAATTTTATTAATAATAAGTAGAAATTACACCTTTACCCTAATCAACTGTTTAGCTTGATAGAGTGTCAATTATTTTTTATCTTATTTCATCTCATTTACTCATATTGTTGGGTGATAAGCTTTGTGGGTGAGTTCATTTGAAAATCTTTATCTTCAGGTAAATGGTGCTTCAGGCTAGGACTCTTCTTTAGTCCTACAATGGCTTCTGCTGGTGTTGCACCTGCTTCTCACCTCAGGGAATCTAGTACCGATGTTGTTAATCGATTACCTGAGGAGATGAATGATATGAAGATCAGAGATGAGAAAGTATGGGTGATTTTTTTGACGTTTCATATTATTTCACCTTTCCGCTCTCTAATTACTGATGGATGTACTAAGGGTTGCTCTTAATCATTAGTTGTCTTGAACTTATAGGAAATGGAAGCAATAATAGTTCATGGTAATGGGACAGAGACTGGTCATATAATAGTGACAACCATTGGTGGCCGGAATGGTCAACCAAAACAAGTATTACTAGATTCCCTTCGAAACATTATTTTCTGGACTTGCAGATACAGGCATTTCATATATTTTTTTGGCCTTTCTTTTTTAGATTCACTAAAATGATGTTACTTCTGTTTGAAAATTTCAGGCAATAAGTTATATGGCTGAGCGTGTGATTGGACATGGATCATTTGGAGTAGTATTTCAGGTAAGGTGTCTATGTTTTCATGGGAGGGTTCTATGCTGCTACAAACTTTGGTTTTTAAATATTTGATCTCTCATTTTATCCCATAAACACAGGCAAAATGCTTAGAGACTGGTGAAACTGTAGCGATAAAGAAGGTTCTTCAGGATAAACGATACAAAAACCGTGAATTGCAGACAATGCGTCTTCTTGACCATCCAAATACTGTGGCTTTGAAACATTGTTTCTTTTCAACTACTGACAAGGAAGAACTTTATCTGAACCTGGTGCTTGAGTATGTACCTGAGACTGTTCATCGCGTGATTAAGCATTACAATAAATTGAGCCAAAGGATGCCCTTGATATATGTGAAACTTTATACATATCAGGTATTGTATTCCCAAGATAATATTTTTTGTTTTTTATAGTTTATTTGTTCATTTGTTTGTAGCCACTAGGATTTGTTTGCTGGTTGGGATCTTTTACTTTGTTATTATGCACAATTCTATTCTTTTGTTCATCTTGCATCTGTGATTTTCTCCATTGAAACATTTTCTCCTAATTTCATTATCATGATTACAATTGGCAGATTTTTAGGGCTTTGTCGTATATCCATCGCTGCATTGGCATATGCCATCGAGACATTAAACCCCAAAATCTTTTGGTATGGTTGCTTATTTGATCATCATAATTTTCATCACCTTGCTCTCATCTCCTTTAGTTAAATTGACAATTCTCCATATTTTTGTTAAAATGTGCTTCATTCTGGTATTTTTTCTTCTATTTTTATGATTTAATAGGATAACATGTATGTATTATTGTGAATTTTTATTGATATTCTATTTGGTTGCATTTGTAGGTAAATCCACATACTCATCAGGTTAAATTATGTGATTTTGGAAGTGCTAAAGTCTTGGTATGGCTTTTACACTTTAGGGTTCCCTTTCGTGTCTATCAAAAGAAGCAGAGTTCCAAGTTCTAACGAAGTTTCTCGTTTTTGACAGGTAAAGGGTGAACCAAACATATCTTACATATGCTCAAGGTACTATAGAGCACCTGAGCTAATATTTGGAGCGACGGACTATACTACAGCCATCGACATCTGGTCTACTGGCTGTGTGCTTGCTGAGCTGCTACTTGGACAGGTTGAAGGTTACTGTGTTGTATCCATCATCCCTATTTTCTCAATGATTGCCGTTTTAAACCTTATTACTACTTGTTTCAGCCTTTATTTCCTGGTGATAGTGGGGTCGACCAGCTTGTTGAGATTATCAAGGTATTATACGACGTTTTTTTATGAATTTATTTGTAATCAGCTGATTTTTAATAACTGCATGTTTTACCTTCTTGGGCTTTATCTGGTTGCACTGTGGCTTGTATCTGAACTGAAATGGTGAGTGGAGTGGATTGGAAATAAATTCAGAACTAGTTGATCGTCCTGGTTCTGATTTGATTAGTGAATCCCCTGATTACTGGTAAAGGAGTAGGGACCTTGAATTTTCTGATTCAGCTGCATGCCATAGATGTGTTTCTAAAGTGGTTGCTGCTGTACGTATCGTAGAATAGCGTGTCAAGATGTCAGATATATTCTGTTTATCATTTTTCGACCTGGTAATTTTCATGTTTTGTAATTGGATGCCTTATAACATTAAAATTGTATCTCTCCTTTAGGTTTTGGGCACTCCAACTCGTGAGGAAATTAAATGCATGAATCCTAATTACACAGAGTTCAAATTCCCTCAGATCAAGGCCCATCCATGGCACAAGGTATCAAAAAATTCGCAAGTAGGTTACTTTTCAGCGCCGCTATCTCTAATGCCGTATTATTGTTTCTCCCAGATATTTCATAAACGCATGCCGCCTGAAGCTGTTGACTTGGTCTCAAGATTGCTGCAATATTCGCCCAATTTACGGTGCTCAGCTGTACGTATATAATGCTAATACTTTCTTGTTCTTAATTGTATGTCTTGTGATTTGAAGGTGTATGCCAGTTTCAAGTTGAAGGGATATTCGGGACACTTCCAGTATGATTAAATGGGTCAATCAAAGGCTCTTTTCTTGTTGTTTCGTCAGTGTCATATATATATATATATATATATATATATATATATATATATATATATATATATATCATCTTCTGCTTTGCTCGAGTTTTGAAGGTGTGAGTTTGTTGAGTCACCAATCACCATTATGCTTAAGGTGATACAAAATTTCACTTTTTAAAGGCAGCACAACGCTTCAGTTAAAACGGTGACAGTTGAAATATCACTTTTTAAGCATGAAAATGCTGTTGGCTAAAAGTTTTACTTAGCATTCTTGATTCTCATATTCATTGTGCGGCAGTGTATGGAACTATCACAGGTGTGCCACTGTTCTTTGTTGGGGTCTCTCAGCTTTGAACCATTTTATTGTTGCAGCTAGATGCTTTGGTCCACCCTTTCTTCGATGAGCTGCGTGATCCGAATGCTCGCCTCCCAAACAGACATTTCTTCCCTCCCTTATTCAACTTTAAAGCTCATGGTAAGAAAAGATTTATCCTTACAAGTATCTCAGATTCTCGGTGTAAATTTGCAATTCCTGGCTGACTCGGCATTGTGGCTTTTAACTTCTGAACCAGAACTGAAGGGCATATCTGCGGACATGATTGTGAAGTTGATCCCGGAGCACGCAAGAAAGGAGTGCCCTGCTCTGGGTTTGTGATGTAAAAGAAAATGGCAAGGTATATTTAACTAGTCTGTTACCGTATGCACATATCTTGTTGTTTGGTCTGCATAAGCTTGTGGTTGAAGATGGGTCGGGTCACCCCATTACCGATATAAAGAAGATTGTAATGTTAATGTGATAGAATAAACAAGAATCCTTAACACTGAACCACTCTTATTGCATGTTCATTGATATTTCGTGATTACATTTTTTAAGTTTGATTGATATTGCCCTCGGCAAAGGTCTTTTTTTTTTTTTTTTGCCTCCCCTTTTTGTAAGTCCCTTTAACTAATTTTATGCGTCTGTTTCCATTGCATACGGAATATATCACAGCACATGTAATCATTACCAGTTCTTACTATCGCATTAGGTTGATTGTGTTGCTCCGTCCTCCAAGATTGTAGATTTTATATTTTAGGTTGTCTCCGAAAAGTTTTCGTTTCTTAAAACTATTTAACGCTGTTGGAAGTTTATTATTATTATTATTATTGAATGGTTATTATTAGTTCGTAAGAAGGTAAGAACGTTACGAGAGGAAGGATATTCGGTGTAAAACCGTAATACTATGCTTTGCATGAATTTATAGTGTGAACTATTCTCTGTTTTCAAATAAATGATGCATTTCTTTTAACATTAAAATAAAGAAATGGTGGGAAGATAAAAATTTGGTAAAAAACATATCTTAAATAAATGGTGAATTTGTTTTGATAAATATGGATGGAATTTTATGACAATTGAGTAAAATAATTCATTCAAAGTTTCTATAAAGGGAAATATACCGACTTTTTAGAAACATTCAGAAAAATAATACATATCATTTATTTGGGAATAAAGAGAGTTTGTTTTATAATTAATTGTCATTATAAATTTTATGTCACCAATTCAAACATATTTTGGGAATAAGTGATCATGATATTGACGCTGATGTTGAATGGTCAGTGAACTTCATTAAGCATCAAGAACAAGGCCACCTCCAAGCCCACTCTTGTTCCTGCATTAATTAGTTAGTGAACTTCATTAAGCATCAAGAACAAGGCCACCTCCAAGCCCACTCTTGTTCCTGCATTAATTAATTGGTAACCGTTCTGGGAATGTCATTCACTAGCTTAAGATTCCAGTACTCGATACTATGGGTGAGAACGAGCTGAGCCGAGTCCGAGCCTGACTGGTTTGAGCTCGAGCTCGATACTGTTTAGGCTCGGATTGGCTTGAGCTCGAGCTTGTGTATGTTTGAAAACTTGGCTCAAGGTTTGCTTGAAAGAAGTTCGAGCTCGGCTCGAGAGTTCGACAAGCTCAAGAGTTCGACGTCATTAGGTGATAACCATCAGAATAGAAACAAGGAAAGGGTTCCTTTTTGCCATTAACATTTGGCTATTGGATCCTTTATGCATTTATTTTTTAAAGTGGTTTGCTAATGCTACTACCATTAATATTTGGCTAAAATGCGAATGAGTGCCTTAGACTATCGCGATTCAGTGATTTAAGGGCCTAAATTATGAATCGTTCAGATTTGTACCTTGAATTGGGGTGAGCATTATTTGACCGAAACCGAAAAAACCGGAAAACCGAATTAATTCGGTTTATTCGGTTCGGTTTCGGTCGAAACCGAAATTATATTAAACAGTTTTGGTTCGGTTTCAGTTTCATGAGCCGGTTTATTCGGTTAACCGAAAACCGAATTTTATGTTTTTAATTTTTTTTCTTTGGCCTATTTATGTTTTATATAACTGTTTTTATGGTAGTTTAATACTTTATTTAGTTATTTAAGACTTGATTCGATTGCATGAATGAATTGTTGTAATTGAAATTCAATTTGTTCGATTTTGTTAGGTGAAACCGAAACAAAATAGAATTAAAGGAAAAATTTGACCAGTTCGGTTAAAAACCGAACCAAACCATAGAAATTCGGTTTCGATTTTTTCGGTTCCAACATCTAATTCGGTTTGTTACGGTCAAAAACCGTAAACCGATCAAACCGACCTATTCGGTTCGGTTTTAACCGAACAAACCGAATGCTCACCCCTACCTTGAATTATTCAACTCAATGCAGTTAAGTGCCTCGATTCAGTGACTTGGTTAACACCGTCACATTGCTAACGATTTGATGACCTAACGTAAGGTTTTCAAAATATAGGTTATATATTATGCAAGTAACTAACTTTGGGTGTTTTGTAGTAATTGATCTCAACTTTCCTTTTCCCAAGCCAGCAGTAGGGGCTTCTCAACCGCCCTCACCGCCGAGAGACTAACAAAGGAGTGAAGCTACAAATCCTATGCGAGGCCTCCCCATCCAAGCCACAACCTCCGCCCGATTTCCATATCTGGTGTGTCGTTGGTACACCTTCTTCGCCGTTGGTATCACCATCTCAATCGGTATCTCCGTCCTTGGCGCCGCCAAGCGAATATATATAATCGAAAGTAGTTTGATTGATACTGTGATTAAGGCTCCTTGGATCACTTCCAAGAACCTCATCATTGTGATTTTATGTGAGCTAGGCTATGGGGTTATTGTGGCAATTATCTTACAAATAAAGCTGAGAGTGTTCCTTCATCATGGATTTATGCAATCTTTGCTTCAGGGATCATTGATGGCTTTGCTAATCTCAGAATAACTGGAAGCAGCTGTGCCTTGTCAATGCCCAAAACTCTTCATTGTCAATAGCCATAGTCCGCTATAATTTTCTACGTGTCTTATGATTTTCCACCGTGTACAAGTATGTGGCGTGTGTGTTGAGGATGTGGACAATTTCTTTTTACTGCATCACTTTCAGCGGAAATTTTAATCCACCGACAACACAACGGTTCAACCCCACCGGAGAGGGCAATTCAGGCAATTCTCCGTTAGGATCTTACGAACCCGGGAGCGGAGAACCAAATTCAAGCAATGTTGGGAGTATATCTACATAATAGTCAGAGTTAAGTCGAGATTCAAGCACTGCCGGAACCTCCCACGGTCACTGACGCACCGATCCAGCCCATCTCCAGATTCGAGTAAGCCCCAACTTGCGACGCCATTGAATCAAAATGTCCCGCCGCCGGACCACCGCCCTCATCTTGATCCACACCCAGTATCTCTGCCGTCTACGCCTGCCTGACCCTCTCGACGATCACGCGGCAAACCAACATCGCCCTGCGTTGGTCCCCGCTCTTGAGCGAGTCGTGAGCTCTACCAATACTCATTGTCGTGCGGACCCCCTTGAAGCCTCCTGATCGGCCACCACGGTCACGACGGATTTTCCTCTTTAGCGGATAATACTGCAGACGCCGCAGCCGGGGACGGCAGAGCAAAGACTGGAAGAGCCACCGGCGCCAAGGGTGCAGGATAGGGTGGTGCAGTGGAATCGGAGGAGCTCATTGCCATCGGCAGCGCACTTAGCATTCTTTCTGGCGGAGGTGAACGCGCGCATCTTGACTGTATCACGGTAGTCCTCGAACCGTTGGATCGTGCGTCGTTTGTTGTGGACTTTCAATATCCGTTTGATCATGCAGATTGTGTTGTCCTTTTTGAGTCAGCTCGACTTGGAGATTCACATGGAAGACACGTAATCAAACCTTAAAAGCTTAATGGCCTGTTAATCCGGTCTACATGGAAGAAAAGTAAGCACATACCCGCCATGTCAAAATTCATTGACTGAATATTCGAGCATGTGTCCGCCATTGGTCAAATTAATGGCAATGTGGTCCAGAATACTATTTCGGTAGTAATGTTGGACCGGTAAACTACTAAAAATGAAAATACGAACCGTTTTAAAAAATAGGGAAAATGACCCTTTTGCATTTACTTTTTTTGCTGGTTCGCGATTGCAATTACTGTTAATGATTTGGGAGCCCGTTTGCCATTGGCCATCATAATTTCAATGTGACAACTTATTTTCCACGTGACAATCATACGTGGCAAAGAAAAAGTCACTTTTTACCATCAACGTTTGACAGAAGGACCATTTCACAATTATTTTAAAAAATGGCTCTGTCGTACTTGAAGATATGACAACATCGCTTTCTTCCACGCATCTCCGCCTCCTCCGTCGTCGCAGCCTCTATCTCCTCCCAGCTCCGGTGGTAGTTACTAGTATTACTCTGGTCCTCCATCGTTTAAGACACCTATAACATCATTCACATTCACAACCTCCAAGCCGACCACCAGCCCTCCGTTAGCTGGAAGTTCGTGTTACCATTGCCGCCTTGCGAACCGTCGGAGACCTCTGTAAACTGTTGTTAATCGCTTGAGGGAAGTTCATCTCCGGTATTCGATCTGAAAATTTCAATCTTAAATCTCTATATCCCAAAACATTGAAACTTAAGAAAAAAAATAGAGCCTCAACCACAAACGGAAGCCATGACAAACATAGATGATGTACGCCGAGGAGATTTGAAGATCCTAGCGGTTAGGTAAAGGAATTGTGGAGGGAGAGATGGGTCTTGTTTTTGGGTTATTTGTTTCTCCATTCTAGAGAAAGAAACCATAAATTTGTTGTAACACCCTCATTTACCCACTAGGAAATTTTAGGGAATAATTGAAACTTTTCGAAAACAAGTTGATTGATAAAACATTTAAGAACATCCACATAAAATAAGTTCACAAACGATAAACGCAGGTGCTACTTAGTCACACAAATAAAATAATATAGATAGTTAAGTGCAGTGGAAAATAAACAAAGTTCATTTTATTATCCCAAAATCCACCAAGTGAGAAAGCCATTTAGAGAAGTCACAGCGCGTCTCCACCCGGTAGCTGCTCCTAGAAGTACTTCTGCTCGTACTCCGAGTCAATGGGGTTGGCATAGTAGTCCTCCTCGTAAACTCACATATAATTAATGGGGTGAGCGTCCATTTACTCAGTAAAGAGAAAAGATTATAGACCCTTCATCAAGGACGTAATACTTCCTCAAACAAACAAATTCTAAAATAATGATTCTAAACATGATAGATTATAACATATATACCACAATATTTAAACAGTAAACAACGAGACAACCCTGATTTAAGCCAATATCTAAATGCAAGAATGTTCTTTAGCTCGATCACCGTACGTCATAAAACATTTTTTTAAAACCGTTTTTAAAACATGTCGTCGAATGAACCTAGGGTGGTGGGTAAGTACAGTACCACACTCTCAGGTCTGCCCCTTAAGCAAAGCCACTAGCCACTATGGATGTTGCCAGGCCAGAGCCCAATAGGATGTCTACGCCGAGACAGAGCCTCTCGTGAATGCCAACCAATCCAGGAGGCGGGGCACATGCATGAACCTAATGTGGTGGGTGTGTACATCACTACACTCTCAAGAATGCCCCTTAAGCAGAGCCACTAGGGATGCCGCCAGGCCAGAACCCAATGAGATATCTACGCCGAGACAGAGCCTCTTATGAATGCCAACCAATCCAGGAAGGGAGAGCACATGCATATCACGGTTGGCTTCAAACCATCCATTCCGAGCCTCTTTACGTTAGTTAAGTGCCAACCAATGTCTTAACTAATGGTAGGTCGTGTAAAGGAGAGCACATGCATATCACGGTTGGCTTCAAACCATCCGTCGTTTTATCAGCACCCAACACGTCGGGTCAATCATTGAGTCTTACGTCCTTATAGTTGCCTAACCCACCGCCTATCCCAGAGAAAACATTTTGTCCAAAAATTTCATTGTCTCGTTTCGAATGCAATCATGTGATGCAGTACATCAAACAATATGTCATATCAAATCGTGATAAATGACCACTAGTCCGTTTAATTAACAAGCCTTTAGGTGTGATGTCATGTCCTACTTTTTACTACTTTTATCTTGTAATCTTGTTACTTGCGTGATGTCATGACATTCATTTATAATTTAATAGTTGATTTAATTGTGTGCACTTTTATCTCGTGAGTTGTTACCCAGTCTTGCTTAAACTTAGTTTCGCGTCTAACATGAACCTAACGGAACTCGTTTAACGACCCTAACATACCTATAGCGAGTATAACGGTCCTAGCAAGATATACTAGCGTTACATACAACATCCACCGTACATATCATACATGTATAACAATCAATTAGTCAAAACAACCCAAGTGTAACAATTCACAGTATAAAGTATCAAGAATAACTAAATAAGCTACCCAGGTTACCTAATCGAATATTTTATTAAACCCAATTGTTTAACTTAGAGTTCATTATTCGAGAGTTTATCTATGATGCAAATAAAATGACTCAAAGGAAAAACCTCATCTTATCCCCTTACTTGGAAGTAGCCGAGATTTTGCGTCAGCTAATAAACCGAGGATGTCCGGAAGCGTCTGTTGGAGTTGGTGCTTGGGGTCGAGAACCTAACGATAAGAATTTATTTGAAAATTCTATAAAATTCCGCAAGTTAAAGCTCATCGGTATCGTCCGGTAAGGTTTATGGAAAAGAATGGAGACTTTTACGGCTTTTTAATGGTCTACGATAGATTAAGGTAGAGTTTAATGGATGGTCTGGGAATTTTTGGATGGCATCTAGGAACAAAAACAAAATTTAAGCACAAGAAAATGTTTCTAAGCAAGGAAAAATAATTTTCTAAAACCTTCAAAAAATTAAAAGTTGAAAATAAGGATTATAAAAGTTATGAAACACAATTATAGGGTTTATGTACAAAATATAGAATTTTTTCAACCTTTATTAATCTTTTTTTATATGAAAATAATAAAGAAGAAATTAATTACTAACACCAAATATATTTGTATTCTATAAAAATACTCTTTCACAAGTTCCACATGTAACGTATAAGTGTTTAAGTGTATCTACAAAGTTTACAAGCAAAAGATTAAAAATGGAAGAGATATGAATTTTCTAAATTTTAGAAAATAACCTTATAAGAAAGTGCAATAAAAATGTTAGTAATTTACAAAGTAAATTAAACTCAGAACATCGTAATCATGAAATTAAAACAATTTAATTTGATGTACTAATAATAATAATAACAATAACAAAACAAAATAAAATAAAAGTTTTAACTAAGAGTGCCTAAAATGTTAACTTTTAAAGTTGCTCAGTGGCTTAACTGAAAACCTATGAAACTAAGTTACCTACGCAGTGTAAGGAAACAAGAAAGACCTAAGTTGTCAGTTTACCCCGAATTGTAGCAAGACTAGCTTCTTCACGGGTTCTCGCCGGGAACAGGATTTTGCAGCGGAGGGAGCGGCGGCCGAAGGTTTCCGGTGACTTCCCTCGGCGGACCTTGGCCGTTCCGATGACCTGTCGCACGTTCCGGCGAATGGTGGTAGTGGGAGCGCCCGAAAGTGGCTTTGCAGGCCAAATTTTGCGATCGAAGGGAAAACGACTCTAATGGTTTTTTTTTGCTCGATTCTCCTCCGTCTGGACGTCTCCGGATACAAGGGATGGCTCTCCAGCTTCTTATCGTCGTGGCGGAGAGGTTGGTGGTGGTGGTTGGTGGCGAAAACTTCTGGAGAGGGAGGAGAGTGGAAGCCGGCGGTTCTACATTCTACGTAACGTTCTTCTTTTCTATTTTTATTCCTTCATCTTTGATGCACAAACTGAAAAAGGAGATAGATATATTGGTGGGGGGAATGGGCTTGGTCAGAAAGTGATAATGGAGGCGTGGAGTTGGCAGGGCAAAGTTGAGTGAAGGTGGAGTGAATAAAACGTGAATAGGGGTAGAAAGAAGTAATGGTCTGCCATCCGATTTTTTTTTTTTGTTTTTTACTAAATTAATTAATAACACACTCACTTAAAGTAAAAATAAATGAAGAAATTAAAAGAAATGATTAGAAAATATAAAAATATATAAAATAATAAAAGACAAAGGTAAGTGAAATGATGAAAATGTAAAAGAACAGAAAGTATAAAAATACTTCATAAAATAATGAAATTAAGAAAGGTACCTAAAATAATGAAAAAGGTAAAACACATTAAATGTTTTAAAATGACAAAAGTACATTATGAAAATGGTAATAAGTTCATAAAATAATGAAAAAGATATAATATATCAAATAACTAAAATGTTTAAGTATAAAAATTAGTGAAAATGTTTAAATATATAAAATGATAAAGCAAAAGAGTTATTGAAAATGACAACATTATGTAAAATATTAAAAATATAAATAATGAATAAATAAAAATAAAAGAAAGGAAAATTGGAAGTCAACAGAGTTTGTTAGTTTCGTTTGTAAAGGAGATTTCAACAATAGGTGTAAATTACCAAAATACCCTTGAAGATATAATTGTAATTTCTCTGAGATTAATCTATGAATTAAACCGGATTCAAAATTCTAGGGTAATTACATTTGTTGTTGGGGCTCCATTTCCGATCATTTGGGTCGGTTTCAACGTCAATGGCACCGAAGAGACGATGCTGAAGCTTGGGGATAATGCGGTAACGACAGAGCCAAGTCAACTCTTCCACGTCAACGTATTAAGTGGTAAAAGGGGTCATTTTGCCAAACGTTGATGGTAAAAAGGGATCCTTTTTCCCTACACCTGTATGCCACGTACGTAATCGTCCGTGACAGAATATTTCATGAATATTCTCGCCATCGGTCAAAGTAATGACAAAATGGGTCCAATAAACAATTTCAGTGACAACCTTGGACCGGTAAACTAAGGATAATTGCAAACACGAACCATTTTTAAAATAATTGAAAAAAGGGTCTTTTTACCAAACGTTGATGGCAAAAAAGGACCTTTTCCCTAAAAAATAAATGCAGAAAGGGCCTTTTTGCCAAACATTGATGGTAAAAAGAGACATTTTCCCCAAAAACAATAATCACACAAAATAAATCTGAACCGCATTCCAGATTAATCCTAAAAAATCTAAACAATCTTTAAATATCTAAAAGATCAAAAGCGCTCGACACTACTGGGCAGGCCTTCGCCTCCTTTGCTGTCCCACAGAAAAAGACCTATGCGTCCTTAGTCTGAAGATGGCGGCAAATGTCAGAGGTCGAGGCGAAGGTGGAAGACTTGGAGGCCGAAAGTGGAGCTATCCCCGTCGCTCCTCGCGAATCTCTCACCTCCTATTGTTGAGTCTGAAGCCGAGACAGATGTCACGAAATGGAGGGAAGGAGGCGGACTGGCGGAGCGTAGAGGCTCTGCCTCTGGTTCGCGTGGGTGATGAGATTTGGGATATGGGAGTTAGGGTTAGACTTCAGAGTATGGTTGTTTCAATTTGGGGATTTCAGATGTAGGTACTAGGTACTTAGGTAGTTCGGTTCATTTATAAAGGAAGAGTAAGTGTAATTTCCAGCGGGCTCGATAAGGCTTGAGAGCCCAAACGAGCCCTATAATTCGGCTCGAGCTCGACTTTGATGCTCGTAAAGCTCAGCTCGATGGGCTCGTCCTCGGCTTGGCCTAATTCATTTCACAGCCCTCCTCGATACCGCTGTCTCGTATCATTAAGAGGCGATTTGGTACGCATTAAGCCTCTAGCTTGAACAAAGCAGGAACCTATCCCAACATGGAAAACCATAACATTCTAAACATAATTACAATTGTGTCTATCTCTCCGGTGAATTATGTGAACCCCATTTTCAAACGGGCCGGTTAGGCTGCTTAAACCATGTCAAATAGCCCTTAAAAAAACAGTAGTGTCATATACAAAAACCTTATTCTTGAGGAAAATTTGTACAAGATATCTCAATAAACAAGATAAAAGAAAAATGAGTAAATTACACCCTCTATTACCAAAATATACCCATATTCTTCAACAAAAATATCGTACAAGTGACTCTGAAATATGAGTATGTTGTAAATCTATATCTCCGACTACATACAACCGTTAATGAACCGAGCCGAGCTTGAACTCAGCTCAAATGTTTCTGATCGAGCTTAAACACGACTCTATACTTGGACCAACCTTCATGATAAAGCCTCGAACTCAACTTAATGTAATGCTCGAGTTTAGCTCTATAGCTTGTGAGCTGCTCGAAAACCTGACTATTGGATCCAAACTATACTCAAGTTCAACTCAATAGTTCAGGAGTTGTTCAAAAACTCAAAACTCCGGGTTAGATTAGCGTCTTATAACAAGTTAGTCCTTAAAGTATATAAGTTTAGTAAAATATGTCTCACTACTTTTATTACTTACATTTGAACCATCCTATGGACCATATTAGTATATATTGTTCGATATCTTGATAAGCAATAGAGTCGAACTCAAGTCCGCTAAAACTCGACTCGATAAAATTATGGAGCCCATATTCTTTGCTCAAACTCGAACTCGAACTCAATAAAGCATTGCTCAATAACACATGAGCCGAGTTCGAGTTCGAGAAAGTTCGATAAAAGTTCAACACTTAACGAAAATTATGATTAAAATACTTAAATTAACCCTTATAATTTCTAAAATGCGTTGAACACTCTTCTTATTTTAGAATTAAATTTTTGAGTCATTTTTCTTAATCACATGTGTTGAAAAACATTAAACTCTCTCCTGAAAAATTGAACACATTTCCTTTTTGAGGTGTCCCAAAAAACTTGATCACTTTCCTTAAAAGAAAACATTTCATTGTCAAAGTAACTAAACTATCCCCACTTTATCCATACCTTTTCTACCTTGTTTTTCGTACACTTTCAATCAATAAGCAATTAAGCAAACATATACAAAAATCTTACATTCACTTTAATCTCCGTGTCCAATTAAATCCTTCAATCTTTTAGGGGCGCAGGAAGTATTAATTATAGATTGAATTTAAAATATCTAAAAGCTGTAAATTATGAAAACAAAAGTTTTAGTAATTAATTGTGTGTCCGGACAAGCCTATGTGACGAAAGCAAAGATCCCATATAAAAATATCGTATTCCACCCAAAAAAAAGCATCATCCACTAGCTTTTGTTGGGTAGAGAAATAATTTCCCGGGAAGAATTCAAAGAAGTATAATTGGTGCTTAACTCACAACCTCGAAGACAACCTTCTGCCACCTCATTCACAACTAAGGATGTCATCGTGCGGATCAAGTTGGGTTCTGATCGGGTCATTTGAGTTTCAGATTGATATATTTTCGGGTCATTTTGGGTTCACGTTGCTTCGGGTTGATCTGATTTCAGGTCGGGTTCGGGTTATTATTGGGCCGAGCTTATTTCGGGTCAGGTCGGGTTTGGGTTCAGATCATTCGGTTTCGGATTCAAGTTGGATCCGGGTCGGGTTTCTTCGGTTTCAAGTTCAGCTTTCTCCGAGTCTAAGTTCGAGTCACAACAATTTTCCAAATTGGACATGGCTCTAATAATTTTGGAATATAGACATTCCTCGAACAAAATTGAAAATTAGACATTCCTCTAACAAGTGGAAATTAGACATCGCTTTGAAGATTTCACATTGTTCCAAAAGATTATAAATTGGACATTAACAATTTAACACAAATTTTTTAGAAATTGGACATTGTTCCAACAATTTTAGAAATTTGATATTCTTCCAATAAAATAGGAGATTAGACTTTCCTCCAAAAAATTGAAAATTGGACTTAGCTACAAAATTGAAAAATTGGAAATTTGACACTACTCCAACAAGATAGGATATTGAAATTCGTTCAAAGAAATTTGAAATTAGATATTCGTCCAATAAAATTGAAGATTAGACATTTCTCCAACAGAATTGGAAACTAGACATTCTTCCAACAAAATTGGACATTAGACATTGATCAAAAAAATTAAGATTGCACATTATTCTAAAAGAATATCAAGTGAACATTGTCAATTTATCACAACGAATTTCAAAATTGGACATTGCTCCAATAGTTTGGAAAATAGACATTGCTCAAAAAAATTGAAAATTATAAATTCCTCCAACAAGATTTGAAATTAGATATTGCTCAAAAAAAATTGGAGATTCCACATTGTTCCAAAAGATTAGAAATTGGGCATTATCAATTTGTCACAACAATTTCGCAAATTGGATATTGTTCCAACAATTTTGGAAATTGGACATTGTTCTAACAATTTTGGAAATTGGACATTCCTCAAATAAAATTGGAAATTACACATTCCTCCAACCAAATTGAAAATTGGACTTGGTTACAAATTTGAAAATTTGACATTGCTCCAACATGATGGGATATTGAAATTTGTTCAAAGAAATTGAAAATTGGATATTCCTCCAATAAAATCGGAGATTAGACATTCCTCAAATGAAATTGTAAATAAGACATTCCTCCAACAAAATTGGACATAAGACATTAATCCAACAAAATTTGAGATTGCACATTGCTCCAAAATATTAGAAAGTGAATATTGTCAATTTGTTACAACAACTTTTGAAATTGGACATTGCTCCAATAATTTTGGAAAAAAACATTCTTCCTACAAATTTGGAAATTACACATTCCTTCAACAAAATTGGAAATTGACATTGCTCCAACTGATGGTCGATAGTCCCGATCAACAAAATAACAGAGCCCAGGAAGGCCCGATACGTAAGGCATAGTAAAAGGCAAAGTCGGTAGCCCAGAAGAGCGACCCCATTGAAACCCGAACAACCCACTACCCGAACCATCCACTACCCGAAAAACCCTTTACCCGAACACCTTAAAGGACTCACCTGAAGGTATATATTCGGGACATCACTGTCACGTATCCTCTGACACACGCCGCCTCTTCATCTCGGGATATTATGATAATGCGACTCCATTAGAAAGGACTATAAAAGCACTTATCATATACTCATTTCAAGGTAACTATTCACTGTCATTTCTTTGGTGCTATCACGTCTCTTTCCAAAAACACTCATACTTGACTTGAGCGTCAGAGTACTAGACAGAGGGCATACGTGACTAAGACAACATCAGAGGTCAGTGGCAGCTGCCACTGATCCGCCACCAAATGGCGTCGTTTGTGGGAATGAGAGTGACCCTGAAGTTCCGTCTGGGGAGCTTGGTCTTGAGGGCCACCGCCATTCCCACAGACGACGCCATTTGGTGGCGGATCTATGGTAGTCGCCACTGACCTCTGATGTTGTCTTAGTCGCATCCTGATGTTGCAAAACGCCATGGGGATCTGCAAATGAACAATGAGCTAAAGACAAACATGGGAAAATATAGGGATACCTTCTGTCTGGTACTCTGACGCTCAAGTCAATATGGGTGTTTTTGGAAAGAGACGTGACAGCACCAAAGGAATTAGAGTGAATAGTTACCTTGAAATGAGTATATGATAAGTGTTTCTATAGTCATTTCTAATGGAGTGGTATTATCATAATATGCCAAGATGAAGAGGCTGCGTGTGTCAGAGGACACGTGGCAGTGATGTCACGATTATATACCTTCAGGTGAGTCCCTTAAGGTGTTCGGGTAAAGGGTTTTTCATGTAGTGGATGGTTAAGATAGTGGGTTTTTTGGGTTTCAATGGGGCCGCTCTTCTGCTTGACCTTTTACTAGGCCTTACTGGGCCTTCATGGGCTTTGTTATCTGGTTGATAGGGCCTATTGGCCATCACCAACAAAATCGAAGATTCCACATTATTTCAAACTATTAGAAATTGGGTATTGTCAATTTGTCATAACAATTTTGCAAATTGGACATTATTCCAACAATTTTGGGAATTGAACATTTCTCCAACAAAATTGGAAATAGATCATTGTTACAAAATGAAAGATTGCATATTGTTTGAGTTAATCGGGTTTGAATTTTGGTTAATTGGGTTCGGGATTCGGGTTAATCGGGTTCGGGTCAGGTTGGGTTCGGGTCATTTTGTGTTGAGCTGATTTCGGGTCCTTGTTACAGCCGCCATGTGCCGGGCGACTTCCGAGGTAGTTTCCGTACGATTTATGATCTGTTTTCTGATTTCTGTAAGTATCGGGACTTAAATTTAAACATGTTGAATATGTTTTCCGTGTATCAGAATTTCAGTTCAGTTAGATATTTCGTTAGGAAGTTATGCAAGTTGCGGTTGGACTAAATCGTAACTTTGTAAAGTTTGGAGGACCAAATTGTAAATGTGAAAAATGAGAGGTTTCCTCTTCCTTAAGGTAAGAGAGGCCTGTCACTTGGAATAAGAAGAGAAAGAAAGAGAGAAGAAAACATTTTCATTTCAACGTCTTCTTCTCTCTGTCGTCCTCCTTCTCCGTGAAAACTCAAGATATGAAGCTTAAGTGATCTTCGACAATATTGGTCCAAACTCTGAGGAAATGATATATGTTGTTCATAGAGAAGAGTTATACGCTTCCTACGGATCAAAATTCTTATTGCATGCCCTATTGATCAGCTGTGAAAAGAGAAAGGATTGAGAGTTTGTAGGAACTGGTATCGTGGATGCTTCTCTCCGCCGCGGTTTCGTGAATTACGTTGCTTCCTTGTTCGTGAATCGAGTGGGTTGCATGGAAATCTTTGGTGAATAAGAT
This sequence comes from Stellera chamaejasme, assembly GCA_024586325.1. Lineage (NCBI taxonomy): Eukaryota > Viridiplantae > Streptophyta > Magnoliopsida > Malvales > Thymelaeaceae > Stellera > Stellera chamaejasme. Next base: position 18,909,550 of record CM044980.1, on the reverse strand, counting down.
AAGGGTTCATTTTTTCCTTGATTTTGCATTATGGGATGCGTAGAATATGCATGTTAGGGTAAATTGGGGCTAAGTTGGCTAAAGGGTGTGTCTGAGGGCCATCGCCGATCTGGGAAAGGAGCTTCGCATGAGTCTGAGAAGGAGCTTCGCATGAGTCTGAGAAGGAGCTTCGCATGAATATGAGAAGGAGCTTCGCATGAATCTGAGGAGAAGCTTCGCGTGAATTTGAGAAGAGGCTTCACACGGATCTAAGGCTTTGTACGGGCGCTTCGCGCTGGAGGATTCCATGGGAAGCTTTGCCCTGGAGTCTTCGCATTCACTTGGAGGTTTCGCCCCACGAGGACTTCGCCTTCACCCAGGCCTCGTATTCCCTCTGGTTGACTTCGCATTCACTATGGGAGTCTTCGGATTCGCTCTGGGAGGCGTCGCCTTCGCACTGGGGCTTCGCCTTCGCCAGAAGGAACCTCGCCTTCACTTAAGGCTTAACTTTAAACTTTCAGTATTGCGATGCGACCCTCAACTCCTTCTAGCCTCGATAATACCAAACTTAGCTTATGGCATAGGCTAGGATATATGTGTGTATTCTGTCAGCTTCAGGATAACTTGCTTGACAAGTTTCCTTATGTATTATGTTATCTCAATCTGTTCTGTCGGCATCGAGGATTCCGGACCCTGGGCTTGTACCAAGCCTTTGATATATCTGTTATTTCTGAAAACCTCTTCTGTAAGGCTGGAAGCCTCAGAGTCCGCCGAATCTATCTGACTTTTAATATTTTTAATATTATTATATGTTTTTTGTTTGTATCTGAAATTTTGATGCAGGTATTGTGAGTTCAGTATACTTCGGATTTCAGAAACCCTACCCTATGCCTAACCCTTACCGAGTTCTCATCGAGGACTCACCCTTAGTTTGTTCCCCTTTTCAGGCTCGTCTGATAAGAAGCCCGAAGAGTAGAGTCTCTCGGTGCTTTCTGGTGTCTGAATTTCAGCATCAGCAGTGACCTACGTGGAGTTGCTTTTTGAGGATCTTGGTGTATTAGATCCCTCCACACACGTAGGTATTTTGGATAGTAGGTTCTGGCTCTATATATGTAAAACGCGAGCATGTAAAAGCATGTTGCATCACATATGTATCTGTATAAGTATGTTTGAATTCAGATGATTCTCGTTACTTGTACTACAAGTTTACTGCATGAGTAGGATAAGGTGAAATTTGAATCGGGTGGGTTTGGACCACTATACCAAGGAAACTCTGTGTTACTGTTTCCCCCAGCTTCCGCACGGGGGGGGGGGGGGTGTAACAGTCCTTGAGGGTAAGGAGAGTTTATGGGTGAAGTGGATTCACACATATTATGTAAAGGGCTTAGACTTCTGGACTATGTAGGCTCCTAAAGTTGCAATAGTGGGTGTTAAAAATTTTTGTAGTAGGAAAATTTTCTATGAATGGTTCCTTCATAAGGTGGCTGTTGGGGGAAAAGTTTCCTCTTAACCAAGCTTATTATCATACCATTGAGAACTATGATGCAGTTATTTGGAAGAGTTTGGTTTGGGGTTCAGCTCATGTACCCAAAACTTCCTTAATAGCTTGGTTTGTGGCCATAAATAGGCTGCCAACCATGGATCGTATTTTTACCTGGAATTCTGAAGTTCAGAATGTTTGTGTGCTTTGTGGATATTATTTGGAATCCCGAAATCATCTTTTCTTGTACTGCCCTACTCAAGTATTGTTCTTAAGAATGGTTTGAAAGTGGTAAAGCTTTCTAACCCACCCTCGAACTGGAACATATGCTGTAAGTGGTTGGTGAAAGTGGTGAGAGGGAAGTTGTTGAAAGCGAAAGTGAGAAGGGATTTGTTTGCTACCCTGGTTTATGCTTTTTGGCATGAACAAAATCAGAGATGCTTTGCTGGTGGTTTTTGTTCTCCAGATAAGGTGATCCAGGATGTTGTTACGATGGTCCAGGTTCGCAATGCTATATCCCTTGAGTCCATTTTCGCTTGAAGTTTGGTTTGCTTTGGCATTGAAGAGTGGAGAGCTTTTTTGTTGTTCCTTTGCCCTTTAAGCTGTAAAGCCAAGGGGTAGGTTGATTTTCTTCTATCTTCTATCTACTATTTGTTGAGATTTTCTAATCAATGAATTACAGGAGGTGAGCTCCCTCCTTTTATTATACAAAAAAAGCATCAACCAAACAACTACGAGCTGAAGGAGAAGGGATTCACCACCAAGATTCCAATCACGAAATCAAAATCAATCAACATATAGTAGCGTACCTGAATTTTCAGCCACAATCGAACTCCAAACTGAAGGAGAAGCTTGGTGGAATAGAGAATAGTAGATGAGCTCAAGCTGAAAATCAGTGGAAGAACTATCAGTGCGAAGAAGTGACTCCGATTCCTCTACGTACAACCAATATAGTAGCATAGATTTTCCGATGATCGATGGTGACCACGATGATGGGCTTGTGCATCTACAAGCTTGGAAAGAGGTGGAGTCGGTTGGCAACCTTGCTCCGGCGAGATGAGGATCGATGATCGTTGAAGTGATTGCTCGAGAAGAGAAGCACGAGCAGAGTCGGGAGAAAGACGAATTTTAGAATCTAGATTCTCAGAATAACATGGTTCCAAACTGGAGATTTTACACCAGATATTCTATATGGATTTTCAAAATAATTATATTTTTTTCCCAAGCAAACATGATTTTTTTGGGGATTATGAAAATCTTCACAATCCATATTCTAAGAATGGCCCAACCAAACATCCTCATAACTTTGTATCCAGCCAAAAATAATTATTCTTATTGAGATTTGAACCAAACATAGTATTCTAGGTATTTTCAATTCCTAGTTTCCTTATTTACACACTCTATATCCTTACAATCTAAGGATTTTCAAAATTGGCCAACTAAACGCCTTCTAATTTTATATTTGATCAGTTGTAATAATGTTTCAAGTTTAGTTGATGAACTATAACATTATATTACTTGGGTTACTTTTGGTACCAGAAGAAGGACTAAGTTATAAATTTTCCCAAACTCATCATCTTTCTTAGGTTCGTGGCTCGTGAAGCTCGGCTCGTTTAATTTGGTTCGGCTGTTCGAGCTCGAATCGGCTGCATAAATGGCTCGATTTGTTTTACACCCGTAGCTCGAATTGGCTCGCGAACTAACTCGAGCCGAACCTTAAAGGTTCGAGCTCGGCTCGTTTTACTACTCGAATCAAAATTTCAGCTCGAGTTCGGGTTCGTGGCTCGTGAAACTCGGCTCGTTTAATGTGGTTCGAGCTCGAACTCGAACTGGCTCGCGAACGGCTCGGTTCGTTTACACCCCTTAGATTTATGCATAAAGGAGAAATTTAAAACTCTAAGGCTTAAAACTGCATTTTGTTTAAAGTTTGATGACTTAAATTTTAGAACCTTTTTTGGTAGATTCCCTATTTCTTCCTCCTTTACCATCAGTCCCCAACCTCTCCGACGACCACCACCACTGCTCCTTTGCCGCCGTCCACCACCCTTTGCCGTTCCCCACCGTTGAAGAACCCTAGGCGGGAGTCCGACTTCCCAGTTCGAATTATTAGCTTGATTGGTCGTCTCTCGCCCGATTCTTCATTTTATCAGGTAACCCCTCTTTTCTTTAAGCGCTCATAAAATGTCTGGTCTCCGTTGCTGTCTCATTATCGCGTTTTGAATTCTCCTAACTTGATCCCGATTCCGTTTTTGTCTGTGCGACCTATTTAGGCTTGTGGGTTGGTGCTGATTCTTGGGGTTATGTTCGTTTCTTGTTTGGTTCATGTGAAAGCTTGAGGTATTTTGATCAAGTCTCTGACTTTATCAATGATTTTCTTGAAAATGAGAAACTTTTTTGTTCTACTAGTTCAGGAGCTTAACTACTACTAATGCCAAGCCGTTTTTAGGGCTTGTAAAGCACATAAGCTTCCTAGTTTGCTCTTATTGGCAGCTTGAACCACTTTTTATTTGAGGCCAAAGAGTGCAGGCATATGCTGTTAGATATCTATGGTTTTCTTTGTCACTTTTTTCATGTTTCTGTTTCCAACTTTTTTATCACAAAACAGTTGTAATCATCACCAGTTTTAAACTATTGCGTTCGGGCTGCTGAATATGAGTATATATCAATGAGATGGTGGTGATGAGATGAACACATAAACGTGTAATGATAAGTCAAATGTTGATCACAAGAAAACATGAGACAAGTTTAAGAAGGAAGCTGGCGGATATATAATTGAAGAACTGGCGCGCTCGTATAAGGGACAATTTAAGGCAATTCATGCAGAGCAGGATATTGTTGTACTAGATGGATATTGTTAAATGCACTTACACTTGTATTGAGACTCGTAGTATAATCTTTTGATGATGGAAATTGATAAGATGCATAGATGTAAGAGGGTCCTAATTAAGTTTCCAAAAGTTAATCGAAAGGTGACATTATGTGTGCCACCAATGTGGTTTAAGTTTCAAGGCAACCTAAATCCTAATACATCACATAGCTTAACTTTTGTAGCCGCTTTTGTAGGTTGAGCGTGAGATGGTCAGTTTGAGGGTGGTGATCAATGGTTGTAGTTAAGGGTCAAAGGCAAATATAGTACAAAGGTTAAGGTGTAAGAATAAAGTTTGATCTATTGTGTGTTAGGAGTTATAGAGAGGAATAGCTGCTGAACTAGAAAATGTTTGTACAATGAGACTAATTTCAGCATCTTTTAATTCTGAGATGACTATTCTTAATATCAAAATGGTTTTAAATGTTGATACTATATCAACTAACCGCGCATCATTGCAGAAGCACTTGAATTTGATATGCCATCGGGTAAGTATTACTGCGATTATTGCGAGAAGCAGTTTCAGGACAGTCCCTACGCTCGGAAGCGCCACCTTCAGGGCCTCCAGCACCTCCGCGCCAAGGCCCTTTGGTACCAAAAACAATCTGAATCCCAGTCTCAGTACCAATCATTTCATGGTATTTTTTCATGCTAATCCTTATGCTGCTACTTGTTGCTTGCTGCCCGCATCATTCACTCTTGGTATTGGATTGCAGATCCCAACTCCAACCCCTTAACCAACCCCGTCTGCAATCGGTTTGTTAAGACGGTAATCCACTTCTGTTTCTTAGTTTTAATCCCAATCCAAGCCACTCTTTGTCAATAAAGCTCTGTGTCTATTGAAAATGTTTTAGGGATTTTGCCACTTGGGAGACAACTGCAAATACTTCCATCCCAATAGCAATTCCCAAAACCAGATTCCTCAAGCCGTGGCTGCGTCAGGTGAAACATTAAAATCACAAGCACCCATTTTCCAATTACAATACTACATGCTTCTTTTTGGATTCTTTCTTCTTCTTTTTTACCCTAAATTTATTCGGCATATGTGATTTGATGTGGATTTTTGGAAATTTCTTCAGGGATGTGGTGGGGTAATTTGCCTCCATCTTTGCAACCTCCACCAGGGACTGGGTATCCACCTCGTCCATTCCTTGATTGGGGATGAAGCTTGTTAGGTGATCTCTTCTCTTATCTCTCCATTTATCAGTAAAGCTTGTCACCCCTTAGCGTTTGCTAAATGACCATCGTGACACCAGCTTTGTGCTTAATTCTTGTAAATGGTTTCGCTGCTTTGCAAAATGTTGGTGCATATCTAGTTCTTGATCTGAATCTGTTAATGTTCATCCTTCTAGTCCGTATTCTTGTGAATGCCTGTCAACGGTGAGAAGATTCACGCCACTAAGGCCTCGTTTTAACGTTTTGGATATTTTTTAATGGTTGAGATCTAACTGCTACAGCTGAACATTAAAAGCATAGATAGCTGTTTTAAAACGCAACTACTTAAAAAAGCTATTGCCAAGCACTAAGTAAGCCTCGTAGCCGCCACCACTGGTATCTTGCACATCTCATATGCCTAGCACATGTGGTTCTCAAGCCAAGGTCCAGGTTAACATAGAGGTCCACATGACTCGGCTAGGGGTGTAACTAAAACGAATCCAAATAGAACCTGAACCTGATTGGTTGGGTTTAGGCATGACAACGGTTTGGATAATCCGCGGTAGGGGTAAATCCGCTAATCGCAATTTTCGATTTTTTCCCTATCCGCGGATTGCGGTTTTATCCTTTGCGGTTAGGTTCTGACACCCATAACCGCTAATCGCGGATATCCGCGGTTATTAACTCAATCCATTATAAATACCTAAATATCAATAATTTTATCAAAATATACATAATAACATTTAAATAAGTTCATGAAAATAACATAAAAATATTTTGAAATATAAGAATCTTTTGCACACAACTATGAGAATTTTTTTTTGAAAACAATAGTACAGATAATCATGAGCAAATTTCTTTGAAGAATTTGCGTTTGGTGTAAAATGGATAGGTACAGTTAGTTTTGTTTAGGTTGGGGTTGAAGCAATTTAAAAATGATTGGATTGAGTTGGGTGTTTGAAGAATTTGGCTGTAAGGGTTAGATTATACTCGGCTTAACAAAATGTGGCGTAATTAATAATCTGTATATTCTAACTGTTAGTGGATATCTGTGCAATCGCGGCTAGTGGTTAATCGCGGTGCGGATGCCCCCTATCCGTTATCCGCAATCGCCAACCTCACGGTTATTAAAAAAACCGCAACCGCAAATTCGTGGATAAAAATCGCTATAAACACCGTCATAAACGGGTGGTTATCCGCAGTTTGTGGTTTTAATCCGCCTCACTGCCAATCCCTAGTTGGGTTAGGGTTGGTTGTTAATCTTTGGATATTCTATATCTGGGGTAATAATATACCCGACCACTTTAAGCGTGAGGATGTAATTGTAATTAGAGTGAGTGTGGTCGAATCCACAAGGACAACTCTAAGACTGGTCTTAGCTAGTTTTATATTCAATCCTATTTTTATACTCCCTCATTTTGATGAAATAATTGCTACGTATTCATTTTAAGCGGTCCTGAAATAATTGATAAGTTTCCTCTTTAGGAAAGTTTATCAATTTCTTTTACTTTATTACCTCCATTTTCGCATACTTTTTAAGATTCTCTCTTATATTTTACTTCACCCGTCTGCCAAAAGTTGGCTCGTTTAACTTTATTATTTCAAGTTTCAATTTTTTATTTAAATTTTAACAAATATGAATAGTTCTAAAAATATTCAAAAAAATAAATTTAGAAAATTTAGATTTAAAATTGTGATACACATAAAATATTTAATTTTCAATATCTAAACATTTCAAAATAATAAACCAACTTTTTAGGTAAACAGAGGGAGTATATACTCAACTTTTTATCCCCACATTCTACTTTTTCCTCAATTTTCATGCTCAGGGAACGTATCGATTATTTTGTGTGGGGCGGGGGGCAGGGATAACCAAGTAAAGATGGATAAATGATAATCATGGGATTAATTGGGCCGCCCATTGATTGCCCAAAGCCCGAAAGATGGCGAGGGAATGATGCTAAAATGATAATCATGGGATTAGTTGGGCCGGCCATTGATTGCCCAAAGCCCGGAAGATGGCCAGGGAATGATATTTACGCAAGGATCTAGCTAGAACAAGGTTTCGCTTTTCCGCTTTTCAAAGCGGGGTATATTGCAATATTAATATTTTCTCGTAATTGGATAAAGATATAAATGAACATAAATATTGGTATAATTTCATAAAATAAATAAGAAATTAAAAATGTACTTGATGGCGGCGCTGATTGGGCAGCTGCCGCCACGTGTCTACGCGATTGACGCGTGTTGACGTTGCTTGATGTCATTGGTGCGTGTGCGTTACGCGATTCTCGGAATTCGAGGAATGGGGTCTGTTGATAGTGCGTTAAATGCTTGTCTTGTCAATGAAGTGACTTGAAAATGCGAGAGGGCGCGAGAGGCTTGACTTATGCCGTCAATGTTTGTTATATAGCTGGTATTAACGGTGACAATATCGTAATATGTCAATATTCCGTTATTTACACAAGTGTCCTCGTTGGTTCGGGAAATGATTCCCCGGGAATCTCTCATGCCTTGTTCGGGTAAACGTTTAAGTCCGGGAATATCATTTGAGTTTTTAATGGGCCCTTATGGTGGGGTATTAATTTGGGCCTTTTGGTAGGCCTGTTTGGGTGATTGGGCCTATCGGCCATCAAGTCCCCCCTTTGTCATGCGGCCGACTGTAAGGAGTCCGAATAACTTCGGGATTTTGATTTGAGGATTTTATCCTCCCTTTGAATTTCTCGAACCGACCTGGTTCGGAATTTTGAATTGAGGATTTTATCCTCCCTTTGAATTTCTCGAACCGACCTAGTTCGGGATTTTGAATTGCTGATTTTATCCTCCTTTGAATTCCTCGAACCGACCTGGTTCGGGACCAACAAGGTTCGGGAATTTTGGAATAGAGATTTTTCATCCCTCCTTTAAAATTTTTCCGGACCAACAAGGTCCGGGAATTTTTGAATAGGGATTTTGCATCCCTCCTTTGAAATTTTCCCGGACCAACAAGGTCCGGGAACTTTGGAATATGGATTTTTCATCCCTCCTTTGAATTTTTCCCGGACCAACAAGGTCCGGGAATTTTTGAATAGGGATTTTGCATCCCTCTTTCGAAATTTTCCCGGACCAACTAGGTTAAGGAATTTTGGAATAGGGATTTTTCATCCCTCTTTTGAAATTTTCCCGGACCAACAAGGTCCGGGAATTTTGGAATAGAGATTTTTCATCCCTCCTTTAAAATTTTCCCGGACCAACAAGATCCGGGAATTTTGGAATAGGGATTTTTCATCCCTTTTGAAATTTTCCCGGACCAACAAGGTCCGGGAACTTTTGAATAGGGATTTTGCATCCCTCCTTTGAAATTTTCCCGGACCAACAAGGTCCGGGAATTTTGGAATAGGGATTTTTCATCCCTTTTGAAATTTTCCCGGACCAACAAGGTCCGGGAACTTTTGAATAGGGATTTTGCATCCCTCCTTTGAAATTTTCCCGGACCAACAAGGTCCGGGAACTTTGGAATAGGGATTTTTCATCCCTCCTTTGAATTTTTCCTAGACCAACAAGGTCCGGGAATTTTGGAATAGGGATTTTGCATCCCTCTTTTGAAATTTTCCCGGACCAACAAGGTTTGGGAATTTTGGAATAGGGATTTTTCATCCCTCTTTTGAAATTTTCCCGGACCAACAAGGTCCGAGAATTTTGAGTCGTTTTGATGTTTCATCTTCACCGCTTCGTTATTCGTGCCCTTTCTCAACGGTCCAGATCTTTGTCATGTTTCCTGCTTCCCCTCCCCCTGGGACTGCTGTTCCTGTGCGATCATGTGTTCCTGAGTCACAGCGTACATTTCCTCGACATCGGTGAAGTTCTTCCGGGATAACTCATAAGCTAATCGGGAGTTCGGGAGGAGCGCCTTTGTGAACGCCATGATCCGGATGTTATTCGTCAGATCTGATGTATGTACCGCTTCCCTGTTGAACCTTTCAACGAATTCCCGAATGCCTTCGTTCGGTCTCTGTTTGATGTCGAACAGTTGTATGGCTCTTTTTGTCGATCTTTTGCACCCGATGAAGTGAGTGATGAATTTGGTGGTCAAGTCCCCGACGGTGTTTACACACTCCGGGAAGAGGGAGTTGTACCAAGCTGATGCCGGACCACCTAGGGCCACCTCGAAACATTTGCACAAGGCTGCTTCGTTGGCACCCTTCAGTTCCATCGCCCGTTTGTACTTCCGAATGAAGGCGTCCGGGTCTCCCACACCGTTGTATATTTCCAATGGGTGTGGTAGGTTAAACGAGCGGGGCATCGGGCTTTCCCAGATTCGAACAGAGAATGAACCGTTCTCTGCTGATGACTCGTACTTGGCGTCGGGCCTGGTAGTACTTCTTTCGACTTGTTCCAGGCGATGTAGCATTTGCCTGATAACATCATCTCGCGGATCCCCGATGGCCAATCTTTCGGGCCTCGGGAACTGCTCTCTTTGGCTGTTTTGAGGAGAACGAGACCTCTGCCGGCCTCGCCGGTCTGCTGTGTGAGTTTGTTGTATGTCGTTCTGAGTCCTCCAGGATCTCCCAGACTTGTGTCTGTTACTGTGTTCTTCCCGGAGTACTGCTTGCACTGTCTGGACTAAGTCTGGGTTTAAATGACTGTAGTCCCGGCGTGAACTGGGAGTTGGTTGTAAGGAAGTTGCTCCGTAGGATGTCTCTTCAGAAGAGCTCCGGTAACTGGGATTAGCAGTTCGGCCGTCAGTTGAGCCACCTCCTTCCGGTATTGATGGGCGGGTCCGTCAATGGTCTTCCGGTTCTATTGAAAGGACTGGTCTTTTCGAGCCTTCACGGTTCTCACAGACGACGCCATTTGATGGCGGCGCTGATTGGGCAGCTGCCGCCACGTGTCTACGCGATTGACGCGTGTTGACGTTGCTTGATGTCATTGGTGCGTGTGCGTTACGCGATTCTCGAAATTCGAGGAATGGGGTCTGTTGATAGTGCGTTAAATGCTTGTCTTGTCAATGAAGTGACTTGAAAATGCGAGAGGGCGCGAGAGGCTTGACTTATGCCGTCAATGTTTGTTATATAGCTGGTATTAACGGTGGCAATATCGTAATATGTCAATATTCCGTTATTTACACAAGTGTCCTCGTTGGTTCGGGAAATGATTCTCCGGGAATCTCCCATGCCTTGTCCGGGTAAACGTTTAAGTCCGGGAATATCATTTGAGTTTTTAATGGGCCCTTATGGTGGGGTATTAATTTGGGCCTTTTGGTAGGCCTGTTTGGGTGATTGGGCCTATCGGCCATCAGTACTAAAGAAAGGCCTAAAACTTTTTACATTTTACCATATTAGTTCTCAAACTTTAGGGACCTAAGTGCAAAATGTTAGAAATAAAGTCAAATAAGAGAGTTAATCTCTACACTAATTTGAGGAAAATATAAATTAATAAAATATTAAATTTCATCATATTATGATGAATGATTTAATATCGTAGGGAGGATAGTATTATTTTTCCATAACAAATTTTGTAATTGTACAAAGTCATAGTTAACCCACATATATAATTTCTTTACATGTAGACTAACATACTAAAAGAGAGAGATAATAAGACCATGATTGAAACTTTAAGGACCTATATGACAAAAATGAAAAAATTAGGTGCAAATAAGTGAATTATACCATTGGCTAAATTAAAGGAAAAAACTAAAAAAAAAACTAATTCGTCAAACCTAATTGATAGTGACACTATTCATCAATACCACTACCATAAATATATAGAAGAAGAAGAAGGTGTAATTGCCCGCACTTCGTAGCGGTGTAAATTGCAATATTTTATAAGAATTTAATAAGGATGTAAGATTAAGCGAAATAAATGTATATTTTTATGAAATAAATGATAAAATATATAATTATTATGGGTGAAAAAATTAGGTCAAAGAATTTTTACATTTTATCATATGAAGTCTAAATTATTAGGGACCAAACGCAAAATAATAAGAAATAAAAGTAAAATAGAGATTTAGTCTGTTAAATAATTTGAAACACAAATAAATAAAATCACTAAATTATTATGAGGTGACACAATCTCATACAAAATTTTATGTATATGTATAGAGTTTTAAATGCAAATACTATTTACACATTATTATTTTTCGTTAAAATCATCATAACTTAAAGAAGTAAAAAAAATCATACCATAAGATTTGAAACTTTGATGACAACATGCTACTTTTTAAATAGTTATAAACTGTAATGAAATTTTCTCTCGTACAAAAAAACGACACTACACTTAATGATGTTTTGAAAATTTAGGGTCGGGGGCCAATGTTCTACTTTCAAAATAGTTAAAGGTAAGTAATGGATTTTGTCAATATATATATATATATTGAGGGTATTATTCATCAATAAGAGAATCTACAAAACTGTATTTCTTACAAATTTTATATTCACTTTCAAAATTACCAACACTTTCGATCTCCATAAAAAACAGTAACTAACACACTTTAAAGCAACCAAAATGAAGAAGAAAAGGTGAAGAAATAAGATGGATGAGGTGCGTACTCATTAACTAAATTACCAAATATTTGTGGTCTACTTTCATGAAATAAAAGATAAAATAAGTAATAATGATTGTAGGTAAAAAATCTTTGACCTAGTTAAAAACTTAGATTTTCAAAATTTCGAGGATCAATACACATAATAATTAGAAATAAAAGTCAAAACAATGTTCCAAAAAAATGTTTTCTCTCACAAATTTCACTTCATTTTTCAAATTTACAACGTGACACAACGCAATTGATTTCATACTAATTTTCAAAATTACCAATTTCATACCAATTTTCAAAATTACCAATTTTTTTGGGAACATAATAAAATTGTAAAAAAATAAAAAGAACATAATAAATATGATTTTAATTTTTTTAAAAAACATAATAAATATATTTTAAAAAAGTAAAATTTTTAAAAAAATTACAAAAATGAAAATAATGAATGACGTGGCACAATCCTATTGATTTTGCTACTATTCACTACTGTTCACCAGTAATGAAACTTCTGTAAATAGATAGAGAGTATAATGTCGGCTAGGTACCAACATTGGTCTAGGTGGCGGTAGATGTGGCAAGCCACATGGGATGATGACTGGATTTATATTTATGGTTAATTGACAACTATAGTCTGTAGTCCAAAGCATAAATTAAAAGTACTCCCAAAGTGTTTTTGAAAGTGACAATTATGGCCCAACTTCTCTCTCCCGCATCAACCGAGTCGAGCTTCCCCACCATCGACGAGCCCGAGAACTCCAGTGCGCCGGTCCCCAGATCTGGTTCGAATGACTCTGAAATTAGGCCAAGATCTCATGTCGTCGCCGTCCGCGGCCGGACAAGTCCGCATAGCGCTCATAAAGGGCCATCAGACGCGGGCCCAAGCCGATGCGCGCGAGCACAAGGCTTCCAGTGGAGGATAGCCGCCTTGCGAGCTTTCAAGGCCACCACAAGCGTTCCCAAGGCTGTCGCGTGGGAGCTAGGCCAAGGCTGCAACGTGCACATCCAGGGCTGGCGTGTGGGAGGCATGGCTCCACTTCGCAAACCCCGATCTGGCCAGAGGGCTGGATTTCGACGATTGGAGTAGGGCAGCAATGATGAGGACCGGCAGGGGTGGTGGTGGTAGGAGAGGGAAGCAAAGAAAGAACATTTGGGGCATTTTTATATAGTTTAAAATATGAAGGATTAAGAAGTAATTGAATTGTTGTACCAATGTCATTTACCCATGAATGTTGTACTCCCTCCGTTCCAAAAGTAATGCAACACTGATTTTTCAGCATTTAATCTATGATTTTATTTCTCTATCGGTTCAAATTAGAAATTAGAAATTTTCAAATAGAACAATTTAACCTAGGTTTGAGACTTGCACAAGCTATGCTTTATATAGCATAGGAATTACAAACCTAATAGGAGTAGAACTAAACTAATAGATTGAGTCGAGCTAGGTGTTGTGTGTGCAAACATATACACATTTCCAGGGTGTTTTAGCCACATTCAGTCATCTTTTGAGCTCACTTTGAGGGTTTTATATGCTATTTGCTTATTATTGGATGAGATTCTTTGCAGGAGCTATTATGCGGAGATAAGAACTAAAATGCATCATGATAAAGGCCTGGAAGGTGTGAGAACAACTTGGAGGGAGCCCATGCATTGCCTTGGATCAAATGGAGAACAAAGGCGTGCGCGCTCTGTGAGCGCCCTCTCCTTCATTAATGACGTGGGGACGGTTCGAATTCAATCTCGTGCGAACGCCCTTTCCAGCCCGAAGGTTTCGAAGGGGGGCTGAAAAGTCTTTTATGCGCGCATTATAGGCGCCTAACCGGCGCGCACAATCCACGAGCTGCAAGGAATGTTAATCACCGCCGACGCAAGACTCCGAGGCACGATTGTCACTTGCCGTCTTTCGGTTCTTGCTCCCTTGATCGAAAATCAGCAACCACCTTCCTTTCCCCAAATCTATACAGCTCTTCAAACCCTAAATTAGCTTCCTTCTTGGCGAAGAGCTGCCATTAAAGCTCTCCTGAAGGTTCCATCTTTAAGGAGGCTGCAAGACAACTCCAATTCTGCTTCTTCGGGTGCGTTCGCAGTTCTGTGGTCGGAGGCTAAGGCGGGACTGTCCAACTATCCTTTTTTGCAACCAACATAATCACAAATCGCCGGGAAGAACCGCCATGAAGTGTGTGATTTTCCTTCCTCCTTGAAGATCGAGTGGATTCTAGAGAAGCAGAACTTCGGGCCTCCAAAACAGTCTCTCCAACCCCAATTCCTTCAACTTCATCGCAACTTGTCTGTTCTTCCTTTTACCTTGGCTCGAATCCAGCAGAAAGAGCGATTGCTCTTCATGAAACGAATATTCCAGTGAGGAGCGTGAGGATTCCCTCCCTACTCCTATCGATTATGCATTCTTCACTTCTCCTTGTGCCAAAAGCCGCATCTCATCCTCCTGATTTCCTTCTGCATAGTGAGCCGCTTGCTGTTCTGGACATTCGGACTAATAATGTCCATAGTTCTGGCAGTTGAAGCATTGAATATGAGCCTTATAATTGAAGAATTGACCTCTTCCAAAGAATTGACCTCTGCCACGACCTCTTCCTCTAAAGAAGCCTCTGCCTCTGCCTCTCCACCTCCTGGCCTCTCGTCAGACACCTTCAAAACTTGTGCTTCACCTTCAGCTTTCTTGAATTTTTGTTCATGAACCAGAAGTGCACTCTCCAGTTCATCAACAGATAGGGTATCTGTATCTTTGGATTCTTCTATTGAACAAACAATTAAATTGTATCTTTCTGGCATTGTTCTTAAAATTTTCTCAACAATTTTCTTGTCTGACATGTCTTCACCCAAGTTCCTCATGCTGTTGGCCACCAACATGACTTTGCTGAAATAACTAGTCACTGATTCCCCCAATTTCATCCCCAACCCTTCAAATTCTCTTCTTAACCCATTGAGTTGAACTTTCTTCACTCTTGCATTCCCTTGAAACTTAACCTTCATAGATTCCCACAACTCTTTGGCAGTAGCCTTCTGAGAAATTGTCGCCTTCTGAGAAATTGTCATCAGCACACTCTTATAAATAGATTGAAATAAATAATTCTTCGCCTTTAGATCTTTTAGCCTCAACTCTTCTGTTGTTTTCCTTTGTGCTTCAATTACATCCTGTGTAGGTTCAACAAAGCCTTCTTGAACCACACTCCAATATTCTTTTAACCTCAAAAGATTCTCAATGAGCAAGCTCCAATCCTCATAATCACCATCGAACTTCAGTATGCCTGCTTGTGCAAACCCTAAATCTCCCATTGAAAGAACCTTGCTCTGATACCAGATGTTAGCAAGGAACTTGACCTAGGTTTGAGACTTGCACAATTATGGCTCAACCCTCCGTATGTTATTGTTAACAATTATTTTGACTTTTCCTTGATCGAATAAAGAAATTTTGTGCCTTTGTGTGAGTGTAGGGACTTGATCCAATAATTCGGGAAAATTTAGGGTTTTAATAGAGATGGAGATAAGGTTATGATGAAATTGAAAATTAGGAATTTCATGGAGGATCAATTGAGTAGTTTGGCATGTGTTTACATGATCTCCAAGTTCAAGATGCTCAGCATGCGAAATATTTTGAGAAATTCTATCTCCAACTACGTGATTGAGCTAAAATTCTAAGCAAAATAAAACTTCAACCTAACCTAAAACTTCTCCATGAATTTGACTTATAAGTAGCTCGTTCATTCATCAGCTACAGGGGGAGAGACGAGGAGAATCGCAAAAAGTCCAAGCAAAAAATGCCGGCACGTCGCTCCTCCAACACCGATCACCTGCACCAAGGCCGACGAAGCTCTCCCCAGGCAACGGCAATCCTATCCCGGCCAGTCCCAGCCTCCAAGAGCAGCTGATTCAATAAATGAAGCAAAGTAAATGATTGTTCTTAAAGGCAATAATCTAAATTTTACAACAAATTTGGTCCGATGGTTGTTCTCCACTAACCACAAGGATATAGGGACTCTATATATGATTAAAACATTTATGGCTCCTACATAAATTCCGGAGGTGTTTGTGGAGTTTAATATTTGGGACGGGACGTTCGGTTCGGGCGACTCCCGGCTCGGGACGGGAATCCCGGGGCTCGGGATGGAAATTTTCTGTCGGCTTTGGGGTAAGTTGTGTTTGAATTTAAGATGGAATTTATGGGTATTTTTATAGAATTTTGGAGTGACGGAATTTCGGTTCGAGTTGTCACGCCGCACGCGTCGGGTTTCGGTTCGGGTTCAGCGAGCTCGGTAGGACACTCCGGAAAGGCAAATGAATTTCTGAAAAATGTTCTGTGCATGTTATAATATTCTGAAGATTGTGTCCGAGTTTCATTAATTTTGGAATTCGGTAATTATTTTTGGGCAAAAAGAATTGGAACTTTCGGAGAAATTGGGAGCTAATTAGTAATTGGCTACAAAAATCAAAATAATTCAGCATGGGCAGCAGCCTACTTTCGGCTGAATGGAGGAAAGATAAGGGACACTTGTCCCTTAATGATTTAAGAGAAAAAGAAAGGATATATATAAGGGTTATTATTATTATTACATGAAAAAAAAATCTATTTCATTTCTTTCTTCTTCTCTTCTTCTTCCTTTCTTCTTCTGCCGCCATGAACTTCAAGCTCCAAGCTCCATGGTCTTCTTCATTTCTGGGCTGTTCCTTCAAGGAGTTGGATCCTAAGTGTGGTAAGTATCCTTCTCATCTCTCTTTCCAAGCTAAAAACAAGATTTGATGAGAAAAGAGAGGGATTTGTGGAATTTGAGTTTGTTCTTGACTACCACCTAGGATGATTCTCTTGCTTCCATCTTTTAGTATGTTGATCTTGGGCTTGAGAGGAGTAAGAATCTATGGTTGGATTTTGGAAAAACTCCTTAGTTTGAAGAAACCCTAAATGCCGAATTATTGATGTGTGAATTCGAGCTCATCTTACAGTGCGATTTAAATATGTGCGCAGCCAGCACAAAGCTTGCGCACAAGGTTGTGCGATGTACGGCCTTGTGCCAAGGCGCACAGCTTGCTGCACAGTTGTGCGCAGCCTTGTGCGCAGATGCCTTGCGCACAGTTGTTGTTGCGCAGCCTTGCGCACGCAGCTGCCTTGCGCCTGCATGTGTTGTGCACAGAGCTTGCATGTGCTGCGAGTTTGCCCATACAGAGCTTGCGCATAGTTGTGCACATGCCAAAACTCACCCAAGAAGAACTTAGATATGAAGAGAAGTAAGTTTCGATGAAGGGAAAGACTAATTTTGGTTGAAATATCATTTTCGGGTTAGAAATGAGAAAGTTAGATTTATACGAGTTTACCGGGAAAAGTGTCTGGAATACGGGTTTAAGGGTTGGAATACGTTTGTGGGGGGTTGGAATAACAAGGTTCAGGCTCGGTTTGTAAAACCGAGCTTTCTGTGGAATTTTCCGGGAAAGTGCGGGTTTGTACAGAAATTTCTTTCTGGAGTTATTAGGATGTGTTCTGACTCAACTATGGTTACCCAGCTTGATTCTGTATTGGTGGAGTAGCGTGGAACCTTAGGAGCCAAGTTGGGCATTACGGGTCGGAAGTCGGGATTTTCCGAGTGTTGAGGCTGGGCGCGTATCCGAGGTAAGGGCTTAATTTGGTAAAATGTATGTTTGTTCCGTTTCAAGGCCCGGATGACCTTAGAGGCCCGGGTTCCTATTCTGTTCTGTGTATGGTTATCAGGTAATGTTACTTCTGTTTATGTTTATGTATTTTTGTTATTACTATATGTTCGCTCGTGTCCGCACCGGGGGTGCCGACATTCTGCGTATCCGCACCAGGAGTGCCGACATTGCCTGCGTGTCCGCACCGAAGGGTGCCGACATTCTGCGTATCCGCATCAGAGTGCCGATACTTCGTTCGCGACCCTACGACAGTTTGGGGCTCGCGACCCCACCTGTACCGTGCTTCGCTCGCTCGACCTGTATATTCTGACCTCTGAGGGTCACGTTACTGGTCGCTTCGCGGTTGGACCGCATATGTTGGTTTCTGATTTTCGTTATATTTTATGCTTATATGTACATGCATATGTTGTGATATTCTGCTTTGCGAGTTCGATTGTTGCCACGCGGGCAACCGCACTTTTACCTTAAGCCCTTACCGGGTCCTTTCGAGGACTCACCCTTTCATTTGTTTACCATCTTTCAGGCAGTCTGACAAGCAACCAGCGGAATAGAGATCCGCGGTGCTTCCGGACATTCTGGGTTCTGTAGCAGCAGCAGTACCACGTGCGGGAATTCTTGAGCGAGAGGCTTCTGATTCCGCACTTAGGTATATTTATAGGATTTTGTTTAATGGCTCTGTAGTTGTAGCTGCATGCATGTAGGTCGATCATGAATTTGTATATGCCATATGATCGGAAATATATTACGCCTTTGATGTTTTCTCGAGTCGAGGCGGCCCCGACTTGCCTATATCGGATTTGTTATGATATGAATTCAGTGTTTCTGTGGTTGTTGCGATGTTTGATGTTTGATACCATGAACTGCATGCTTGGTAGAAGTTGGAGTTACTAGTATGCTTGCCTTGAACGAGTATCTGGGTTGCTAGTTGCCACTTGGCTACTTGTTATTTGAGCTCGATGCTCATTGCCGCGTTTCCGCCGTAATTCCTGTTTCCGACGCCGCGGCCGGCCGCCTCCGCAACCGGGCGGGGTGGCTGTGACAAGTTGGTATCGAGCAGGTCGGGTCGGAATGACCCAAAAGGTAAAGTATGTTGGTTTTGGGTATGGAATGTGGAAGGCAAGTATACAAGTCCGAGGGTGGACTTTTGGAGTAAGTTAAGTCTGTTCATGGGTAAGTAATCGTGGAAGTGACTTGAGGTACAAGCCACCGTTCTACGTTTCATTGCAGGCGGTTACGACGGAGACTGGCCACCTCCTTATTTGAACCGCTTCGGAATGGATGTGGAGCGGCGGGCGGTTCTTTGGAGCACTTTGGAAAATTTGAGGTACTTTTATGAATCTTGGGTGATTTGTGTGGTGTTTCTGTGTTATGAGCATGGTTTGGTTTTGTGGTTTAAAGTTGAATATTTGGTTGTGAGATTCTGAAAAGAATCTCGCATCATGCATTGCATTGCACTACGAGCCTTAGAAAACTGCCGCTAGCTTCAGAGAGATTAGGAGTGACCGAGTTGTCGGATTCTGTTTGGTCTGGAATGTCTCAGGTTGGATTCACACGCGTAGGCAGTGTGTTTTGTGACCGGAGGGAGGGGATTGTAATCCCGTGCCTCCGAGAGATAGGGTTTGAACTGTTGGTTATGGGTTGAGTTGGTATATGGTTTGGGAATTTGGTTTGGGATAAGTTGTTTTTCTGGTTGGACTTGGTTTGAGGAATTGTGTACTACACGCGAATAGCGTGATTTGGTATCGGAGGCGGGACTGAGATCCCACACCTCCGTGGAATAGGATACGGGTTCAGCGTAACCCGAGTCTCGAACAACCACACTCACCACCCCGAGGCTTAGCCGCCGTAGGGACCCCTCTACGATTTGGTATTACCGCCACCTAGCCGGTTCGGGCGGCAGTGGCGGGGAAAATCTGTTTATGCCACGGTAAGGGCATTTTGATCAGGTGGTGATAGCGAGACTATAGCCACTACTCGCTACAGCTTTGGAGTTGGTAAGTGAGTGACTCCGAGGAGCGTGGTCACTACGACACCTAGACTTCTCGTCGGTCCTATCAACGACGGGGAGATCTGAGACACCAATCTGACGAGGTTGGACTTTTGGAGAGGTTTTAGAGTTTGGATCCCCCCCGAGGTTCAGCGGCCGAGGAGGCCGGAGGTATTAGAGACTTGGTTTGCAGGAATTGACAAACTCCTGGAGGGAGGCTATTCGAGCCGGTTGGCGGGGCCAACGGCTACTCGGCCGATTGCTTCCAGATTCGAACCGGAGTTCGGATTGACCCGATATCTGATTTCGGTGTCCTGGCAGTGTACCGGACATTTCGCGGAAAATATTTTTCGGGCCGGAGGAGTTGCCCGGATTACCACCAGAGCGGGAAATTGTGTTTGAGATCCACCTGCAGTCGGGTACTGCTCCGATATCTATTCCTCCTTATCGGATGTCTATTTCTGAGATGCAGGAGTAGAAGAAGCAACTGGAGGAATTACAGCAAAAGAGTTTCGTTCGACCGAGCACTTCAGCGTGGGGTGCTCTGGTTCTGTTTGTTAAGAAGAATGATGGGACACTCTGACTTTGTGTTGATTACAGACGGTTGAATGCTCTTATTGGGAAGAATAAGTATTCGTTACCGAGGATTGACGATCTTTTTGATCAACTTCGGGGTTCGAGAGTTTCTCGAAGGTTGATCTCCGATCTGGATACTTTCAGCTTAGGGTGAAGGAGGAGGATATACCTAAGACCGCTTTCCGCACCCGATTTGGATACTCAGAGATTACGGTCATGCCATTCGGGCTGACCAATGCTACAGGCATTCATGGATCTGATGCATCGGGTGTTCCGACTGCATTTCGAACCGGCCTACGTGATTTTTATCAATGATATTCTGATATATTCTCGGGATGAGGATTCGCATCGGGATCGTCGAGGGTAGTTAGACACTTTGGGAACATCAGCTTTACGCTAAGTTCTCAAATTGTGAGTTCTCGATCCGAGAGGTCACCTTTCTCGGGACATGTTATTTCGAGCATGGTCATGTCTGTGGACCCAGAGAAGGTAAGGGCAATTTGGGATTGGAAACAACTTACCACGGTACGGGAGATCAAGAGCTCCCTGGGGTTAGCAGGATTTTTATCGGAGGTTTGTACTGGGATTTTCTATTCTGGCATCTCCGCTTATGCAGTTGACTAAGAGGGGTCAACTGTATATCTGGTCTGATAAGTGTGAGCAGAAATTTTAGAAGTTGAGGCGGTAGTTGACTAACGCTCCGATTCTCGACTCTTTCAGATCCGATTTCACCGTATGTGAATGATACGGATGCTTCCACATCTGGTTTGGGATGTGTGTTGGTGTAGGAGCGTTTTGTGGTAGCTTATGGGTCGAGGCAGCTGCGACCGCATGAGCTGAACTGACTGACACATGATCTGGAGTTGGCTATAGTAATTTACGCGCTGAAACATTGGAAGCAATATCGGTTTGGTAGTAAATTTCAGATTCTTACCGACCATAAGAGTCTGAAATATCTGTTTACACAGAAGGAGCTTAGCATGAGGCGGCGCAGATATTTCGAATACATTAAGGACTATGATGGTAGTATCGGGTACATCTCTGGCAAGGGCAACGCGGTTGCCGATGCTCTGAGTAGGAAGTATACCGGCTTAATTAAGAGAGGAAATGTTGGTGACCGATCTGAGGAGAGTGATCTGACGTGCCTTTGGCACAGGTGGCAGCTCTGGGAGTGTGCTCAGGTTATTACACTTACCATACATTCTGAGTGGCTTGATAGGATGCGCGAAGCGCAGGGTAGAGATCTGGTATTGAAGAAGTTATCTGGGGAAGATAAGAGTTCTTTGTTACCGACGTTTCAGTATGGCAGGGATTGCTATACTTCCGAGACCGCCTTTGTGTACCAGAGGATCAGGAGTTCTGGAATGAGATTTTCGAGGAGGCACACTCGAGCAGTTTGAGCATCTGGAACCGGCAGGGACACTGCAGACCTTGCCCATTCCAGTCTGGAAGTGGGGTAGTGTTACTATGGACTTTCTGACTGCACTGCCCTGACACGGTTTCATCATGATGCTATCTGGGGTTTTGTGGATCGGCTGACAAAGTGCGTACACTTTCTGCCTATTCGGGTCCTGCACCCTCCGGAGAAGCTTGCCCGGCTTTACATCGGGAAGATTGTATGCGTTTGCATGGAGTACCAGACTCCATTGAATCTCGACCGTGATCTGCGTTTTACAAGCACGGTTCTGGATTGCTTTTCATGAAGCATTGGACACGCAACTCCATCTGAATACAGCTTATCACCCCCAGACGGACGGGCAGTCGGAGCGGGTGATTCTGATATTGGAGGATATGTTGCGAATCTGTACTTTGGATTTTGGAGGAGTTTGGGGACTAGTAGTTACTTTGATAGAGTTCTCATACAACAATTGCTTTCAGACTACGTTTAACGTGGCACCCTATGAGGTGTTGTACGGGAGGTGTATGACACCATCTTGGACAGATGCGTCTGATCGGGTTAAGTTGGGACCCAAGCTTTTTGAGGAGTCTACGGCAAAGATCAGATTGTTATAGGCGCGGATTAAAACCGCGAATGACTACACCACTGTTTGTACGAACCGTCGCCGTAGGGCTCTGGAATCTGAGTTTGGTAATAGAATTTGATTGGAGATAGCACCGTTCAGAGGAACAATAAGATGTGATAGGCGGGGCGAGTTACCCCGAGTTGTATCGGTTATTATGAGTTTCCAGAGTAAGTTGTTAGGTTGATTTTACCCCCCAACTGCTTCTCGTTTTATGTGGTATCTTCCAGGATAGCTGTTGTGGATCGGTTAGATTTAGGTTCGATCGTCTGGGGTTGTCTGGTAGAAATACTGCAACTGTCTCGGGTGCAATAAGATGCACCCGGAGGGTGGGAC
This sequence comes from Stellera chamaejasme, assembly GCA_024586325.1. Classification (NCBI taxonomy): domain Eukaryota; kingdom Viridiplantae; phylum Streptophyta; class Magnoliopsida; order Malvales; family Thymelaeaceae; genus Stellera; species Stellera chamaejasme. The sequence continues at coordinate 18,886,981 of CM044980.1, read as the reverse complement.
GCCGTGAGGCTCTGTATGGTAGTCTAAACTACCACTCCCGCCGCACCAGTACGGTGGCCCGATTGTTCTGGGTTAGAGGAATGGTTGTATATTCGGGCTGGTAGTGTCACCTGTCTGGTTGGTTCAGGCTACTCTTGGAGGACCAAGAGTTCTAAGGGGGAGAATGTTACGGTCACCCCGAGCGGGTTGCGGCAAGGTGACCGGGGGCTCCGGTTTTAGCTGCGGTCACGTTTTCGGCGTTCAGACGGCTTCCGAGCCCTATCCGAGTGTCATTTTGGCGAACCCTTCCGTATTTGAGGTCGTGTGGGTCCCCCGGACGTTTCCGCCGAAAATATTTTTCTGGCGCCGGGGGGTTGTCGGGGTCGCCTCGGGACGTACAGCGGGCTCGGTAGCACTCTCGAGATCTCAGTTTGGGAAGCCGTTTGTAGTTTTGGAGTCGTGGTGACGTCCCGGAGGTGTTTGTGGAGTTTAATATTTGGGACGGGACGTTCGGTTCCGGGCGACTCCCGGGGCTCGGGACGGGAATCCCGGGGCTCGGGATGGAAATTTTCTGTCGGCTTTGGGGTAAGTTGTGTTTGAATTTAAGATGGAATTTATGGGTATTTTTATAGAATTTTGGAGTGACGGAATTTCGGTTCAGGTTGTCACGCTCGCACGTCGGGTTTCGGTTCGGGTTCAGCGAGCTCGGTAGGACACTCCGGAAAGGCAAATGAATTTCTGAAAAATGTTCTGTGCATGTTATAATATTCTGAAGATTGTGTCCGAGTTTCATTAATTTTGGAATTCGGTAATTATTTTTGGGCAAAAAGAATTGGAACTTTCGGAGAAATTGGGAGCTAATTAGTAATTGGCTACAAAAATCAAAATAATTCAGCATGGGCAGCAGCCTACTTTCGGCTGAATGGAGGAAAGATAAGGGACACTTGTCCCTTAATGATTTAAGAGAAAAGAAAGGATATATATAAGGGTTATTATTATTATTACATGAAAAAAAAATCTATTTCATTTCTTTCTTCTTCTCTTCTTCTTCCTTTCTTCTTCTGCCGCCATGAACTTCAAGCTCCAAGCTCCATGGTCTTCTTCATTTCTGGGCTGTTCCTTCAAGGAGTTGGATCCTAAGTGTGGTAAGTATCCTTCTCATCTCTCTTTCCAAGCTAAAAACAAGATTTGATGAGAAAAGAGAGGGATTTGTGGAATTTGAGTTTGTTCTTGACTACCACCTAGGATGATTCTCTTGCTTCCATCTTTTAGTATGTTGATCTTGGGCTTGAGAGGAGTAAGAATCTATGGTTGGATTTTGGAAAAACTCCTTAGTTTGAAGAAACCCTAAATGCCGAATTATTGATGTGTGAATTCGAGCTCTCGTGCAAACAGTGCGGCCACGCACAAATATGTGCGCATGTGCAAGCTTGCAGCACAGGTTGTGCACAGCTTGTGCGCAGGCGCACAGCCTTGCGCACAGGTTGTGCGCAGCCTTGTGCAGCAAGATGCCTTGCGCACAGCCTTGTGCGCGACCTTGTGCGTGCTGACGCAAGCATGCTACTTGCGCACATGAGCCAGTGCACGAGCTTGTGCAGACAATGCCAGCTTGCGCAAGACTTGCGCACACAAGTTGCACATGCCAAAACTCACCCAAGAAGAACTTAGATATGAAGAGAAGTAAGTTCCGATGAAGGGGAAGACTAATTTTTGTTGAAATATCATTTTCGGGTTAGAAATGAGAAAGTTAGATTTATACGAGTTTACCGGGAAAAGTGTCTGGAATACGGGTTTAAGGGTTGGAATACGTTTGTGGGGGTTGGAATAACAAGGTTCGAGCTCGGTTTGTAAAACCGAGCTTTCGTGGAATTTTCCGGAAAGTGCGGGTTTGTACGAAATTTCTTTCGGAGTTATTAGGATGTGTTCTAACTCAACTATGGTTACCTGACTTGATTACGCATTGGTGGAGTAGCGTGGAACCTTAGGAGCCAAGTTGGGCATTACGGGTCGGAAGTCGGGATTTTCCGAGTGTTGGGCTGCGGGGCGCGTATCCGAGGTAAGGGCTTAATTTGGTAAAATGTATGTTTGTTCCGTTTCAAGGCCGGATGACCTTAGAGGCCCGGGTTCCTATTCTTACGTGTATGGTTATCGGGTAATGTTACTTACATTTATGTTTATGTATTTTTGTTATTACTATATGTTACATTACGTGTCCGCACCGAAGGGGTGCCGACATTCGCGTATCCGCACCAGGAGTGCCGACATTTCTTACGTGTCCGCACCGAAGGGGTGCCGACATTCTCGCGTATCCGCATCGAGTGCCGATACTTACGTCGTGACCCTACGGCAGTTTGGGGCTCGCGACCCCGGCCCGGTACCGTGCTTCGCTCGCTCGATCTGTATATTCTGACCTCTGTTGAGGGCTGTCGTTACGGGTCGTTCTGGCGGTTGGACCGCATATGTTGGTTTCTGATTTTCGTTATATTTTATGCTTATATGTACATGCATAAGTTGTGATATTCTGTTTTGCGAGTTGATTGTTGCCACGTGGGCAAACCGCACTTTTACCTTAAGCCCTTACCGGGTCCTTTCGAGGACTCACCCTTTCATTTGTTTACCATCTTTCAGGGCGATCGACAAGCAACCAGCGGAATAGAGATCCGCGGTGCTTCGGACATTCAGGTTACAGCGGCAGAGTACCACGTGCGGGAATTCTTGAGCGAGAGGCTTCTGATTCCGCACTTAGGTATATTTATAGGATTTTGTTTAATGGCTCTGTAGCTGTAGCTGCATGCATGTAGGTCAGATCATGAATTTGTATATGCCATATGATCGGAAATATATTCTGCCTTTGATGTTTTCTGAGTCGAGGGCGGAGCCCCGACTTGCCTATATCGGATTTGTTATGATATGAATTCAGTGTTTCTGTGGTTGTTGCGATGTTTGATGTTTGATACCATGAACTGCATGCTTGGTAGAAGTTGGAGTTACTAGTATGCTTGCCTTGAACGAGTATCTGGGTTGCTAGTTGCCACTTGGCTACTTGTTATTTGAGCTCGATGCTCCGCCGCGTTTCCGCCGTAATTCCTGTTTCCGACGTCGCGGCCGGCTTCGCCTCCGCAACCGGGCGGGGTGGCTGTGACATAAATAAGGAGCTGGGCAGCGGCTACAAAATGAGAATTTGAAAGAATATAGAATAAGGATATACAAACAAGAACCAATCCCAACGAAAAGGCAGAATAAATTGGATTGGTAAGTAATACTACTCCCAGTCCCCCTAATATAAGACCCGATCCCAGTAAAACTATAAGAAATTTTTTTCATTATCAGCCAAACAAAGAGAAAGACCTTATCTCATTCTTTTAATTTAAACCAAAAAAACGGAACCTTAAGAATTGGTAATTTCTCTTTATTTAATAGAATAGGGCGGTTACCTACTCAGTTTTTCTTTGAGGTGAATTCAAAATTGTTCGAATTGTATAATCATCAATTACTGACATTGGTAAACGGCCCAAAGCAATTTGATTATAATTCAACTCGTGACGGTCGTAACATGAGTAATCCAATAAAACTTTCGCGGGCGAATATTTACTCTTTCAATATCTATTTGAATTGTCGGGTTATCTCACGACCTCTCAGAATTCGGATAAAAAAGATTGGTCTCTGGTTTATTCCGCCATCCCACCCATGAATCATTAGAATTCTTTTTTATTTTTAAGAGAATCCTCTGCATTTACGGGTTTCGTCATTCCCATCGCTTCTTGATTAATGGTTAGGTCTGAATTTAACAATGGAGCCCCCAATCAAATTGTTTCATTTTCTCTAGAATCAATCTTCTCAGTCTTTATAGATAGGTTTTAGGAATAAAATAAAGAAATCCTATTTAAAATGATTTTGAAAATGATTTGCTTTACAATTGAAAAAGGTGAAAAAAGGATTTTTTCTATTCTTAGGTTTCATTTTTTTTAAGTTGAGTAAAAAAGAAAGAAAAAGTCAAAATCAAATTGAATTAGATATGTTTGGCATGTTTTTCTTCTTTAAATTCCCCTCCTTTGTCATTTACTATTTTAACTTATTCATCTTGGTCACTAACGTTTTGTTTGTCTTGTTTCAGGTTATTACAAGTTTGCTTTCTCACAATCTAGGCCTAAGTCCAATTAACTAAAATTAACCACTTTGTTTCACTACGTCGATGAAACATGCCTTACCGCGGCCCAACCCGTGGTAAGGCCATGGTAATTACTGCAGACATGGCCTCGGTAATTTCCGTGGTAAAATTGCCCGCGGTAGCAATATTTACAGCGGCTAGAGCCGCGGCCTTGCCGCGCTGCCAGGCGGCAGCAAGCCTGTGATGGCGGAGCCTCCCTCCACCGCGGCCTGGCTGCGCCCACGGCCGCGGTAAACGTTTTTTAGCAAAAAATAAAATAATTTAATATAATAATTACATAATTGTTTTTATATTTATAATTTTAATTTAAAATGTATTTAAAAATTAATATCAAATGCAATAATATCTATATATATAATAAATTGTTAATTTACACCAAAATCTAAATAATATTTACAAAAATCCTAAAAATTGTCGTTTGGGTTTGCGTTTGGATCAGTGTTAAGATAATTAACAAAGTCGTCATCCTGAACCCCCGTAAGCCCCTCTGTGAATGACCTCCGGTGCGGCTGCGGGATCGGCATCTCCGAACGATAATCCCCTTGGGGATGTGTGAAGCCCAGGCCCAAGTCAACATTGGGCTGCTGCTGGAAGGGCTGAGGCGGCACCTGCTGGTAGGGCGACGGCTGTTGGAAGTGCTGAAGCGGCGGCTGCTGGAAGGGCTGAGGCCGGGATGAAGATCCAACTGACAAGTGCGGTGGCGTCGCGTTAAACGGGATGTACCCCCTAGAACGCATAACCGACCAGATGTTGTTGACGGCTGAATTGAAGGATCGCAACGCGTCCGTCTTCCAAGCCTCAAGAGCAGCATCCCAGACCTCGAGCGCCGTAACCCGGCATCTGAGATCACGGATCTCATCCGTATCCCTCCGATGATGGTCCTCCAGCTCAATCTCGCGCTGAAAGTTAAAATTTTAAAAAATTTAACATCTGTAATATAAAAAACAAGTCAAATTATAGAAGTTAATAAAACGACAATTTAATTACCTGAGATCGCTGAGGTGGCTCGAAGCGCTCCAGATGGCTAATCTGGGGCGGGACACCGACCCAGCGTCCTCGAGTGGGTTGGCCCACGACGGATCTGTAGATCTCGTCATCGATCGCTGGGAACGGCCCATCTGGCCCATACTTGTCAATGAGACACGTCCTATACTCATCCTAAGTAATATTACAAATAAACTTACGTTAAATAATATTGAAAGAATCAATAATTTGAATTGAGGAAAATAAATGAATAATACGAGGACAGCCGATTCCTTCCCAAGCCATGCCTCCCCAAACTCTTCCTGACGCAGCCGGCGCCCAGCTTCTTTGCACTGTCCAATAGTATTTATGAAATAATTAATTTTTTTATAAATTAAATAAATTAAACTTAGATGTTTAAATGTTGAACTGGTTAAAGGAGATTACCAAGTCTTCATAAACTCTATGTTTGGACTTGTCGCCAAACGACCTGATCGTCGGACGATTCCTTCCCAAGCCATGCCTCCCCAAACTCCTCCTGACAAAACCGGCGCCCAGCTTCTTTGCACTGTCCAATAGTATTTATGAAATAATTAATTTTTTTATAAATTAAATAAATTAAACTTAGATGTTTAAATGTTAAATTGGTTAAAAGAGATTACCAAGTCTTCGTAAACTCTATGTTTGGACTTGTTGCCAAACCTGATCGTCGGACGATTCTCGCTCTTCGCATTCTTTTTGTTCTTCTGGGATTCCTCCTTGAAGTCGTTGCTTTTGTAATACTCGAGCAGCATCCTCCACTTGTTCGGGTTGATTCGAGCCGGGATGAGCAGTAGCCAATCCAGGTAGGCAAGATTGTCTGGATCCAGCGGATGTTGTCGTCTGCACTTCTTCCGGATGTTGTTCTGCGTGTTCTGGTAGAACTCCGCAAATCGGGAGTGCAACTTCTCCAAGAAGCCCGGCTCATCCCACATATGTTGTTCCTGTTAATTATTAAAAATACATCGTCATTATCCTACGTAATTTATAACAAGTATTAATTAATTTAACATATCAAATATTAATAATTGTTAAAATACCGCGAACTTATCTGCCCAGGTGGCGAGCTCGTCCGCCGTCTGCTGGAAGTATTTGGGAGGGAATCCAGAGAAGCGGTTCGCGCAAACATTAGAAATCGCTTTCGTGATCTGCTCTGAATGCAAACTGCATATAAACACAAACCGTAATAAGTATTGAAACATGTAGAGACTTACTGTGCAATGCGAACTATGAGGCGTCCATCAGGGCCCGGGACTGGCGGCGGTAGTGGGGGTGGGGCTGGGCCACTATGCGTGGCCGCTGCGGTGGAGGTGGAGCGTCATCAGGAGGTGCATCCTGATGCACTGAATCGCTGGACCTCGCAGGAGAGTCCTTCATACTCGATCGAGATAACCTCGATGATCGACCACAGGAACGACGGGAGAATGTTCGTCCCTGGGAACCTGACCCCAACTCATCCCGGCCTGAACCATCTCGGGGGTCGGGAGTAGACGCCATAACTCAAAACATTTAACAACGTACATAAATAAAAACTTTTTTCTCCTCGAAAAACATTTAACAAGGTATTGATGCTGATCTAACAAGGTATTCATGCTGATCTAACAATGTATTGATGTCGATCTAACAAGGTATTGATGTTGATCAACATAATTCTATAAAATTAACATAATTCATAAAATATTCATATTTTCTAAAAAAAATTAAATTGTTTTTTAGATCAACACCCAAAAAGTTTCAATTTCACCCCAAATGTTTTCAAACTTTACAATTTCGCCCTAAATGTTTTCAAAATTTTCAGTTCAACCTCCAAAGTTTTCCGGAAGTTTCATTTTCGCCCTAAAAGTTTTTAAAATTTTCAATTTGACACTAAAATTTTTCAAAATTTTTAGATACACCCCCAAAGATTTTAAAATTTTCATTTTCACCCCAAATGTTTACAACACTCCAAATTTTGTACAAGTTCAACAAAATACAAACAATAACTTGATAAAAAGTGTTATAATTTCCATAATTAATAAAATTTCTCAAACTAACAACTCATTAAATACAACTAATTTAATAAAAAAACTCACAAAAATTCATAATAATCCAAAAACTTCAGAAAAATAAAAACTAAACAAAAATTCATCCACCACTATCTAAATGCAACTCAATAAATAAAAACTAAACAAATTAATTGCAACTAAAAAAATTAGAAAAAAATAGGAAAAAACCTAAATGTAGTTACCTCCTGTTTTGGTGACGGAGTTGGAGTTGAAGATGCAAATGAGGATGGAGGAGCACCTGAAAAAAGCCAAAAAACCGAAAGTTAGAAAAAAATGAAAGATATGAGAAACAAGCTTTTTAACAGATAATAACAAAGAAAAACGCATACCTGAAGTTTCTTGGTGGCTAGACGGCTCTAGGACGGTGGAAATCGGCCAGAATCGCCGGCGGGTGTGAGGAGAGGAGGAGGGCGGTGGTTCCGCGATTTGGAGAGGGGAGAGGAAGAGGCCGATGGTTTGAGGAAGAAGTTGAAGGGTTGGGTCGGTTTAAAAGGGCTTACAGCGCGCGTGGTCGGGGTTCACTGTGGCCTTACCGCTCCCCAAGCCGCGGTAAGGCCCAAGCCCACGGGCTTACCGCGTTTTGGGGTGCGGTAAGGCCGCTGTAAGCCCAGATGGTGCCAATTTCAACTTTTTTCGTTTCCCCCCGATTTTGCAAACGTGCGTGGATATTGTCGGCCCCACGGGCCCACTTTAATGCGGCCCAAATTTGTACCGGTGCGCGTTAAAAAATTATAATTTGATCCAAATGTTTTGAAAACTTGCAATTTGATCCTAGATTTGTAATTCCATCCATTTTTCAAAATCATACAATTGGAACTTAAAATTGCTGTTTGTCCAAAGATACAATCAACTTAATTTAAGATTGTTGTGGAATTACACCATACAGTTTACTATATTTCCACCAGATCATCGTCATTGTCATCTTCTTCCGGTTGATTTCCAAATGTTCTATGTGCTCGGGATGTGCATGATGATCCAATAATAATGGGGTCGCAACTGGTCTTGGGCGTATACTTTCACCAATTTTCGTTGACTCTTGCAACGGTTTAGCCGTACCTATCTCCGGCTCTTGCATCGGATCATCCTTAAAGCGTCTCGGTTTAGTTTTGAAAACTGTCCACCATTTTTTTAGATTTTATCTCTTTGAAGGGTATTCGAGGTAAACCACTTGTTCTGCTTGGCTGACAAGAATGAATGGATCTTCTGGATAAAGTCTGGATGTGTAGTCAACATCGATGATCCCCGAAAGTTTATCGTAACGGATGCCTTTATTCGTACAAAACCACATACCCTTGAACACAGTAATACTCAAGTTATTCCTATACTGAAGGACAATGATGCATGGTGAGATGTTCCATCGAGTCAACGAATGATGGAGGGAATATTTTCTCAAGTTTGCACAGTGTAATGACGATAAATTCATCCAACTGTTCGACATCTTCCAATGGAATATCCTTTGAACAAATTAGCCTGAAGAATTTGCTGAATTCAGATATTGTAGTCCAAATACCGTCATCGAGATAGCCCCGCAAAGTAATTGGAAGCAACTTTTGCATGACGACATGACAATCATAGGTTTTCATATTGTAGAACGTGTTACTGGACATATTAACACACCTCCCAATGTTAGAAGCATAACCGTCTGGAAGTTTGACGGTATGCTTTAATCAATAGCAAATACTCGCAGTCTGATCTGCATTTAAAGTATATGTCGCATTTGGTTTGAACGGTTCTTTCCTAACGGGATCAGTCACCAAATGCAATTCAGGGCGCAGTCCTAGATCTTCTAGATCACGTCTCGAATTTGCGTTGTCCTTAGTTTTCCCTTTCTGATTGACAACTGTGTAGATAACATTTTCAAAACAATTTTTCTCAATATGCATCATATCGAGATAATGTCTAACTTTCAAATCTGCCCAGTATGTTAATTCCAAAAAAATCAATTTCTTAATCCAATTATGCTCCTTCCCGAATGTCTCTGCCCTCATGTGATCCCATGGTATCCCGAATGGTGGGAACACAATGTTCTGAACCTCGCTTAATATCTGGTGGCCTAATTTAAACTCACATCTTCGCCTACGATCTGTATGTTTCCATGATTGCTTGTTGTTACGGAGAGTATGTCGTTGTGGTAAAAATCTTCTATGACAGCCAAACCAACTCATTTTCTTTCCGTGAGTCAGCTAAAAACTATAAACATCCTCCATATAGTACGGGCATGCAAGTCTTCCATTCGTGCTCCACCCTGATAACATTCCGTACGCCGGGAAATCACTAATTGTCCAAAGCAGACATGCCCGCATGTTAAAGTTCTGATTACGATGTGCATCCCAAGTTTCCACGCCTGTATTCCATAGATGCTTCAACTCATTGATCAGCGGACGTAAAAACACATCAATGTTACGGCCCGGTGACTTTGGGCCAGGGATTAGCAATGGCATGAACGTGTACGCCTCCTTCATGCATAAATCAGGAGACAAGTTGTAAACCACGATGAAAACAACCCACATAGAATATGATTGTCATAAGTCTGACAACGGGTTGAAACCATCTGTACATAAACCCAATCGAACATTTATATAACAACATGCAAAATCAGGATAACACTCCTCAACGTGTTTCCATGCCTCGGCTTGGGATGGATGTCCAATAATACCCATCGAATTTTCACTAGCTCTAAGATGATACGTCATAAATTTAGCCATTCTCGCGGACTGGTAAAGCCGTTGGAGCCGCTCAGTGATTGGTAGATAATGTAAAATCTCTTTAGCTTTTGGTTCCTGATTCACCTCACGTTCTTCGAACCGTTCCGCACCACATACTCTACAATTGTTTAAGTTTTCATATCTACCATCAAACAACATGCAGGTGTTCTCGCATGCATGAATCTTTCTGTATGGTAAACCCAACTCTTTCATCATAGCTTTTGTACTACACATGCTCGTAGGCAAAGTTGCCCCTTCTCCAGGCAGTATTTGATTGATAAATTCAATCAACTCCGAGAAAAAAGCGTCAGATACGTTATGTTCACTTTTAATGCTCAAGAACTTGGAAATAACAGACAATTTTGTGTGCTTATCAGTACATCCCTCATATAAAGGTTGCGACGCATCACGTAATAAATCAAAAAAAAATTGAGTCCTTTGATTTGGCATTTCGAGTGTGACGTCGTTCTCATCCATCTGATGCATATCATCACCCTCAAAATTATTATTATGATCACGAATCCCAAATGCCTCACGGACCATTTCACGGTAATCACTCCTTCCTTCATTACTCTCAATGAATTACTCGTACTTGCAATATTCGATGATGATGACGATGCCACATCAAATTGATAACCTCGATAAACATATAGATTTATTTGACATCGTTCACCATGATAATGCCACACATGATAATTCGGTTGAAATCCATCTAACAGTAAATGATTGTCAATCGTTTCTCGATCATAATAATATCTATTTTTACATTTTCTACAAGGACATTTCACAAATTGTTCTCCTTTTTCCCGAGCAACAAGAAACGCATAATTCAGGAATTCTAGAAGCCCATTCCAAAACCTCTGACTAATATCGCGAGTCCCCTCCTGAAAATGTTTATACATCCAATCACGTTCTTCGACCATTATACAATTCCTATAATTATATCAATGAAACAATACGACAAATATTAAGCATAACAATTATATAATATATATTCAGCACAGAACTTAATTCAAAAATTTTCACTACCGTTTTTTCTCTTAATTCAAGGTGCATGGGTCCTATCTATTCATAAAAGTACTATTAGTTAATCAAACTTTTATCTTGTGTAAGTAGAAACTGATATAATTACGTACATTTCGGCAGCATTTCGTCTTAGTTCCTCGTTATACCATTTCTCCAGAGAAACGCATAGAGCAGGTATAAAGAGGAACAAGATGAAATATTGCATCCGAAATTTACGTAATTCTTATCATTTCTCCATACACAATCATAAAAGATTAATTAACCGATAGTATACTTTTACAAACTGTCCAGTGGGACAATCCATGAAAACTTTGTAGAATATATAATTTTACAGTTATTTCAATACTTTGAAATAAATCGTAAAATAATATATTACTACAATTTTTCATAGACAATGGTTCATGTGTATTATGGCTCATGAACTACATTAGTTCAATTACATAATTAAGCAACTGAAATACATATATAAATAAATCTAAAAAATAATATTTGTTACCTAAAAGAGACACAATAACTGTCGGGGTTTGATCTTCAATAGAAATCACCGGATGATATATACTTTCTTCAATTAGTAAGAAATTCAATGGAAAAAATTGAAAGGAGGGGAAGAAAATGGTTAAGTGTTGTGTGTGAAATCGGAGGGGGAGGTGTTGTTTATGTAGGGAACATTTACTGCGGCCATGACCGCAGTAGACGGCCGCAGTAAGGGGCTGGTCAAAGTGCCTCGTGGACCACGAGGCGTTACCGCGGTCGTACCGCGCCGTCGGACGCGGTAAACGTGGCTCGCTGCCACTTTACCGCGCCCAACAATTTACCGTGGCCTTATGCGCGGTAAAGGCCGCGGTAAAACATGTATCATCGACGTAGTGTTTGAAATAAAAAATAATCATTTGCATTAATTTACAGGAATCGACTTTTATTTTGTTTTAAAAATTATTTTCAGATAAATTGGGTGTCTAATTAACACCTTCCTAGTTTATACTCAATCCCCGGACTTAAAATCTCCGAATTTCGTGGAAATTGCCTTTTTTCTAAAATATGGAGTGAAATCAGGTTTTCCTTGGTTTTTTCCGCATTTTTCAAAAATTAAGGTGGAGGCTTCCTCGATTTTCCAAAAATTGGCGAAAAAGCTCCCTGAGCGGCCCTCCTGCTCAAAGTTATTGATAGAAGCTATGCTTTATATAGCATAAGAATTACAAACCTAATAGGAGTAGAAGTTAGCTAATAGATTGAGTCGAGCTAGGAATCCTACATTGTGTTTAAGAGACTTAACTTCTAGCCTAAGTTAACTCTGAAATGTTGAGTCAACACAGTAATATAGCTAATCTAATACATATCTAACAAGCTTGAGAGTGGGTGTCTATTTACCACATATGTGGAAAAACACATACCATGAAAATGTCAAATTTAGCCTCTTAATAAATCTCTACAAAGGGTGTTTTAGTCTTTTAGTTTAATAGATTAGTTAGTTGAGTTAGTTAATTAGTAGTACATTTAGGTATGTATTTTTCCACATATGTGGTAAATAAACGTACTCAGCTTGAGATTAGTCGATTCGGGCTCGGTGCGGTCCATTTACAAGACTCCTTGCACTCCAAAGTCACATACCACTCCAAATGCAAGTTTGTTAAAACTTAACAATCTATCACCATCGGGATGACAAACTTTCATTCAAAGGTTTGTTTAGACCGATGTACGGACACGATTCCCAATGACCTATGCGCTGAAATTAAGTTCTCTATTATCACTCTAGTATTAGGTCAGGGGTACTAATGTAAAGTGCTGAGAAATAGCTAATTACACAAGACAATTTTAATTTACACTAAAAAAACTATAATTAACAAAACCATTTGGAATGGAGAGAGTACTTCAAGTGGCTATACCCCAAATAACTCTCAAAGAGATAGTAACTCTTAAATTTATTGTCAAAGGACTAGGAACTCAATTTGGCATATTAAGACTATTTGTTATTTTATTTTATTTATTTATGTAGTCACATATGTGAAGTATGAAGTGTGTGAATTTAGGAAATTCCTAACATATTCTTGGTGCACTTAGGCTATAAATGTATACCTAAGCTCCTCACATTGTAGATAACACTTTTTACAAAGCAAAATTTTATGAGACTACAGGCAATTTGGTTGGACTTCACGATGTAAAGTCAAAGACTTAAATCAGGTACACTTTTAGAGGAAATCACTAAATTGTCATTTTCTTTCTCATTTTTGGGCCATTATCAACTGAATTTGAGTCCAAATGTGTTAAGCCGGCTTTACACTTCCCAAAGGACCCTAAGTTTCTCCTTGGTGAAAACAAATACTCTCACAAAAGTTATTTTGCCACCAATCTCATCCAAAGTTTACTTTGGTTTAGCATGAACGTTATTGCCATTCACACCACAGAATGGAGGTGATGACCCCATCATCTATCCCAATAACTTCCACCACCATTCTTGAGCATTATTAATATGATCACCATTCCCACGTTGTTTGGAGGATTTAGTAGTTTCAAGGGGCAACCATGGAAGAAACTTATCATTATTCTTGCTTCTCACAAGCTAAGATGAAGGGATAATGGCCAAATTCATGTTCCACTGACACCACCAATGGAACATGTATTTAAAACGTCATTGTAGATTTTATTTTGAGGAAAAAAAAAGGAAATGAAGGAGCCCTCTTAAGAAGCCCTGCTATCACAAGAACTAAGTAATTATAGGATATGGAGAAATTTCAAAAGAACTACACCTAACTTCAATTTCCCACTACCCTACCCTCGTAATTACTCCCTCTGTTGAAAAAGAAATGAAACAGTTGACTTTTGATGTCAATTTGACTTCAATTTATCAATATTATTTCTTAATGGAAAAAATATATAAAAAACCATACTCCCTATGCCCTAAAAAAATATATGAGTTTGTTTTTGTTATTTCACAGTATTTAATTAATCTATGATTTTTTTTCTCATGAGAGCTTACGCATTTTAAGTTAACTAATTCTTATCCATATCATAATTTGATGTATAAATTTTCTAAATATATTTTTTTTATGAATTTGTTTTCACTATTTATCTTTGTAAATATTTTAGTCAAACAGTGAATCTTGAAACATGAAAATCAAATGCATGTATTAATCGAGGATGAAGGGAGCATTTATAAAGTTGAGATATCAACTTTTTAGTTATATAATAAAAGTTTCAAATTTATAATTTGTAACTATAAGACGCACATTTCCAGGAGCAAGAAATGTCTCTGCTAGGGTTTCATGGCCTCTTCACATTGGACATTGTTGGATTACTTGGCTTCCTCATTCATCAGCATCAAGTCCGATTGTCCCCAACTTTATCTTCTGATTTATCCCTGTCGTTTCATTCAAAACTAAATTATGGAAGCTAGAAAGGTAACGTGGAGGCCACGTTATGGCTAGGCCAGTTCTTCGGCTTTCCATGAAAATCGGTGGACTGGCGGCGGAATTGGGGAAGAGGGAGGAAGAGAGCCGGGAGAGGGAAGGTGGAACCGAGGGGATCAGGTGGGGTAGTGGTGGTAGGGAAGGGCAGCGGCGGTTCACTGGCGATGGGAAAGGGCCGGGCTGGGAGGGAGAAGATGGCGGTTGCGCTAATCGCAGTGCTACCGGTGGTCCTGGATAGCTAGCGGTTTCGGCCACAGCCGATTGAGGCTATGATCAAGTTCTGGCCACTTGCTCCTGCGGTACTCCATAGTCTGAATTAGCAAAGCTGCTAACAGGTACTTTTTATGTGTCTGTGCTGGGATTAATTGTGATTGGTTTGCATTACTGGGAGAAGGAAAGGAGTAAAAGACTTGAGGATAAAGCGGTGGATTCCTTTGCAATTATTTCGGTGGGTCCAAATGCTTAGTCGATTTGGATAGAAGAACTTTACAACATAGACGTACTACGCTTATGATACAAGAAGCTGCAAAATAGGTAAAATGCTCAAAGCTGGGACTAGAGGGTGTTCAGTCTCGCCCGAAGCCAAGATCGAAAAGGAAGGGGGATGATTAGGTAAAGAGTTGGTCTGGTCCTTGCAAAGCTTACAACTCAAAAGGCTGGGTAGTTTAAATTTATACTCAATTATTGGTTATGTTTCTTTGGACGCACGGTTTTTGGATTCTGTTTTTTGGCATAGCCTCCATGATACTGCAAATTTTGTGGACCAGGTTTACCATGAATATGTCTTGCTTATGCACAATTGTGATGCGGTAGTATCGTTTTGCTCGAAGAGAGCATGTCAGGGGTGCTGAAAGCGAGATTTTGATATATTATCCACCGCAGCTTTAATAGTGTTTGGGAGCCTTTTAAGGCAGTGTAAGACTAACCAATGTTTTAATAGTGTTTGGGAGCCTTTTAAGGCAGTGTAAGACTAACCAATGGTATAACATTGGTCTGTTAGGCAATAATCGTGTTTCGAGAGGCTTTAGTTATAAGTCTACTTTCATGTGTTGGTATGATAGTTTCTTCCATAAATAAAAGTATCGATTTCTTGCTTCAGAAAAGAAAAAGTTTCAAATTTATTTGAATTGATATAGAAATATAATCATAGATTAAACAAGTGTTGCATCCCTTGTCGGCTTGATCCATACAAAGAGATCACTTTAAAAGTAATTGAAAAATTCTCACCACATAAATAAGCCACAGTTTCATTCACATATTGACATCAAGGATTTACAGCAAAGAGAAAGCATTTTTGGCCGGAAATCATAACAAATTACACCGGATTCATGAGCGACACCACATCTCCATCAGATGAACTCATCTTTTTTATTAAAACTTTGTGATAATGTGTTCTCCGACTTCAAATGCATTTGATATATTGGGTCGTTATCAACTTACTGATATAAAGAAGCAAGTACTTCCAACAAAGAAGCAGTGAATAGCATTTGAGTTTCCTCATCTACGGCCAAGAACAGTGGTACGTGAACAAAGAGTGATTTTACCGCATTCTGCTCGGCAAAGCGCAGAGAATGATAGTACACATAGTTGCACACAAACCGACCTGCATCATCAGATGTCATCACCTCAAAACCCTTCTTTGACAAGGCATTGGTGATCTCCTCCACAGGAAGAGTGGTCTGTATCGATGTCGGAAACCGTTGGGTTAGAGGCAGAAGCTCAAGACATTTGGAAATCATGACTTTGTTGCAAGTCATATAAGCTACAATGTATAACTAGCGAGGACTTAAACCGCAACTTTGAAGAAATCACGATAAGAAGAACGCATGAGGCAACTGGTCTATCAACAGACATACAGCTGATAAATCACATGGCACAGCAAGTTCTCGTATCACTTCCTTGTTTCTAGCTAATTTTCCAATATGAGACAATATACCATGAACAAATATTCCCCGAGAAAAGGCATATGCTGTGACAATGCACTGACCAACTTTGTGCGCAACACACGAGAAACATGGTACATTCCAAATTCTACTCAGAATTTGCAAGTTGTATTGGACATTAACAGCTACATTTACAAAATAAATATGTAAACAATTGCAGAAAATGAAAGCTACCTCACGCACACGGGAAATGCCACCATCTGCGGGAATAATAGGTACTTTCTGGAATAGAAAACAGAAACATTTAATGAAAAAGAAAACTTGACACTGAAGTGTGGGAAGAGTAGGGTATCGACACATTAGACATTATGTAAAAAAGTAACGACTAACCTGTGGTTTCCATCCCAACTCATCAGGACAACGAAAAGTTGCTTCATTCACAGCTTGATTCTCAATAGCAAACTTAGTTGCACCACTATTGACTCCAAAATGTAGCTGAAGAAATTGTTTTCTTTGATTAGAAAACTTAACTAAATTATCTAGAAAGTCCCAAAGAAACTATTAAAAAGAGAAAATCTAATGTATCCGTCAATTCTTTTTCAATAACGCAAGAACCCCTATTAAACAACAGGAAACACGATGCATTTGATTGCAAGAAAGACAAACTTTAGAGTTCCTTTAAAGTTTAATCAAAGGAATGCCTTTCATGTTGATGCATTGTGAGAAAAAATTAAAAGGGGAGAAGCTAAGGTCCTGTTTAGTTGTGGAAAATAATTTTCATTTTCCTTTTCCGTTTCAGTTTTCATTTCCTATGTGTAATTTTTAAATTCAGTTTTTAGAAAACGTGTTTAGTTGTTTCATATGGAAAACAGTTTTCTGAAAATTAATTTTGAAAAACGCGTTTAGTTTAGAAAATTCTCCAACATAGAAAAATACATGTAAATATATTCATGCAACAATTCAACATCTATTAACAGTACAATTTCAAATTTGAATATGTATATCAATTACGTCGACGATTCCTTCGCTCGTTCCATATCCTTGTGGCTAACTCCTCTCTCATACTTCTCATTTGAGTTGTTTGAGAAGAATCAACTTCGACCACTTGCTCAACACGAAACCATCTTCACCCTCACTATCATGTCCTCCCTCCTGAACTCGGTAAATATTTTATCTAATTCATCCGGATGAAGTTGTGCAATACACAACATGCGATGGGGATCAACTACTACACAAGAAGCGGATAACTATATATATGCTTCAATATTGAAAATCTTTCTTCAATACACCAAATGTCCTTTCTATTACATTACTTCTTCTGCTGCAATGTGATAGAAAGGGCATTTGGTGTATTGAAGAAAAGATTTCCAATATTGAAGCATACATATAGTTATCTGTTTCTTGTCCAGCAGTTGATCCCCATCACTTGTGTGTATTGCATAACTTCATCCGGATGCAAGATGAAGCAAATGAAATATTCACCGAGTTCAGGAAGGAGGAAATGATAGTGGAGGGTGAAGATGGTTTCGGTGTTGAGCAAGTGGTCAAAATTGATTCTTCTCAAACAGCTCAAATGAAAAGTATGAGAGATGAGTTAGCCACAAGGATGTGAAACGACTACTAGCGGAGGAATCGTCGACGTAATTGATGTACATATTCAAGTCTGACATTGTACTGTTAATTGATATTGAATTGTTGCATGAATATATTTACATGTATTTTTCTAAGTTGAGAATTTTCTCAACTAAATGCATTTTTCAAAATTAATTTTCAGAATTTTTTTTCCATATGAAACAATTAAACACATTTTCTAAAAACTAAATTGGAAAATTACACATATAAAATGAAAACTAAAACGGAAAGGGGAAATTAAAACTATTTTCCACAACTAAACGGGACCTAAAAATTTCCATTAAAGGTTCAGGTATAATCCTCACTCTTAACAATATCTCCAGAGCTCCTTTAGAGTTTAATCAAAGGAATGGCCTTCATGTTGATATGAAAAACAAAATAAGCACAAAGTAATCAACTTACCCAAATAACTCTTCCAGAATTTGATGACTCAGATTCCTTCCCACTGAAAGCTGACTGCAATGTTTGATAGAGTACATTCACAGCCCCATTTCCTGCAGTCTCTAGGACATTGCAGCTGCCTAAAATCAGACCTTTTGGCAAACCCTTTTTCTTCATGTATTCTTTCAAATTATTAACAATTGTCTCGGTCGGGTTCTCTGAAACCCCATGGAATCTCTTAAAACCTGTTATATGGACTGTCACCGGAGATGGCCCTTCAGATCCCATGAGTCAGTGATCAAGTTGAACGAGAACAATGTGCTACAACATCAAAATAGTTGCAGGGTAAGCACCAAGTCCAAGCAATGAGAAATTCAGTAACTGAAACTATGTACATATAAAACAATGGACAACAGTATGCTACATGTTATACAAACTCTCATGTCAAACATTACTGAACAGATCAAAATTCAAATGAGCTTCTATAATTCAGGATCAATCATAATCAGTCACAACATCTTTAAGAACATACTTTTGCATGATCCATTGTATATCTGTAGTTATTCAAGAACAAGAACATCAAAATATTCATTCAGAAGACCTGAGTTAAAAATTTAAAATCTTTCTTCAAAGTAGCTAGAACTAAGTCCAGGAAACTCCTTTGTAAGGCTGGTGAAAAATGAGTTCTCAAACAACTTATGACAATCAAGCTAGAAGTTTTCGCAACTCAATCATGTCCATCACCCCTTCTTATTCCATCATGAATAAACATCAAATGTTCATCAATGGTATCCCGATAATAGCTTTAAGTCACTTTTTAAGTAATTTACACCAAAGTAGAACAGCTTAAAGGGATTCTAGAGTCCTTTAGTGATGACTGATACATTACCAAAATTGTTTGTGCCAGAGAAAACAGAGCAAGTGCCCTAAAAAGCACAGCAAAACCCAGCAAATAATACTGAAGTGTTCCTCATCTGTGCACATGCATCCTAAAGCAAGAATTTTTACTAAAGAATGTCAAAAGTGCCGAAACCGGACTATAACCATGAAAAGAAAAATGAAAACTTTCCACAGTTATCCACAAATTTTACTCAGATCTT
Source organism: Stellera chamaejasme (assembly GCA_024586325.1). NCBI lineage: Eukaryota > Viridiplantae > Streptophyta > Magnoliopsida > Malvales > Thymelaeaceae > Stellera > Stellera chamaejasme. The sequence goes on along the minus strand of CM044980.1, from coordinate 18,867,656 downwards.
TCAATCGATTATGCGCACATGCATCCTAAACCCAATTAATCGACAAAAGTGGAGGGAGAAGAATCCAACAAATACTCAGATAACAAACACCTCAGAGGAACCAAAATCAAGCTCCAGAACACAAGGACTGAAAACAGAAGATATCACACGAAAATTGACATTAGTTAAGAGCTTCGGCTCACCTGGTCTCAGAGAGAGAGTGAGAGAGAGAGGGAGAGAGGAGAGAGGAGGGATGAAATGACTCAACAACTAATCTTATCTGTGAAAAGAAAATAAATGAAACGACAAAGGGTCGATCTGTAATGAAAGCTTTAACTGGCGATAGAGATTCCGATCAGATGAGAGAGATGTAGAAAGAGGCGAGACGAAGGTCACTTTCGTGGAAGATAAATGTGGTGGGTTTATTGTATGCTTTGCCTCTTGATCCATTATTAAATTTTGGATTATGATGGTGATCGACTTCCATTAGATATCTCCAACAGCTTCAAAAGTTTCTTTAAAATAGAGAAGCAAAAGTCATATTTTTCAAAAAAAAATATATTCCAAATTTCAACAACTCCATTAAAATTATGTATATATTACAAGAATAAAATATTTTACATATTTAAATAATAATTAATGAATTATTTGGAGAGACAAGAGAGGGGGAAGATGAGAGATACTTAAACCAATCATAAGTAGTCAAAAAAGAGAAGAGAGGAGAGAGGTTTAAAAAAAGTAAATTTTGAGAGGCTTTAACAAATTTAGAGAATGTTCCAAGGGGAAGATTGCCCATTTTTTCCCCTCATTCCTCATTTTGGAAAGTGAGATGGAGAAGCTGTTGGATAAAAAAAATGCTCAAAATTCTCCAAAAATGAGCATATCAAGAAAATGAGGAAACTATTAGAGATGCTCTTAGTTGTTATCGCCGGCAAGTTGATGGGTAACTGTGTTAAGATAAGATATCAATTATGTCAAAAATTGACCCGATCCAAGCAACTCGTCCGAACTCGACCCGTCCGAATCCAAATTGACTAAGAAATTCAATGATTTGAAACCCGAATAATCTGAACCCGACCACGTAGAGTTGGAGCCAAATGCCTTTGTTGCTGAGAAGGCAAGTCTGTCACACCCGTTACCCATTGGGTGTGGACTTGGCGAATTCCTCCGTATGGAAGGACTGCGGATGAACTTCACCACCTCCACTCCTTACTGCAGGGAGTTCATCTGGATAGTGCTAAAGAAGATACTTGGAGATGGAGTCTATACCCAAAGGATTTTCAGTAGCTGCTTTGGCAAAATTCATTAATGCGAACAATTTCCCCGCTAATTCGCCACCCTTTTAGCGGTCAAAGTTTATTCCAAAGAAGGTCTTGATCTTCTTTTGGCGTGCTCAATGTTGGTTCCTCCTAGCTCTCCTGCAATTACAGCGCAAGGACATTCCGATTCCTTCTACTGCATGACTGTTGTGTAACCAACTTCTAGAATCGGTGGATTGCGCTCTCTTTTGCTCTATCTATTTGGGATAAGATCCGCCTTTGGGTCGGGCTTCCTCCGGGAATTATTTTTTCTATTGAAGATGTTACTGATCATATTTTCTTTCGCCGATGTCCTTCGAAGGCGAAAGTTGCATGGCAAACTATTGACATTATCACAACTTGGGCAATTTGGAAAGCAATGAATCGTAAGGTGATGCATAATATCTCTTGGAGCTTGATGGCAGTCATCACAGAGGTTCAACTTCAATCCTTCCATTGGTTTAGTAGCAGAGGCCTGCCTTGTTCTTCTTCCTGGGAGGCGTGACTCCTAAATCCTCTAGGGTGTTTTGTGTGATGTCTCGTGTCTGGGGATGTCATTTTCCCCTCTAAGTGATGTCTTTATGTTCGTTACCCTCTTCTCAGGCCTGCTTTTGTCTTAAAAGCAACTGGTTATGCTGGTACATCTCTTTTAAAAAAAACAGAGATTTACCCCTTGTAGTTTCAAAAACAAAATCCGAAATAAGTTCGACCTGATTGCAATTGGCAATTCGAACCCAGAAAGACTCGAACTCGATTAACCTGAACCCGAACTGACCCAAATCTAAAATGACACGAACCCAAATAACCTGAACCTAAAATGATCCGAACCCGAAAGACTCGAAAATAAAATTAAGTCAAAAGATGTGGTTCAAATATCAACATTGTTTAATTTGATTAAAATCCAACTCACATACAATAAGGTAAACCTTTATGAAAATAGATAACATCGATGGAGTACTATGTAACCGAAACTCAAACTCAGAGAGTGTTGTCAACTCACTATCGATGTTAAGCTGGAGTTGGAGCTTGGAGTTCAATGGTAGATAAGTTAACGCTCGGTTGCGTGCAGGCTCCAAGCTGGCATGTGATCGTACTGCCTGAGTGGTTAAGCATCTAGATAGTCACTTACTCGCTGTCAACGTCAAGTTACAACTTGTAGTTTAGGGGCAGAGGCGAGGTTGCGTGTAGGCTCCCGGGTATGCAATGACTATGCGTACTCGATTTCAAATCAAAATAACCTAAAAATAGAAGGCCTTCAATCCGAACCTGACCAGAACCCAAATAAACATGAATGAACCTGACCCGAACCGAACCGAACCTGAAGCAATCTAAAACTCGAATGACCTGCACCCGACCTAACCTGAAATCAGGTCGACCTGAAGCAACTAGAAGCAACCCGAATGAACGGAACTTGAACCCGACCTGACCCGAAACAAACTCGACCGGAAACAACTCGAATAACCAAAACCTGACGACCCAAAATCATCTCAACCTAAAGTAATCCGAATGACCCGACCCGAATCTCACATGGCCCACCCGATTGACATCTCTAGTAACAGTGCTGAAAAATATACTCCATGCGTCCCCAATTAATTCTACACATTTATTTTTTGGGTTGTCCCTAAAAAATTATACACTTTCCTTAAATGAAAACTTCTCTACTTCAAAGTTATCAAACTATCTCTACTTTATCTTAACTTTTTCTATCTCATTTTATGTGCAACCTCCACTCAAAAGTAATTATGTCAAACTACATAAAATCTTACATTCATCTTGATCTCTGCGCCCACACAAAATGTAGAATTACTTAGGGATGGAGGGAGTAGTTAATTACAATCAGGTAAAAAACACCAAAAAATATGCACTAAACTTTCTAACACATCACAAATCGATCATTAAAATTTTTATCCAGTCGAATGAATTACGAAACTCTTGAAATTGTACCAATTTAGTCACTCCGTCCGATTTTTGCTTATGTTCAAAATAGAAGAATGACATTGATTGAATGAGAAGTTAAACCTAAATTTGTCTCTAAGTACTCGATTACAAAAATACACGCGTTAAGAGAATACCACGTCATTTTCCTCCACCCTAACCACTCTCTGAATTTCCCTTTGATATTCTCTTAATGTGTTTTTTTGTTAATTGAACACTTAAGAGCATTTTAGGTTTGACTTCATACTCAATGTGCATCATTCTTCTGTCATCCACATTAGCGAAAATCGTACAGAGTGACTAACTCAGTATTCCCTCTGTCCAAAACAGATTCAATTGTATTCATTTTTTGGATGTCCCAAAAAGATTTGATCGTTTCCTTAAAAGGAAACTTTTTAACAACAATATTACCTTTTAACCTCCAACTTTCATTCTCCACTTAAAAAGTTACTTTTGTCTTATATGATAATCTTATTTTATTACCCTCAAGTGTTCAACACTTCTTAATCTTTATGTCCGGTCAAATGCATAAAACATTTTGGGACGGAGGTAGTAAAATTTTGAAACTTCCGTGGCTTATTTGGTAGGATAAAAAGTTTAGTGATTGATTCTTGATGAGTTGAAAAGTTTAGTTTTTTTTTGTGCTTTTTACCTTTACAATCAAATCACTTCTTTTTTCTTCAATCTAAAAAATACTCATTCCGTCTCTGAAAAATTGAGTGAATTATTTTCCTACTTTCAGTGTATTTAATCAGGTAAAGTGCACCTATGGTCCTATAACTTTAATTCACATCCTATCATAGTTCTGTTTTAAATTTTTGTACCAATAAAGTTCCATTTTTTATTTTTTTCTGCATTCGTGGTCCTATTCCGTTAAACGCTATTTAAATTTAACGGATCTTCGCGAAAAATGATAATTTTAGCCACTGAAATTTATTTAAAAAATCTATTTGCACCATAAGTTTTAAACTTAACAATTTAATCACCCCAAACAATTATAAACTTAACAATTGAACCCAAAAGTTTTCAAACTTCACCTAAAACAAACATACCCACCGGACCACCCCCGACCGCCACCGGACCACCGCCAGGCCACCACTGACCACCGCCGAAAAATTCGGAATGGAAAAAAAACTTCACCGGAGCGTAGATCGGGGTAAAGGGCCACCAGATCGCACCAAGGCCGATGAATTACTAGCCAAGGCCGGCGAATCGCGGCCCTGGGTCGCCGATTTGCAGCTTGGGCTAGCGATTCACCTGCCTTGGGTCGTGATTCTCCGGCCTGGGGCCGAGATCCAGCAGCCCTAGGCCATGATCTACGCTCTGTTGAAGTTTTAACTTTAGTCAAACATTGTAACACAAAACAAGGAAAACAATTGTGTGAAGTATGATAATATAATGAGAGTAGGGATGGTAGTGGGGCAGATTGAAACCGCGGATAACCACCCATTTCTGACCGTTTTAACCGCGGTTTTGCATTTGTGTTTTTTTTACAACCGCGAGGTTGGCGGTTGCGGATAACGGATAGGCGGTATCTGTACCGTGGTTTCACGGATATCTGCTAACCGCTAGAATATACATATTATTAATTAGGCCCATATTTTGTTGAGCATATTATAATCTAACCCTTACTGCTCAATTCTTCAAACACTCAACCCATTCCAATCATTCTATACCGCTCCAACCTCAACCTAAACAAAACTAACCGTACCTATCCATTCTACGCCAGATACATAATCTTCAAAGTTTGCTCATGGTTGTCTGTACTATTGTTTACAAAGAAGTTTGCTCATGGTTGTGTGCAAAAGATTCTTACCTTTCAAAATATTTTTATGTTATTTTCATGAACTTATCTGGATGTTATTATGTATATTTTGATAAAAATTATTGGTATTTAGGTATTTATAATGGATTCGTTAATAACCGTAGATATAACCGCTATCCGCGGATATCCGCAGTTAGCGGTTATTGGTATTTAGGTATTTAGGTATTTATATTTTGATAAAAAATTCTTCTTGTGCCGGCAAGATTCGCAGTGGTGCTTACAAGACATTTATGTAATTCTCAGTTCGAGCGCCCTGTGATCCCAACGTCTACCCTTTTGTATCAAAAAAACTATTCTTCTAAAAAAAAGTGAAAGTCAGGTTTTAGGTAAACTCGAGCTAGAACACTTGAATATTGTTCAAGTTTTAACGTCAACAGTTAATCCCTTGATTCCGCACTCTTTTGAGGTAATCGGAAGCGTGTTCTGTTTGTCGTGGGGAAGTGGAAAGACTAGCCATTCTCTGATTGTTGATCTTGTAAGTAGCCTACGACATTTCTTCCTCATGTGGGTAAATTCAAGCTATTTGTGGTAGAAAGTGGTGAATTGCTGAGAAACTTGTGGACCAAAGTGGTACCTTTTTGCAGAACATTAACTGATGAGTTTTTTATTTTTTTTAGGTGGATGTTAACTTTTTTTTTTTTTGGAAATGTGTAGGACATGCTTTCCATTTTTGCCTTTTCTATCCCAATTCCGGTACAAGCAATAAGCAAAGAGAGGTTGGTCCCATAAGTTGTTTGCTTATTTATGATTATGGTCCACATATGGATTCCAATGTTGGCCTCTCTGATAGGGTCCATTTTGTCCTGAGAAGTATTTGATTTTACTGCATCTTTCCATTTTCTATAACTATTTGAATTCTCTTTTTGCAGATGGTTTGTTGTATTGTATAATCATCGCCATAGACGTACTGCATCACTTGCATGAGAATTGGTACCATTCTTAAGTCGTATTGATGACAAGTCAATATGAAGACTCAATCGTGAACTCGAAAACTTTTAGGACATACTCGTTAGAAATGGAAAACCTATAGGATTCTTTGTGCATTTCAGTCGTAGTTGTTGGTAATAAGTTTCTTTATACAGGTCATGGTTTTGAGATAATTTCACAGGCTTGCATTTGATCAATAGCTGCTATGTTTACTTGAAAGTTATGCTCTGTGTGATTTTCAGTAGCCAAATTACAACCTTTTCTATTGGCTGCTGCTTATGGATGAAGATTGCAGATGCATATAGAAGCAAACAGCAGGAACATGGGAAAAACTTATGGGAGGTAATCTTCAGCTTGATCATCTGTATCATGTGACAAAGATTGTGATTGAGAGGGCCAATGTAAATATGATTTTTCTTTTTTCACATTGTTTCTCAGTACTGTTACTGAATTCCAGTTTATGGTAATTTTTGTTTCCATGAATGATATCAGCAGAAACTTATATTAGCTATCATCTTAAAATACATCTACCTGTAATGTTTTTCTTTGTCTGAATCATGTGAGAAGCTGAAAGCTTTTCACTTGTTTATGATTTTTGCCTCAACAACCAAATCCTTTTGCAAGAATATAATCTCTATGTTCCATTGGTTGGTGGTTTTGATTGATTGCAAAATGACAAGAATGGTAAGGTCCTACTAGAGCATATGTAGAGTGCCAGGTTCTGGAAATCATCATTCATTCTACTTAAATATTAGCACTACTACTTATTTGTATTTATATGTGAGACAACATTCATAGTATTTAATTGATAAACAAAGGAATATTAGGGGTTTCAAACTTAAAAATTGGGGGATGTGTTTTTCACCTAATAACTAAATGTTTGAGAGGTGAGTGAGAAAAGTGAATAAGGGGGCTAAAGTTTGAGGAGCCTGTGAAATTGAAGGGGGCTGGGGCGTGAATTTCGCGCACCCAGCCTTATCCCACCTCTTTTCCCTTACCTTTTTTCTAGCCTGTGCGTTTACTGGATGTGTGACAATTATATTTGTGCACTTATTTGTGCGCACAGCTGTGTGCCGTACACAACGTTGTGCGAGACTATGTGCGGACTGTCGTGCGCCGCGCACATATTTGTGATCCATCGACGTTCAAAATAACTTTGATGTTGTTCTTCTACCTACTGTACCTACTTGATTGATTAGTATAAAATGGTGATCAACATGATGAGTTGTTTAGATCGACATCACTATCTTGTTAGATCGACATGACTATCTAGTTAGATCGTCATCACTATCTTGTTAGATCGACATGACTACCTAGTTAGATCGACATCACTACCTTGTCAGATCTACATGACTATCTTGTTAGATCGACATACATTCTTGATTGATCAGCATAAAATGGTGATCAGCATGATGAGTTGTTTAGATCGACATCACTACCTAGTTAGATCGACATCACTACCTAGTTAGATCGACATCACTACCTTGTTAGATTGACATACATATTTGATTGATCAGCATCACTATCTTGTTAGATCGACATGACTAACTAGTTAGATCGACATCACACCTTGTCAGATCCACATCACTACCTTGTTAGATCCACATGACTACCTTGTTAGATCATCATCGTCTTTAAGGCTAGGGTTAGATATGGAAGTGTGTCAATTATATTTGTGCACTTATTTGTGCGCACAGCTGTGTGTCGCACACAACGTTGTGCGAGACTATGTGCGGACTATCGTGCACCGCGCACATATTCATGATCCATCAACATTGATAATAGATCAACATGATAAGTTTATATCGACATCATTATCTTGTTAGATCGACATGACTACCTAGTCAGATCGACATGACTACCTAGTCAGATCGACATCACTACCTAGTAAGATCGACATCACTACCTAGTCAGATCCACGTGACTACCTTGTTAGATCATCATCGTTTTTAAGGCTAGGGTTAGATATAGGTTGGGTTGGGCATAACTTTGATGGGATCATATGTAGGGAAGTGAAAAATGTGATAAGATGGCCCTACACATGATGGGCATTGTCTAGTGTTTACGTGAATCTACAAAACTCATCATGTTGATCACCATTTTATGTTGATTAATCAATTTTGTATGTCGATCTAACAAGGTAGTCATGTGGATCTGACAATGTCAATCTAAACAACTTATCATGCTGATCTATTATCAATGCTGATCAATCAAGTATGTATGTCGATCTAACAAGGTAGTCGTGTGGATCTGACGATGTCGATATAAACAACTTATCATGCTGTTCTATTATCAATGTTTCTCAATCAAATAGGTATGTGGATCTAACAAGGTAGTGATGTAGATCTGACAAGATAGTGATGCCGATCTAATTAGGTAGTCATGTCGATCTAACAAAATAGTCATGTTGATCTAACTAGGTAGTCATGTTGATCTAACAAGATAGTGATGTCGATCTAACTAGATAGTCATGTCGATCTAAACAACTTATCATGTTGATCTATTATCAATGTTGATCAATCAAATAGTCATGTCGATCTAACAAGGTAGTCAGGTGGATCTGACGATGATGATCTAAACAACCCATCATACCGAAATAACCGTTTCGTCACCCCTATTTGCTATGGTAGTTGCTTGACCATTTGCTATGTTGCTTGATATGTTATTTGCATAGGTGTTTCTTAAGTTGTTCCCTCATTACTTCTAACCGGACTCACACAGTTCCAACTACCACTTATAACTGGGAACTTTAAAAGAAATTAAAAAATATCAATACACAAATCCTGCAAAGATTAAACGATGTTCCTTTACAAAGTAGCAGTTCTACAGAAGCATGGCCAAAATTTCTTTGATTTATTCGGGTGACTTTCCATCTGCAATCAAGGTTTGCAGCATGGCAAACCTCCTCTCCCTACTCTTCTCGGTCTTGTCTTCAGCACGTCTCACTCTCTCATCCTCTTTGTCCTCTTTGCGCCTCCGCTCAGCAAGCTCTTGCTCTTCCCTGTGCATCCGCTCTGCAAGCTCTTGCTCTTCCCTGCGGCTCACTTCCCTTTCCTCGCGCTCTGTTTCCCACTTCATTTGTTCGAATTTCAGCCTCTTTTCCTCAATGGTTACAAGAGTAGCGACCTTCACGGAAGCGCAATCTTGAATTATCTGTGCCAACTGGTTGTGTGCATGCGTTGGAGTTTTCGCTCCCGTAATGCTTGGCAGTTCCTTTCTTCGATCCTTCTTCGACTTCTTCCCATCGTTGTTGTCCACCACAACAATGCGCTTACTGCCAGTAGCAACCACTGGGGTAGCGTCTACCTCACAACGGAAAAGTTCATCATCCTTATTTTCAAGCCTGCCATTGACTCCTTCTGAGCAGATAGTGGGCAAAGGTCATCATCCTCATTACTAACCACAACGTTCTCCGAAGCGATTCCAGCTTCATTCGGACTCCCTGTAATCTCATGAGGACCCGAGCTATCAACAACCGCGTCCGGTTGGTCATCATCGGTGTAGAATGTAACCTCTTCATCATTGAACCTACATTCATGTCAGCAAGTCATATGCAAAACTATTTTCAAATTTTAGCCCTAACATTCAACATACCTTAGAACTTCATTGAGGTCAGTTCCTGCACTAATGCTGCCACTATCGAACATTGCGGTAGGACTGATATTGGGCCGATCCCCAAGCAGAGCATGCATTCGCTCATAATGGGGGCACAAATAGTCTAGCTTTGCCTGGATGGTGTGGATATTCTGCTCCTGTCTTCTTCGGTCACTCCGAAACTAGTGGTGTTGCTTTTGTCATGGGCGGCTTTATACTTGTTCAAGTAGTTACGCCAACGGTCACCCACAAATTTGGCATCAAGCTTAAACTTGCCATTGTATTTACTGTTGATGAGGGTGGCTAATTCCTTCCAAGCCGTGTTCTTACGCGGAGGTGGCATTCCAACCTCTATCTTCCTGGGAACACCAAATACCTTCGCCTTATTCACCGGGTTCTCAAGGAAATTCAGAATCGTTGCATATTGCTCGGAATTAAATCTGGCGTTGTGCTGTGCGGGGTGGATGGTCTGGCTGGACATGGTGTGCTCGAACATGCAACCCTTCAATTCAAGAACACAAGTTAGCACAGTTCAATTATTATAGAGAAATATAAACCTAAATCAATTAGAAGACTTCTTTTTAAGGCATGCTATGCATGATTAAAAGAACAAACGAGAGTCCCGAGAGGTAAGATCAACATGTACGCAAGCCTATGCGCTTCACCGTGCGTTTACTGGAAGTGTGTCAATTATATATTGTGCACTTATTTGTGCGCACATCTGTGTGTCGCGCACAACTTTGTGCGAAACTAAGTGCGCACATTTGTGTGTCGCGCACAACTTTGTGCGAAACTATGTGTGGACTGCCGTGCGCAGCGCACATATGTGTTATCCACCAGCGTTCAAAATAAACTTCAGATCAGCACAAATTAAGCAAACCCAAGCAAAATTAAGCAACCTCTGCCCTAACCCAGGAAGAATTTGTACCATCCAAAGCTGGGAAGAGACGATTAAGGGAGACTAAGCGATAAAACGATGGAGAATGAAGTATAGGAAGTGGAAAGAGAATACCCACTATCACCTTGGCGTTCCTTGCTACTGAACGACAGCAAAATAGATGGAATCCACGATGTCCTTAAAAAACGAGAGATTTGGGAGTGCCGGTGAATAATGAGGTCCTACTCACGTGAACAACTAAGTTCACTTTGGTCCTATTCGCTTGAGGTCCACGTAGAAAATAGTGAATCACGCGGTCCTACTCAAGTGAAGAAGGAGGAGCGAAAAGGTCAATTGTTTTCCTGAAAAATGTTAAGTTTGAAACCCCCTATTTTGTGATTCAAAAAGTACTGCTCTGTTTAAACAAAGTAGCTTTATATCAAGTAGGAACAAAGGCTTGAGAAGTAGAGCTTCATGTGTAGAAATGGGAACATTATCAAGGTAAAATATCATTACTGTTAGGAAATGTGGGAATGCCCTTCTGTCTCATAAAAATTGATACATATTCTTTGTTGGATATTCCACAAAAACTGATATATTTCTGTTTAAAGAAACTTATACTTATCTATTTTACTTTATTACCCTTCTTTTTTATTTTCCACTCAGAAAGTCATACATTTGATTATCATGTATCAATATTCAATGTTTGACTTAAATATTTACAAAGATAAATAGTGAAAAAATTCAAAAATATTTAACTTTAAATGTCTAAATATTTATGAAAATAAATCATAAATTAAATATTGTAAAAGAACAAAAACAAACGAGGTAATTATTTGAGAACAGATGACGTATAATTTTTATTAAGTCTTCTACACACCTTAATTATATATAGTGACTACTGACTAGGTATCAATTAATATGAAATGAATGAAGTATTTAACTGGCCCTTGGCCTACCAATATGATTCAGATTTCATATCATTCCTTTTTTCTTTTTATTTTTTTAACATCAATTTTTTCAATTTTATATAGATCGAACATTATAATTAAGGTGTCTTGGAGTGGTCACAACATTATTTTCTCAGATTGTACATCTATATAATTGTAGGGGATTTTGCACTATTCATAATTGAGTTTTTATTGAGTGTGAGTGTTTGTATGTTAGATATGTTCTACAATATTTTATGTTTTGTTGTTTTTCTCTTCTTTTTCTTTTTCTTTTTCTTTTTTTAATCCACATTTTAACATAAATAATGAAAAAAAGCACATTATATTATACATCTATACAATTGTAAGAGATTTTGCACTATTCATTGTTGGGTTTTTATTGTGTGTGAGTGTTTTTATGTTAGATATGTTTTACAACATTTTATGTTTTGTTGTTTCTCTCTTCTTTTAATTTTTCTTCTTTTTTATCCACATTATAAATCAAATATAATGAAAAAACATAAAATATATATTTAGAAAATTTAGATATCAAATTATATGTATATACAGTTGTAGAGGAAATTTTACAACTATTCATTGATATGGATTTTGGTAGATTTAATATCAAATTATGCGTACACACAATTGTAAAGGAATTTTAAAAACTATTCATTGATATAAATTTTGGTGGGGATGTGGGTGATTTTATGTTATCTATGTCCTATATTTTGTGTTTTTTTATTTTTTCTATTTATTTAGAGCATAACTCTCTCATTTCCCTTTATTTCTATGTTTTTTGCTCAATAATCTTAAATGTTTATAAGTTGATCTAATGAACAATCCTCATACTAATTAAAATATTTGTAAAAATCCAACCTCCTGAATGATTGTGTGTTTTTGTGCGGACAATTCTGTAACAGTCCTACTACTTTTTAAAAAGAATTCATAACAAACCTAAACCATCATCCATTAATTACATAAAAAGTTTTTTTTTATTGTTCATTCATTCGCGTATAAACCTAAATTTTGCACACCTCAATCCATTTTTACTCTTTAATTCGTGTATAAAACCTAAAATTTTGCACAACTCAAAATAATGTATAATAACAATATCGAATTGACTTATGCTAACTTTTTATTTTTATTACCAAATTAAATGCATTCTACGTATAAAATCTTATTTCAACTTAAAAAAATCCCAGCATTGAGCTTTAAACCCTACTTTAAGATCAATAATGATGAAAGCCGCCATTAGAAGAAGAAGACCACTTTGCAGATGTCACAGATGAGGCGTCATATATAATACTCCCCATCGTGTCCCCAAATAAATAGTTCATTTATTTTGACTCTAAATATAGATGAAATATTATGAGTCTTGATATGATACACATATGTGTAGGTACACATAGTAGATTAGATGCCTAATTTACAAAACAGTTTCAGCCCAAATCCACTAAAAAATACTAAATATCTAAATTATCCCTACATACTTTCTCTATATATTGCTATGTGTACCTACACATATGTGCACCATATAATTGGTAAAATATTATGAGTAATTAAGTAAAATAATCTATCCAAAATTTCTAAAAAGGAAAATGTATTAAATTTTTTAGTGACATCAGAAAAAAAAAAAAGAATACCCAACATTTATTTGGGAAGGAGATATAGTAATATACCTGTACAGGTGGGAACATGGCGTTATGGCCAATGACGCATAAAATTCCTTGATTCCATAAAACACGCCTTTATTTAAAAGTAAATGTTTAGAAAAAGCAGAGGGGCATTACTGTCTTCTCAAGCAGTCAAAATTCATCAAGAGGATAGCAAGATATGAGTCAATGCACAAGGTTCTCTCTACTCATCAAATACTATAAAAAACCCACATTGCCCTTACTTCTTTTCAGGTTGTATTGTTAAATCGTTGTGATATTAATTTACATCCAGATTCTTAGATTATCCATGGTCTTTTCAGATATCCAGAAGAAGTGATCAGCTGTGTTGAGTTCCTGAGACTATATATATATATATATATATATATATATGGAGAATGGAAGTAAAAAGAGGAAAATGGAGAAGGTTGAACAAGCAGCAGCAGAAGATGAAGCTGCAGAAGAAAAAGAAAAGATCGATAAGTTCTTCGCGATACTGAGAAGCACGAAGGAGGTGCGTGATCGGTTGAGATTCCAATCAGCAAAGGAGGAGATCATCATGGAGAAGCCAGCAGCAGCAGCAGCAGCAGCAGCAGGTGGTTGGTGTCCAGCTTTTCAAGTAGAAGATTTCATGGAGGAGTCTGTCAAGGCACAAGGGAAATTGCAAGCAAGAGATCAGGCTTCAAAGATGGAGGAAGAAGAAGAAGAAGAAGAACAGAGAAAGAAAGAAAAAGGACAAGGTAGTTGCTTGGACCTCAATCTTTCTCTCTAGTTTCATCTTTGATATTGCTTGTGGCTACCTGTGGAAACTTTTCTTCATGTTTATGTTTGTTTTCTCATGTATTTAATTTGAAGAGAAGAAGCAAGGAAGTAGAGAGATGTGAACATTATTTATCAAGAGTAATTAAATCTTCTTCTTTTGCTGTTGTTGGCAATTTTCAATTTTGAATATAATTGTTTTGTAATTTTAGGCCCACAAATTTTGCTGGAAAATGATGCTTCCTTTATGGTTGCGCAAAATGGACAGCAATTTCGTGGAAAGTTCTTGTTCTTGTTGGAGTTTTTTTTATTTTTTTATTTTATTTTTTAAGAATGGAGGAATTGCTAATAACGCCACGTTATTTATGATATCTCTAAATATTATATTCCGCTGTACAGAGCTTCTTCATGACATGTGATTGATCCCACTAGCAAGTGTTTATATAAGTGTTATTCCACTAATTGGAAGGTTGTGTTCATTTTTTTTTTGTAGAATTTCACTCATTTCATAAACTTGGTATTAGAAAAAATTCAAAATCAACATTTCTCTCACACTTTTTCTCTAACATCACATCTACAGAGTATATTTTAAATATATAAAATTTCTTCAAAAAAAAACTTCTGAACAAATCCTCAATGTGATTTTGCGCCCAGTTTAAAAAAGGTTAAATGAACCATTTTAAAGGGGAAAAACAAATATCTACATGTAATTCGTACCGTTTAATTGTAGGCATTTTTCAACCATTTAAAAAATTAATCGAAATAGTTGTTGGTTGCTGCCGCACCCCACCCACAGCCACCACCACTTCCACCATAAGCTTTTTTGCTGCAACCTATGATCTCGAGGATTGACCCTAGCAATTACTTCAACCAACATATCCATTTTAAATTTGAATATAAGATTATCTATCATGAGTGGTGAAAAGTGAAATTTACTAATTAAAAAGAGCCAATGATACTGATTAAAAAAACAAAAGAACTAATGACTATCATTTTGATGTTAAATTAGATATTAGATTCGTAATTTTTTTCACTTTAATGATGATTTTGACGGAAAATTAACGGAAGAACTAACGATGTACACGGTTATAACTTAAGAGATCATAGTTGTTGGCCAAAAAAGGGCTAGCAAAATGCCCAAATTAGTAGCCCAAAATAAGGGTCTCATAAAAAACTCAAATAAATTCATAACCCGAACATATTAAGGACTTTCCCGGATCATATACCCGAACATGTTAACGACACGTGTCCAATGATACACCGTCATTCTATATTGGCATATTACGAAATTGCCACTTTATGAATATGACCTATAAAAGTACTAAAGATCCACGTGGGGAGGCAATAAAATTCTCTTGTTGCTGTCATTTCACTTTCTCAATATTCACTGAGTACTAATAGAGGACCCCCTCTATTTCACCACCTCGAATTCCGAGTCCGTCGTATTTTGCACGGATTCCCATGACATCCAGTAATGTCAAAACACGGCAACACAGGAGGATGGTGACGGGTGCCTACACCGATCCGCCACCAAATGACGCCGTTTGTGGGAACGACCGTGGTCCCCAAGAACAGGTCCCACCAATGGAGCGTGGGGGTCACTCCCGTTCTCGCATATCTAGGCCGGAAGGGGGAGGATCAACTGACGGCCACATGGCCGTTCCCAGCTATGAGATTTCCTCTAAGGAGACTACTCATGGGGTGACCTCCTTGCGGCCAACTTCCAGCCTCCAACGGAGCAATATTCAATGTTTGGATTCGGAACTTGTCCAGGCAGTACAGATAGTGCTAAGGGAAGAACAGAGCAACCAGCACCAACGCCCTGAACGTTCTTACAGGACACGAGATGGGCGACGTTTACGACGGGAATCACCCGGTCTAGAGATCGTACGACAAGAGGCACAACGAGATCTCTCCCTGGACCATCAGAGCCGGCAAAGGCCCAGGTCCCCAAAGGTATACCAAAGAGAGCGGTCTCCGAGGCCGGAGAGGCGAACGACCGGAGACCCGTAGGACGATGTTATCTGACAAATGTTACACCGTCTGGAACAGGTGGAAAGAAACCCGAGCAGACCTGAGGTCAAGTATGAGGCAGCTTCGGAGGATGGACCGTTCGCCCGTCGAATCCGGGAAAGCCAAATACCCCGAATGTTCAATTTGCCTCACCAAGTCTATAACAGCGCGGGAGACTCAGATGCATTCATCCGGAAGTAAAAAAGGGCAATGGAGCTAAAGGGAGTAAATAAAGCGGCTCTCTGCAAGTGCTTCGAGGTAACACTGGAAGGTCCGGCTTCGGCATGGTACAATTCCCTTCTCCCGAACTCCATTACTTTGTTCGGAGACATGGCCGTCAAGTTTACCACCCACTTCATCGGGAGCAGAAGGTCAACCAAGAGGGTTATCCAGATGTTTGACATCAAGCAAAGACAGAATGAAAGCATTCGGGAATTTGTGGAGAGATTCAACAGAGAAGCAGTCCATGCATCAGACCTGACGGACAACATCCGGATCATGGCCTTCACCACTCCTCCCGAACTCCAGATTGGCATACGAACTATCCCGAAAGAACATCACCGACGTCGAGGAGATGTATGCGGTCCGTAGGAGCACATTCACATAAGAATTGTTGTCCGAGAGGGATGAGAAGCAGGACATCAAAGACAATCGGGAGAAAAGTATAGATATCCAAGCCTAGTCATCAGGCACCCAGGGAGCTGGGGAGGCCAGAGAAAACCCTTCGAGAGGAACATAAGTTTCACACCACTCAACACCACCCGAATCAGCATCCTCGTGGCACTACAGAAGCAAAGAAGCGGAAGCATCAGTTGGCCGAGAGCTATGCCGGAAGAAGCAAAACGCAATTCCTCCAAGTACTGTCAATTCCATAGGGACACTGGGCACGATACCGAACAACGTTACCAGTTGAAGAGGTACATCGAACACCTCATTAAGAAGGGTTCCCTGATGGAGTACTTGAAGATGCCTTCGGATGAGGGAACTTCCCGAGGAAAGGGGAAGGCCGAAGGAGACTTTGCTGGTCCGGATAAAAAGAACAAGGGAAGGAAGTACCCGCCCCAAGCTACCGGAGTACTGAATACCATCACCACGACCCTGGTGTCAAATGTGGGGAAAAAGAAGGCAAGGGAGATAGCTTCTCTAAGTTACGGAGACCCAGCCTCAAGAGTCAAACATGCGGACGTAACTGAAGTACAATTCCCGCGTTATGACCCACTTATCATCACCCTCCGGATTCGAACCATTGATGTCAGAAGAGTCCTTTGTGACGACGGCTCGATCGCTGATGTGCTATTCGCCAAAGCTTACGAAGGACTGAAGTTGAAGTCGAGCAAGTTGAGCCCAGTCAGGACCGCAACTTATGGAGTAGGCCCAGACGAGCTTCTAGTTCTCGGGTGCATCGAGCTTCCAGCCATGTTCATAGAGACCGGGCCCGAGGGGCAATCCTGGTATACAACATTGATGGTCAAATGGCTGGTCATCAACGTCCCTTCGGCCTATAATGCGATCAACGAGAGAGAAAATCAAGGGGCTATCCACATGCGAAGTGACGTGAAGTATCTCACGATCACCTTCGAAATCGACGAAGGGGATGCCTCGATTTATGTGAGCCAGAGGGAGGCGAAAGACGTCATGACATTGGCTCAAAAGGGCCCGACGCAAGGCAGCTCGAAGGAGGATGCGGAAGAAGCAACTGATACTGAAGAAGTCACCTTGAAGGGGGACCGGACCACCAAGATTGTCGAACATATGTCCGAAAGTAGAGGCAAAACTTGTAACCCTCCTTCAAATGAATAAAGATCTATTCACCTACTCTCCAACTGACATACTCGGGATCGACTCGAAAGTAATGTAACACAGTTTACACATCGACCTGAACACAAGGTCCATAAGACAGAAGAAAAGGAACAACGCATCATTCAAAAAAGCCTTCATCAAAGAACAATCTTGAAGCTACTCGCCGCAGAGGTCATACGCAAAGTATCATATCCCAAATAGCTAAGTAATCCCGTAGTAGTAACCCGGGAAGACAGCGACAAGCTACGCATGTGCATAGATTTTATAAATGTGAATGATGCTTGTCCGAATGATTCGTACCCCACACCACCGGTTGATAGGTTCGTGGATTCTACAGCCAGACATGTGCGAGACTTTGCTTCCTTGACGCCTACAGTGGATACCACCAAATCCAGATGAACCTAACAGACGAAGAAAATACGTCTTTCATAAGCGACTTCGACACACATTGCTACAACAGGATGCCTTTCGGGCTCAAGAATGCTGGAGCAACCTACTAAAGATTGATTGATAAAGTATTCTCTAAACATATAGGAAGGATTCTCGAAGTATACGTCGACGACATCATCATCAAAAGCAAAGAGGAAACTGATCTTATCCGAGATATCGAAGAAGTGTTCGGTCAGATCCGGAAGTACGGACTTCGGTTGAACCCGGACAAGTGTGTTTTCGGAGTAACTGTGGGGAAATTCCTCGAATTCATGGTATCCGAACGGGGCATTGACGCAAATCCAATAAAAATCAAAGATCTGTTATACTCGAAGACACCTTCTTCGGTCAAAGACGTGTAAAGGCTGCTCGAGAGAATAACAGCCCTGTGTCGCTTCATATCGCGGTACGGGGAAAAATGTCGTTTATTCTTCAAACTCCTTATTAAGGAAGGTGCGGAACCCGGAAGAATCAGTGTGAAGAAAAGAGAGAAAAAATCAAAGGAAGAAAACGAAACCGAACGAGCAAAATTTGAATGGAATCCCGATTGTCAGAAGGCTTGGGAGGAAATTAAGGCTTACCTCTTGGAGATGCCTACCCTTCGGCAACCAACCGAGGATAGGTCTCTAATAGTATACCTAGCGATAGGGGAGAAGGCCGTAAGTTCGGTCCTCATACAAGAAGACGACCAAGCAAAGAAGTGGCCAGTCTACTAAGTGAGCAAATCATTACATGGTGCCGAATTTAACTACCCGATGATTCAGAAGGTAGTGTACGCATTGGTCCTCTAAACCCGAAGGTTGAAGCCATATTTCCTCGGGTTCTCCATAGTAGTCCAGAGTAACGTCCCTATCAAAGACATCCTGAAGCGGATGGATCACTCCAGGAGATTATCGAAATGGTGTATCGAATTGAGCGAATACGAAGTCAAGTACAAACCAAGAAGAGCGATCAAGGCTTATACTATGGCTGATTTCATCGCCGAGTTACCCCAAGGATCCGAAGCCGAACATTCGGAAATCAAGGACAGTCCCGTATGGACACTTTACGTGAACGGAGCTTCGGGATCAAAAAGGCAAGGAGCGGGATTAGTCCTTAAAGGCCCAGAAGGGATGAGGGCTACCAAATCTATCAAGTTTGCCTTTCCGGTGACAAATACGCCGCCGAATATGAAGCCTTAATTGCCAGATTGGAATTAGCAAAGAAGGCAGATATTCGATCCCTAAAGACATGCAGCGACTCGAACCTTCTGGTTCAGCAGATGAACGGGGAGTACGAGGTGAAGGAACCAAGTCTCAAGAAATACGCCGAGATTGCCAAGAAACTAGCCGTACAATTTGAAAGATTGTGGATTGAGAAGATCCCGCGGGCACTTAACTCCAAAGCTGATCAGTTCTCAAAGTTCGCCTCTTATGATAAAGAAAGGAAGAAACCTCGTATTAACTATCTCCGTATATTCAACATTACTTCAGGATGGAAGGCTCCCTATTGGAAATATCTCACCAAAGTACTCCCGGAGGACCCCGTCAAGGCAACCAAAGTGAGAAGAAAATCAAGCAACTTCATCTTCATAGACGACAATCTGTATCGAAGGGGTTTTTCTTCACTTATGCAAAAAATGCATTATGGAAGAAGAAACCGGAGACATTCTAACAGAAGTTCACGAAGGCACATGCGGATCACATATCAAATCGGATGCGTTAGTTGCAATCATACTCGTGCAACGATATTTCTGGCCGAATCTGAAGGAAGAGGCCAGAAAGTTGGCCAACAAATGTAAGAAGTGCCAAGAACACGCCCGAGTATAGAGGGTCCCTTCAGAATATGTAACATCTTTGGACTACACGATACCCTTTGCCGTCTGTGGTATTGACTTAATTGGAACACTGTCAATGGCTCTCGGAGGACTGAAGTAATGTGTGGTCACCGTCAACTACTTTACAAAATGGATAGGAGCCGAACCATTGATATCTATAACGACGGACAACATTCGAAAGTTTGTTTGGAAGAACATCATTTGTAGGTTCGAATGCCCGATGGTACTTATAGCAGATAACATGACACAATTCATGGACGGAGGATTCCGAGACTTCGCCGGAAAATTTGAAATCAAACTTCACTTTGCTTCGATCGCCCACCCTCAAAGCAATGGACAAGTCAAAGTATCAAACCGAACGTTGAAAGATGGGCTGAAGAATAGACTTGGAAACGCGAAAGGTAAATGGCCCGAAGAGCTTCTACACGTCTTGTGGAGCTACCAAATTACACTTCAAAGGTGAACAGGAGAAACCCATTTTTCCTTAGCCTACGGGTCCGAAGCGCTTATCCTAATCGAAGTAACTAACCAATCTCTCTAGGCAAAAGTCTTCGAAGAAAATGCAAATGAACAAGGCTTAAGGACAAATTTAGATTTCCTCGAAGGAAGGAGGGAAAAAGCAGAACTTCGAAGAAGGCATTTCAACAAAAGACTGCAGCTTCGGCAAATTCAAAAGTTAAAACAAAAAATATCAAAGTTTGAGACCTAGTCTTAAGACAAACCAAGTTGGAGTGTTAGTATATTTGACGCACCAAGATCATTTGATATGACACTTAAGCTTATGATGCTAAGTGGGAGCTCCGAATTAGCTATATGTAGCTAACTCCACTCAAGTCACCAAGTTAGCTAGAAGTAGCTAACACCAACTCATGTTAGCTCGTGAGAGCTCAAATGTGTGTGGTGTGATCATTTGGAACATCTTTGGGATGTTTCATATTGATTCACAAGTAATTACTTCCATTTGCACCTTTTGGACAAAATAAAGGGTATTTTGGTAAAAGGAGCATCCTAGGTGCATGGTGTATGTACCTTACTACATGGGATACTTACTAGGTGGTTACATATGAGTAGCTACACCTAGGAAGGCTGATTTAGGCGAAGAGGTGCCTCTAAGGAGGCACCCATTCGCCAAAATGGAAGTTGGATGGAGGTTACCATGAACCTTCCCTCCTTTTGTGACCAAGAGGTGTTGGTTATCACCCTTGGCCGAAAGTACATGTATTTTCGGCCAAAGGGGTGTCCTAACCACCACTTGGCACCTCTCCCTTGTCTATAAATAAAGGGAGAGATACCACATTAAAGACACACTTGCAAATTCAAACACTGCTTTTCCTCTCATTTCTTGGCCGAAATTAGTAAGCATATTTCTTAGAGTTTTCGGTGGATTAACATTGTGTTCATTTCAACACAATCTCGCCTCTTGGATGCCTCATCAATTCGTCCTCATCGAACAGTTGCTGAAATTGAAGATCGCAGAAGACAGCGTACACTCTTCATCTTCAACATATCCCTTGGAGCGCAAGGTACGCTTTCGTCTCCTTCTCCTTCTTCTTCTTCTTCGTTCTTCCCTTTCTTCTTTCGATGATGAATGGTGAAGAACGGCATGATTATGAATAAAACACATCATGCGCTGTTAATTAGAATCACTGTATCTAAACGTGCATGTAACATGATAGAAGTCCTGAAGAACTTCGAATCTTCAAAGTTCACTGCCCCTCTTGCTGCCTCTTCCCACTCCTGTTCCTCCTGGAGGTCCTTGAGGTCTTGGTCAGTTTGATTCTTGAGGTTCTCAAGATTGACCTCAAGGTCCCACTTTTCCTTCTCGAGGGTTGCAATCCTCATCCGGAGGTCCTCTAAGCAACGACTGTGCTCAGAAAGGCAGCTTCGGCCTGGGCAAGTTGAGCTGCGACGAAAGAGTCCAGAAGGTCACCTTGGACACCATCCTCTGAGAGAATTAAAGCTGAAGAGCTTGAAGTCTGGAACGCCCGGAGCAACTGCTCATAATGGAAAAATCTCTGGATGAGTTTCGCCACTACAACTACAGCCTTTGTAGCCCGTTGCTCAGTATGGCTCCATGCATTGTCCATCTTCTGGATGACTTGAGAGACCCAGCCAGTGAGACACATCTTGTGTAAAAGTTATCAAAAGAAAGTCAGGGAACAATTAGAAATTTTATTCAGAAGGATCGAAAGAAAAGAATTGTACCTGAGAGCCTAGGACAAGCATCCTAGAGGTGGCCACACCCAGGTCCGAGAATTGATGTTCAAGACAGTCCATGGTCCGGGCTGTAGACATCCCCTTCCAGAGCTCCGAAGCCATCTCCTTAGCGTCCTTGTCATCCATAAGGTTTTGGTCCTCATGGATCAGCCACCTAGGCTCCCGAGGGATCAAGTCTGACCTGTACCGAGCTAGCTCGACATCGCGCTCCTGACGCGCCTTCTCCTAGGCCTCTTTCCAGCCTGGACCTATGCAACAAAAGTGTGCCCGGATGACGTCATGAAACGGGTCATTCCCAAGCATCCAAGAGAGATTCACGAAGACATTCCAAAAACACTTATTCTCTAAAGATATGTTTCGATTACCTAGGTCGAAGTCCATGGACAGGACAGACGGACCTTGTTCTTTAGTAATCGGAGTAGCCTTATACTTTCCCCGAAGATGCCGCTTCTTGTCAGGAGAGGACCTGCTCGATCATATGCACCGATCAAGTCCTCGAACGTAGTGTCCGTCTCCTTCAAACGAATCGGAAAGCGAACTTCAGAGGGACCAGATAGAGCAGCCTCCAAGGCGTCCGCTTCATCCCTCTTCCTCTTCTTTGGCTCAGTCGCCGAAGGTTGGGAGGGACCTGCCTTGGCAGGTTTGCCCTTCTTCTGGGCGCCTTTGAAAAGGTCCTGAAGGTTAATCTTTGGAGCCATTTCTGCGAAAGAGAATACAATTAGTTAATACAAAAGGAAATGCAAATGAATCAAGGAAAATGTTTTGTAATTTTCCCGAGCTCCTTCCAACTCCAACAAACGGGAAGGGTCCTTGATATCCACCAACTCACCAACCTTCTGGACAGTCTGAAGATTCCAGGATGCTTCGGGCTGCATAAAGAAAAACTCACTGTATCATCCTTTCCTACTCGAAGGAAGGTCCCAAATGAGGTTGAACTTGGAAGGATTCCCTCTAGCACCGAAGTAGTAAAAACAGTTCCTCGGCTTCGGCACAATTTTATAAAACTGTAAAATGTTGAAATCTTCGGGTCCACCTCGAACACCTGACACAACACGAGGAACATGTTTATATGACAATAGGTGTTCGGGTTCAGTTGGTTGACTGTCAGGTCATGAGATTCAACTAATTCCTAGACGAAAGGGTGCGGGGAAACCTGAGTCCGCACTCCAGCTGACACCTAAAAACTACAAGGCAATCGACGCCCGGTTCGTAGACACGACACTCGGGTGTCGGCACTCTAACGGCTATGGTACGGGGAAGGAAAAAATCACGTTGCCAGCTCCTTATTAATTCTGGAGTGGTCCTGCTCCGGAAGTGCTCAGCTTCCGACCACCATCCTTCGAGGACAGGACCACTAGTTTCTAAAAGATCTCCCGAAGTGCGAGCGGAGGAAGGAGTTGGGAAAGCAGATGCCATTTTCATTTACCTTGAGATATTGGACGAAGAAAGCGGTTGCGGACGGATGATCGGAGGTGCACCGAAGTAGCACTAGCTGTCGCGTCGACGGTGGAATGGTGCTGACGGTAGAACTTCCAAACGGCGAAAGCACCCTTTTTACTGTCGGGAGTGACGGTGGATTGACTAAGGAATGGCACGAGATACTCCTCTGGGTCGACTTTCTCGACGGTTCTCCACCTCTGAAAAAAGTTGATCACCTCCATAAGCGATGAATTGTCCGTCGTGAAAAGTGTATAACTTAAAAAAAAATTGAGAGCAAAGGGAGCAAGAAAGCAAGAATGAAGTGAGGAGCAATTCAATAACTATTCCTTATTTAAGGTTTCCGGGAAGACAAACCGTCACCAAACGCTAAATCTCCACCATTGATAAAAAAAAGGAGCAGTTAATGCACAAACGGAGTAGGAATCACGAGTAACCGCCTCAAAAGTCTCGGACCATGATAGTCCGAGAAAATCAAAGGGGGAGTGGAAATACCCCCAACACTAAAAAATCTCGGACAATGATGTCCGAGATAATCAAAAAGTGGTCCGGGATAATCAAAAGAGGGATAAAAACATCCCCAACGATCAAAAATCTCGGACCATGGTGGTCCGAGAAAATCAAAAGGGGGATAAAAACAACCCCAACGATCAAAAGTCTCGAACCATGATTGTCCGAGAAAATGAAAAGGGGGGTAAAAATATCCCTTTCAAAGATCTCGGACCATGGTGGTCCGGGAAACCAAAAGGGGGATAAAAATATCTCTTTCAAAGATCTCGGACCATGGTGGTCTGGGAAACCAAAAGGGAAGAAAAACATTCTTACACCCAAAAATCTCGAATGTCCATCATCAAAAGAGAGGGTTCGAAAAATCGAACTCTGTCATCCATAAATTGGAGTTTACTTAGAAAAATTCAGACTCCTTACAATCGGCCGAATTGCTAGGGGGGACTTGATGGCCGTCAGACCCAATTTAATAATTAAAAGACCCAAAAAGGCCTAGTAAAGACCCAAATTAGTAGCCCAAAATAAGGGCCCTACTAAAAACAAATAAATTCATAACCCGAACATATTAAGGACTTTCCTGGATCATATACCCGAACATGTTAACGACACGTGTCCATTGATACGCCGCCATTCTATATTGGGATATTATGACATTGCCACTCTATGAATATGGACTATAAAAGCACTAAAGATCCACGTGGGGAGGCAATAAAATTCTCTTGCCGTTGCCATTTCACTTTCTCAATATTCACCGAATACTAATAGAGGACCCCCTCTATTTCACCACCTCGAATTCCGAGTCCGTCGTATTTTGCATGGATTCCCATGACATCCAACAATGTCAAAACACGGCGGCACAGGAGGACGGTGGCGGCTGCCTACACCGATCCGCCACAAAAAATGACACAAAATTTTAAAACATGATCAAATAGGACAATCATATAACTTTTTTTAACACCAATATTTTTTATATATATAAAAGCAAAATAAAGAAGTACATCTTAATGTGAAAGATAAAAATAGAAAAATGAGAGAACTCCAAAACTCTTAAGCAAATGTCACACCCTATTAAACCCATTAAACTCCAACTACTGACCACAATATAATCCAAAAATATTCAGAACAAAAGCCTACCCTTTGAATCGTCTCATCTCCCCTCACACGCGTATGCATGCATTAAATTGCCAGACAAATTCATCAATTTCCAAGATATGGCACTGTACCCAATAGACGCATGCGGCCCAATGTCTGCCCGCCAGACACAGCTCCCTGCATTGCACTCGTCGATGTTCCGCCTCCGCCTCCGCCATGGCCATCACCCTCTCCCCAGTTGTAACATCACCGTCACAAAGGTTCGCGACAACTCAATGATATCCCTCCGCTTCACTCCTTCAAAACTGATGAAACGACCTTTGGTGCCTTCCCCGGCAACATTAACTAGCACCGCCACCGGAAAACACCGAAACAGCGACCTGACCTCCATCTCCACCCTCTCCCCTGACCTCCATGCCAACAACATCCCACACCTGACCTCCACACCATCACCGAACTCTCAAATGCCCCGATTCGCTTCACCTCTAACGACACCAAACCTCCGCATCATCACCGCCGGCGACACCAACGCCCCGATTGCAGCAAGTCGCTATGAATCCCGGCCGTCGGCGGAGCGACCGAGCCTGCAACAACTCCTCAAACATCACCAAAAAACTTTGAAACAAGAATTGAAAAATAAAGGGCAGACAATCAGATCTGAAAGAGATGAGAAAGAAAACTGATGAAAAAAATAAGAAAACACAAGCGAAGGAAGAAGATGAAAAGGAAAGGGAAAGAGGCTGGCCAAGATCTAGCCAAAGCCAGATGCTGGGTCTTTGGGATTTAGGAGAGGAAAGGAGTCAGAAGGTTTAAGTTCGAAAACTATTTAACTAGGACACATGTAACTTAACCAACTACGGTTGGAGTTTACTTTTTAACATAGATAAATAGTTTTAAAAACTTCATAAAAAATATATGATATATATATATGAAATATTTAATTTTCAGTGTCTAAATATTAATGAAAAAAACATGTAGGGATGTCAATCGGGCGAGTCAAGTCATTCATGAAAAAATATATGATACACATATGACTCAATTTTTTGCAGACAAATGGAGTATATATTTAACTAAAGATGCAAGTTTTAGGAATCGAGATCACATGTAGGGATGTCAATCTGTGGGTCAGGTCATTTGGGTTGAGCTGTTTCGAGTAGGGGTGTGCACGGGGCGGGGCGGATAGTGAGAAAAATAGTATCCGCCCCACCGAGTGCGGGTACCCTAAATGCGGGTACCCAATTTTCACGGTTTTTTGCGGTTCGGATCGCGGGTATCCGCGGGTATTACTAAGTATACTTATTCTATTAAATTTTTCAATTTACTTAGAGATATCCTAAAATTTCGCATCATAAATGTACATATCTAGAGCATCAAAATGAAGAAAAGTAGTTTGCACAAATAGAATAATAATATAATATTGCAAATCATGTATTATTATTGTATAAAATGATTTTTCACACATAATATAAAAGAAATTTAAAGGAAAATTGAGATGAAGTAAGCAATTTTAGATAATTTATTTGTAAATAGGCATATGCGGATCGGTTCGGGTATCCGCGAGTATCTAAAATTAGAACCCGCGGGTTATCGGTTTCTTCGATTCACGGATTTTTTCGGTTTCGGATCATGCGGTTCGATTCGGTTTCTCGGTTTTGCGGGTTTTTTGAACACCCCTAGTTTCGAAGGTTTGGTAAAATAGGTTCACATCACATAGTGAACCAAGTATATGTGAGTTGAGTTTAGGTCGCGTGCTTCTGAGTTGTGCGCTTCCTCTTGTCCTTCTTCAGGAGATTTCGAGGGGGCTCTCAACTGGGTCCATAGTGATCTTTTCTCAAATAAGATTTGGTGAATTAAAACATTGTTTATATTCTTATACATTGATACGTACGTGGAAGAAGGTCTTTGTAAAGGTCTAGTTGAATCTGTGTTTTATGGCGAGCTCCGTGATCCCACCTGACCTTGGTTATCTTGGAATATTGCTCAGAAAGCGGACCTTAGTGCTAACGAGACATGTCGTTAGTAACCTTGGTATGGAGTTGAGAAGTGGGGAAGAAACCTTAGTGCTAACAAGACCTGATGTTAGTAACTTTGGTATAGGAGAAAGGAGAGACAGAGATAACCCGGGTATGAGTTCAAGAGTTGAGAGAGAAAATACGGGAGGACAAAACCTCACTAGATTCAATAATCTGTAATGTCAAAGTTGTGTTTTTGTTTTTGCGGCTACATAGTATTTATAGCCTAGGAAGTAACCCTAACTTGAATCTAAGAAGAATTGTCTGGAAATAACATATTTTGTCCTCAAAAATGGAATATTGAAGAAATTCGAATTTTGGTTGATCGACTAGAAAAAAGGAGATTAGCTTCGAATTTAGTTGACTACCAGGTGATCATCTGAGTGCTTGAGACTACGTTAGATAGCCTATGGAATCTAGTCGACCACCGGGTATCTTTTCCATGAGTAGAGGGTGGAACCTTCTCTGTGCTTGTTTTATCGGCTTTGCATCTTCTCGAATTTTGAGCTCATGGAAGGCAAAGTCTTTTTTCCCTGGCATTTCTGCATAGCGGAATGCAAACACATCACAGAACTCTTGGAGAGGTTGGGTATACTACATCACTTCTGTGAGCTGGGAGCACTCCAAAAAGTGAGGCCTACTTCAAAATTCGCTTTCAATAACGTCACACCATTAAAAAAAAGTAAACTATGGTTGCCCAATAATCTGATCATAGGTTAAATCCAATCCCTTCGTTTCGCGCCTGTAAGTAAGGCTTCTTTCGCCTCTCGGAAGCGAGCAGCAAGCCCTTTCCCCTTTTCATAATAAGAAGGTCAGCTCCAACCTATACAAGGGGCAAGCCAAAACCAGCTGAAGGTGAGACAAAATTTCATCCGTTGATCATCTAAGGATTAATTTGTGCTCATCCGTTCTTCAATTCGCGTGCAAAATTTCAAAGATCTTTTGGGTGATTTTGATGAACCCCTAACACGTTCTTGGAATCATATTTTCACCTAGATTCCGGGTTTGCTCCCTCATCATACATAAATAAAATAAGTAGTTGCTTTAAAAAAAACATTCCTCCAACAAAATTGGAAATTGGAAATTGCTCCGAAAAAGTTGAAGATTGCACATTGTTCCAAAAGATTATAAATTGAAAACCTTTATACTTGCAAAGAGAAAAACCGAACGACCCTTTCTCTTTGGCCAATTTAGTAATATTTAAACTAAAACTACTTTTGCATTCATTGCAGGAACTTGTACTTAAACTCTTAATACTTCCAATTTCAAATTTCAATCCTCTAAATCTAGAGTAGGCATGAAGCAAAAAGTGTTTCCAAATAGCATCAGAATCCAAGTGATAAGAATAATCATGGTATAACTCATAGGAAGGTGGAAACATGACAAGCCTAACATGTTCCAAAACTAACAATTCATCAGACTTTTGGTTACTTTCAAGATTAAAAGAATTAATTCTTTCCTACACAAAATGGCACAAGTCATGATCACATAAATCAATGAGTAGCTGAAACAAAGCATTCTTGGGAATTCTTAGTTCAAACCGGATTTTCTTAAGTTCCACACAAGCATGATTAGCATGGTAAGGTTCAACATACCTAACCGGGCTCCTTCCAAAACAATCAAGCAAACTAGTACCTAACAGAATCAATTTATTCTCATGGATTCCTGGGTCAAATACAAATTCAAAATTTCCAAATGCCATTATCACAATGCTTTGACTTAAAGCGTCCTTTTTCGTGAAGACGTTAAGATTCAACACATGGTTGCAAGAAAATCTGTCATTAACATGGAAGAATTGAAGGAACCATGTCCTAATTCGCGCTTAGATGAAAAACATGTCTCCTGTCAAAAAATACAAAGTTTAGGACTAACCTCATAATCATGCGCTCCTAGATGTACCTGAGAACAAGGTTGACGATCAACTAAAACATTATCCCATAGGGAATTAAATCTTATCACCTGTTCTAGCACTGCCATCACTCTTTTCCTCTCTTCGACTTGTTGAGTACCTCTTAGAATACATTCAAATACTTCTCCTTGGTACCAAACAAATACATTTAGCAAACTATGCTTATACAAAAATTTAGAGAAAATCAAATTTAATTTCATATTCTGTAATTCTGATAAGCTCATGAATCAAGAAACTCCAAATTAATTATAGAGTCATCACCAACTTATGTAGCTTGAGCATCACTTCCTTGTTCTCTTTCTCCCTCCATTTCATCTTCAAGTGAAACTTTACTATCTTGTGGCAATTGAGAAACACAAATGGAAGAAGAACAATAGTCATCAAGGGTTAGTGATAAATCAATAAAACAGTGGGGCTACTTTGTGGTTAGGTTATCTCTCAAATCTCTCTTTCTTTCTTCACACTTCTCATCTTTTATTTCTTTCTCTCCTCTTTCAACTTTTGACTCTATCATAAAGTCCCTCATTTTTTCTCACAATCTTCACCGTTCTCTCTTTCTTTTCCTTCACTCCCCTCAGATTCTTCTACAAGCCCCTTATTCGCTCTCTCTTTTTCTTTTAATTCTCCATTAGTTGTAAGGGTTGAAAGTGATGTTGCTTCACAAAAGAAACTTGGAGCAGGTGAGGAAGAATTGGACTTCACTTTGATTTTCTAGGCTCAAGGTAGGGTCGGTGGCTTTCACTTTGATTTTCTTTTTCTCTGTTTATTTTAAATTCTCAAAAAAAATTACTTTTTTTTGGCTCGGCACACACTAATACAATTGAAAATGAAGAACTAGAACGGAATTAATCTAGGGCTAACAATTGGAACAACTAATTTATTTTATTAATATGAAGAAGAACGCAAATTCAAAGGGGTAGGTTGGAGCAACCAGAACCTACTCTGATAACACTTGATACGTGCGCGGAAGAAGGTCTTTAGAAAGGTCTGGTTGAATCCGTGTTTTTGGGCGAGCTCCGTGATCCCAACGTCACCTAGCCGTGGTTGTCTTGGATTATTGCTCAGAAAGCGGACCTTAGTGCTAACGAGACATGCCGTTAGTAACCTTGGTATGGAGGTGAGAAGTGGGGAAGAAACCTTAGTGCTAACGAGACCTGTCATTAGTAACCTTGGTATAGGAGAAAGGAGAGACAGATAATCCGGGTATGAGTTCAAGAGTTGAGAGAGAAAATACGGGATGAGAAAACCTCACTAGATTCAATAATCTGTAATGTCAAAGTTTTGTTTTGTTTTTGCGGCTACATAGAGTATTTATAGCCTAGGAAGTAACCCTAACCTGAAACTAAGAAGAATTGTCTGGAAATAACATATTTAGTCCTCAAAAGCGGAATACTGAAGATGTTAGAACCACCCCCGACGTTCTGTAAAATTTTCCTTGAATTTCGGTCGCAAGTTCAAATTCTGTAATTATCATATCACAAATGGCTTGTGATTAATTAATGAAATTCAGTGATTGTGAGTTAATTTGGAATTATTTATAAGTGTTTTAAACGTTGGATAACATTTATTAAGTTCCAGGACGTTTTTCCAAAATTCGATTTTGGAGGGCAAAATGGTCACCGAGGGGAAAAAATTGGAAAATCACATCTTGGATCTTTTCCTTTTGGCCAGCACATTTCTTGAGTGGAGTGAGATATTTTGGCTATTATTACCTATTTCTATTTATATAAAGATGAGATAAGTCTTACACTTACCCACTCCTCTAGCCCATACCCCTTCTTTTCATACCCATCCCCTTCCATCCTCATTCATACAATCAGCCATCACCCCATTATTTCCTGAACATTCACTCTCTTCTTTACCTCTCACTCATCACTCATCTCCATTATTGAGCAAAAGAAAGAAAAGCACCTCTCTCCCTTTGCTTCCCAGAACTTATCATCCTCTTTCACAGCCTTTCTGCTCTAGTAAACGTCCGAATCTGCTCTTGAGGTCTTCATCACAAATCTTCAACAAGGTCTTGGCTACAACTTTTCAGAAGGAATCAAGAGCCAAAAGTTAAAGGAAGGTCCCCAAAACCTTGGTGCAATCCGACGGGTCTAGCAGCACTTTTGGTTCCAAAAACCATTTTTTGAAGTTTTGAGCTTGGAATCTCAGCAAGCATAGTCCTATCACTTCTTAGGCTTCCTAAATCTATATCATTCAAGGTATGGTTGAGTTATTTGGTTGAATCTTCATGTTCTTTGAAGTCAAAACATGAAAGAAAACTCATCCATCTTCTTTGTTCTTCATGGCCGAAACTTCAAGGACTCTTTGGTGGTGGATTTGTCTCAACTCCTACTCATCCTAAGCTAAGCTACAAGTATTATCAAGGTGAGGATCCTCCTTGGTAACTTTTATGAATTTGGTTCATGGATGACTTTGATCTTCAAATATGTTGTTGTTGGAAGTATGATGAACATACTTTGTTCTTGAGAAATCATGGAAAAACATGTTAGAATTTTTGGCTGAAGGCCGAATTATTGGATGTATTTTTTATGAATGTTTTGTTGAAGAAAGTTGTTGGAAAACATGTTATAAGTATGTTTAACATAATTTTAAGTTGTTGGAAAAAGTTGAGATTTATTTGGTGAGTTTTGGTGAAGAAGCCGAAATGTTGATGATGATTCTATGATGATTTTGTGAAGTTGAAATGTTGAAGAAAGTAGTTAAATGATGTTTTGGTGAAAAAAGTATATTTTAAGTGGCTAAAGTGTAAGTTTGGAAAGTTTAGGGGTAAAAATGAAAGATGGCCGGAAGTTTAAGGGTGTGGCTGAATTGTTGTTAATTTTGGAAAAATTAATTGTGTGGAAAAGTTGACAAAATTGGGTATTTTATAACTTTGTGGAACTTAAGGGCTAACTTGAAAGTTCTCAAAATGTTTAAGGACTAAAAGTGTATATATGGAGAAGTTAAAGGAAGGATAGCCACTTTAAGTTATGGAATTAATTATGGACACTTTAAGTATAAAGTTGTCATTTTCTGCAACTTTGTGAAGTTTAGGGCAAGATTGCAAACTTCTGAAAAGTTGGAAGACTTAAGTGGTAATTTTGGATTAATTCTCAAAGTAAGGAACTTTAATTAATTGACTAGAGTTATATTGTGTTTTTGACTCTGGCAGATTAAATCTGCATTTCTGTAGATACTACTGTGGAGCGTCTGGGGGCCATGCAGTTCAACTCATGGCAGATTATCCGTTCCTGCTAAGGTAAGGGGTTTAGCTTTCTTAATACGGAATGCAGTTCAACTCATGTGTATTAGGTTAGTTAAGGGCTAGTACTCGGGTCGAGGGTGGGGCCCAGTGACTCCCAGGGCTAGTCACATGAAACATAGCGGTTTGCAGGTTTTTATTATTATTCTGGACTTCATATTTATCGGGGGTCGATGACGGACCCACTCTCTGTTATGGTTTTTTGGACTTATGCTATATCAGATATGCTTATCGGAGTCAACGATGGACCCATTTTCTGTTTTGTGTCGGCTTTATGCCGCTTCATATTCTGACAGTTACGGGCAGATCACCCCTCGCTGGTACCATGTGTTCTGATCCCGATAATCGGTGTGAGCTTAAAAAGCCGTCGTAGGGGGTTGTCTGAGGTTTGGGACCACTTGTATGGGAAAGTACCACCAATCCGACGGGACTTCTGAGCATCATGACATTTGCATATCATATTCCCGTTTATACTTAGGGTTGTATTATCTGCTAGTTACATACTAACCTTTTATGCAGGGAAAATCATTTTTTAAAAAGTTTTTCCGGTATCGTACATGCCCCCTTACGGGTTCTTTCGAGAACTCACCCCCACATATTAAACATTTTCAGGGGATCCTGACAAATGACCTGCGGAGTAGATCTCCCGCAGTGATCGTTCTGCATTCTATATTTTTGAGAGGTATATTTCTGATTAAGTTCAGGGGTTATTCTCGTTAGATTCTTTCTGTGATCTGTCGGTTAAATTTACACATTTAGTCTGACGTTAATTTCTCCTGTTTATGTTTAGCAGCAACAGTGGTAGTTAGAGAGGTATAATCCGCTTTATGACTCGGCTATGTGGCGTAGTATGCATATTAGATACATTTAGTATTCTGATATTCTGGACTGTATATTATTCGTGGGGAGTTTCCGACCCTACGAAGAGGGCGGAACTCCTTCTGCCTATATTACTTATTATCTGCTTTCCGTGCGCGCGATATTCTGTAAAGCCACTAACGTGTTTCGGGTGCAGGCTTAGGACTAGTAAGACGTCTTAAAAACTGCAAACACTTAACCTTAAACTTGAAGAAAAACGTTTAAGGAACGGGTTTCGGGTCCACAACCCTTTCTAGAGAAATTCCGTATTCACCCGCCGCCGATACTTCCAGCTTCGGCAACAAAGACGCTTTCGCCAACTTCCGGGGGCGGTGGGGTGACAGAAGAAATTCGAATTTCCTGTTGATCGACTAGAAAACAGGAGGTTAGCTTCGAATTTATTTGACCACCAGGTGATCATCTGAGGGTTTGAGGCTACGTTAGATAGTCACTGGAATCTAGTCGACCACCGGGTAATCATGTGAGGACGCGTCGGACAGCTACTGGAATTTAGGTGACCACCAGGTGATCATCTGAGGCTGCGTCTGGAATTCTGTCGATCATCCGTTGATCATCTAAGGATTAATTCGTGCTCATTCCTTCTTCAATTCGCGTGCAAAATTCCATAGATCTTTCGGGTGATTTTGATGAACTCCTAACACGTTCTTGGAATCATATTCTCACCTAGATTCCGGGTTTGCTCCATCATCATACATAAATAAATTAAGTAGTTGCTTTCAAAAAAAAAGAAGAAGACATTCCTCCAATAAAATTGAAAATTAGAAATTGCTCCGAAAAAGTTGAAGATTGCACATTGTTCCAAAAGATTAGAAATTGGACATTGTCGATTTGTCACAATAATTTTGGAAATTGGACATTGCTCCAAGAAAATTGAAGATTGCACATTGATCTAACAAAATTGGAAAATGCACTTTGTAACAGATTTGGAAATTAGATAATACTGTAGCAAAATTGAAAATTGGACATTGCTTCAAAAATTTGGAAATAACATTGCTTCAACAATTTTGAAAATTGGACATTACTCCAACAAAATTGTAGATTGGACATTCTTCTAACAAAATTAAAAATTGGATATTACTTGAGGTTGAATCAAAACTAGTTGAGATTTACATGTGTAGTTTAAGTAATTTAACCATGTAATTATTATAAATATGAGCATTTTACATTTGTGTATATGTATTAAATAATATACTTATAAGTTAAATTATTTTTATATTCTTGTTATTTCGGGTTCCTTTGGGATTGAATTCGGGTTAATTGGGTTTGAATTCGAGTTAATCGGACTCTGGATTTGGGTTTATCGGATTCGGGTCAATTCAGGTTTCAGGTCATTCCGGGTTCAGGTTCGTGATGTGGTTGTCATAATGCTCTGATACCAATTGATGTGGTTGTCAGACTGTTCTGATACCAATCGATGTGAACCGGGAGGGTATCCTGGAACACGAAGAGTAGATCTAGCCAACAAAGGAGCAACACGGGGTAGGTATGATTGATGATGTGAAAATGTCAACATGTTGACAAATCCAAAATGCACTAAAACAAAATGATGCGGAAGATTGTGAAATGAACTAATATTGCCACCAACTCCTCCTGGATCCCGCCGCCAGGCAAAGATGGTGTTATGCCTTTGGCGACTTCTCCTTCTTGATACCAAAAACGGTCCAAGACAAAGAAAGCCTTCGTTGCCAAAATTGTGGGGGAATGTAGATGGAGCCAACACCTCCTTCTTCAAATGAGAAGGCAATATTGGTCTTAGTAGACTTGTCAAGAAAACTCAACAAGAATTGAGTGGAAAAGGTAGATAGGTTGAAAAGAGAACCACTCTCAATTTCAAGGAAAAAGTGTAATATTTTTTTATTGAATTCTATCTTTCAAATTCATCTAGACTTCCTTTTATAGGACAAGGAAGCTAGACATCCAAATCAATTTACAAGTCCCTTCATCTCAACTCTTAATGATAGAAATTAAAAGGAGATGTAAATATGAAAATTTAAAACAATTATTGCTAAAACTTATTCTAGGCTAGATAAGGGGTAGAACTAGCCAAAATATTTCTGAAAACTGAAATAAAATGATGGAAATTCGAGTTGGAAGATGAGGGATGAGTAAGTTTTGGCCAAATAAATGAGGAGTAAGTGATCCTCATTTAATGCTTTGATGGAGGGGCTTCAAGGCTTGTAACTCCTTCTTCAGCAATGGTTAATGGTTTATGGATGATTTTGGATGACTCTTGAGTTCTCAAGGCTGCTGAAGTTTGTCATTAATGAGGAGTGAATGGTTGAAAACCTTTGAAGTGCATTGAATGCGCCAGCTGGAAACTTAACAGGTTGAGAATTTCGTGAACCATGCACTTGGGCCAAATTGTCATTTGGTTGAGCCCAAACCGAAATGTTGAAAATTGTTTGCACAATTTAAGAATTGGGTTGGCCCAAATTGAGGAGTGCCTTGCACTTTTCCTTCATCTCTATGGATATCTTCACTTTGCTCCTCACGCTTTGCAAAACTGTGTATCAACAGGTTGAGCGTTTCCTTAGCCTTCTTGGTCCGGCTCCTTGTCATAGGTCCATTGAAGGTGGAAGTGTCATAAAAGCCAATGACGTCTTCTTTTGGCATGTGAGCTCTTCGATTCTCAAGGTTGCACATAGGTGCAACTAGATCACTTATCGATTTTGCGTCAGTTCGGGTTTGAGGCCAAATTTTCTCTCTTTTTTTTTTGTTTTTTGTTTTGTTTTGATAGTCACCAAATATTCTTGTTCTGATGAGGATCCAAGGTGTAGGGATTTCATGTATTCCCTTGGTTCATTTAAATAACACCGTCACAAGATCAATTAATGGTGTTAATTAATTAACCAACTAACAGGACAGCAAACAGGCGATTCGGTTCTTGTTTTATTTTTTTGAACTGGAAATGCTTATTCTATTAATGATTCAGTTCCTGTTTTAATATTTGTTTCTTTCTATATTTACAGCAAGATTATACAATTAGAATACCACCAAATTTATCTTCTTTTTTAGTTAGCGCTCAAGAGACTACCTAAAATTCATCAAATTCTCTCTATACATATACTCTCTCGTCCCTAAAAATACGTCCCTAAAAATATGCTAGTATAAATTTTTTCAGTATTTAATTTATGATTTTTATTCTTGAATTTTTTAATAAATAAAGTTTAATAATTTATATACAAATGATAAATAAACTTCTCTAGTTTCTAAATATATATTTTAAAATTTTTAACGAGATTTCAAAATGTACATGGCATCTAAAAAGGATCCCAAGCCGAAAAATAAAAATTGGGGCTTTTGTCAAAATACTCCCTTCGTTTTGTTGCGTTTTTTTAATGTTGTGGAGGATTCAAATCATTACTTGAAAAAAATCATTAGAATTTTGGAAAAAAATATATTTTCATTTTTGAAAAGCAACAAAAGATTTTATTATAATAAAATTACATCTAAGCCCAGAGAGACAATTGGGCTTTAAAAGTATTTGGCTTTACATATTAAAATATTAAAGAAGTAAAATCATAGATTAAATGTTAAAAATGAAACACACTATTTATTTTAGGGACGAATGTAGTAATATTTACATAATTTTTTATTTTAAAAATATGTATCACAACATAGTAATAAAATATGAAAATTACAAATATTAGTATCTACTCACGAGCTGGATTATTATATTCGTATTGATTTTTCTGCTCCAACAACGGATTATTCTATTTTGTTTTCTACACGGCATCCTCCGACTCAGTAACCTCCTACATTCTACTAGATACTAATATTTGTAATTTTCATATTTTTGTTTTAAACATTATAGCATTTTATCAATATTGAAAGTTTTATTACTATGTTGTGACAAACATATTTTTAAAGTAAAAAAATATGTAAATATTACTACCTCCATTCCACAAAAGATTATATAAATATGTTCGTTATTGGATTTTTTTATGTGTATAGTATATATGTATATATAAATAATTTTAAGGGGCCAAAAGCAGGTGGCTTATATGCTTTGGGCCAGGGTCAGCTCTGAGGTAGTATATAGATGGCTTAAATATACGGCAGTACCCTGAACTATATTGAATCGTTCGAATTAGGGTCTGAATTATGACTCGGGCAGATTGATACTTCAAACTATTGGAGTGATGCAGATAAGGGTCTCGGCTCAGTGAACTCGGCATGTGTCATCACGTGTCGTCACGTCTGTTGTCCGTTCGTTGCCAGAGTTAATAGAGCCGTTTCATAGTGAGTTAACTGTGAGGTTTTAAAACCCAAGCCCAACCCTCAAATTTTAAAAAAATAAAATAAATAAAACGCTTATCTCTCCAGCAAAACTCCACCGCCACGCCGCCAACCCTTCAATCCAAAGCTTCTTGTCTCCAACCCTCGGCCTCAACAGCTCCACTTCGCCACACCGAGGCCGTATAGCCTCCTTGATCATCGATGCCTCCCCTTTTGCATCGCAGCCACATCTGCCGGTGCTTGCAGCCGGACTGGACTTCTCATAATCGCTCAACAACAATTAAGTAGAGGTTCAGTTGATCAGTCTCAGAATCAGGAAACCCGGATTCGAGATCGAGCTTCAAACGGAAGAAATCAGGTAAAATGAAGCTGATCAAGCTCCAAAAGCCCCAGATTTGTATAAATCCCCCTACTTGAAATCCATGTGTTAGCAGTAAATGGTTCTATGATGCTTAACACTACTATACGGGCAGGACACAATATTTACATTTAAATCTAGTGATCTACTTCGGAACAACCATTTTCACTTCGGAGTGCTCGCATTCCTTCCATTTCCATTGCATACCAGCTCTCATAAAGGAACAACCATGGATGACAGTAGCTTTGCTGGTGGCGAGAAGGTTAGGGTTCATTTTAATTTCAGGGTTTAATTTGATTTTTTTTGAATTTGGGGGTTGGGCTTCACCTTTGTAACTTTACAATTGAGTCACTGTAAAAGGCTAACAACTAACACCTCTAACTTCGCTTAACAGAATAGGGTGAAAAGGTAGCGTCTGTGACGACACGTGATGACACGTGTCGAGTTCACGGAGCCAATGCTCTTATCTATACCACTCTAATAGTTCGTGGTACCAATCTGCCATCTCGGAAATTCATTCCCTAATTCGCTCGAGTCATTATAGTTCAGGGTACTACCGCATAACTAAGCCTATATAGATAGACACACACTGGTAGGGGTGTAAGAAAAACCCGCAACCCGAGCCCGACCCGAAATCGTCGGGTTAGGAGTGAAAATGCCCATGGGTAACCCGAACCCTACTTTTTGCCCGAATTTCGGGTTAGGGTCGGGTCCAACCTGAATTCTCGTAGCCCAGCTCGAATTCTCACTAAATAATTATTTATACTCTACAAATAAAGACAATTATACTCTTCACTTGCGATAATTACTTTAACAAATTGTTGTAGAAACCCATAATGCATGTCTTTATATATGCTCAAAAGCCATGACGCCTTTGTAGCCATCCCATGTGGGATGTAAGTAGCATATTAAAGACTTACCTCTTACTCCTCTCTCATCTACCATCAATGTGGAATGAAGAACAAGATTATCAAGCATGTTTTTTATTTATTTCATGCTTCAAATATTTAAAATTATTATATAACAATGGAAGCTTTAACCCTTTAAAGACTATGTTTTGCATTTCTCTTATCAACCAACAATGTGAGATGAGAAGATATAAATGGAGATCTTTAAAGACATACAATGAGGAAGCAAGAGACCTAAGAAATATATAGTCAAACCTGACTTCTCTCTTTTCACCAATAATGTGGGATGGAAACTAATATAACATAGATAAAAAGAGTTATCATTTGACTTGATCATATGTCTCACATTGATGCTTGATGCTAAATAAAGAGGCTACAGACTTATATTGACAAAGTTCTCTATTCAATAGGTGTTAAGACTCTAATTATTTGTTCCACATTGGTCATTTCTAAGCCTCAACTAAAGTTTCCTCTATATAATGATAGGAATTACAATAAAAATTGGAAAACCATGAGTTCAAGTATCTTTTCGGAAAAAAAAGGTTAAAAAAAACTGAAACCATGAATTTCGGATTCGGGTTGATCTGACCCAATCCGAACGCAATAAATTCAGGTTCGAGTTGACCTGACCAGAAAAAAAAATTTGGATCGGATTCGGATCAGCTTGTAGGTGTAAACAGATTTCGGGTTCGGTCTGACCCAACCCGAATTTGATCGTGTTGACCCGACTTACACCCTTAATGTCATTGGTACCCTGGGCGTAGAAGCTCAGAATCTTAGACAACCATTCGTAGAGACGGGCCCGAATTTATTAGACCTATGCAAAAGCCCAATATCCTTCCATTAAGCCCATGTGTACCTTGTTTGCCCTTTGGATTACGTATAGTAGTAGTACATTTGGACCACTTTTCCAAGTCTAGTTTCCTACCTCAAAACGATTTCTCAGTCTTCCATCTTCTTTCTAGTACTCCCCACGAGAGAATTAAAATTGAAAATTTCTTCTGATTAGTCCAAAAAAGTGGGAAAATGTTAACTTTGTGTCCAAAAAATGTGGAGAAATTGATTTTTTTAGTTTATGAAATAGAAATGTTAATTTTAGTGCAAATCAACATTCTTTATTTCGTAAAAAAAAAACTTCAATTTTTTTTTTATAATAGTAAATTTAATATGAACAAGTTTTTCAAGTTTCACACCTCCTCACCCCCACCGCAGCCCTTCTCCAGCTACCAAATGTATTGGTCCGCCACTGCACAGAGAGCCTCCCCGCCCTGCTAGTGCTATCGCCCAAGGCAAAATCTAGTTGCCGCGGACCTATAGTTAAGTATGATATGTTAAGGCGAGAGTCTATGTACACATATGTGGTATTCCACATACCATGAAAATGTCAAATTTAACCTCTTAACAAATGTTTACGAAGGGTGTTTTAGTCTTTTAGTTTATTAGATTAGTTAGTTGAGTTAGTTAATTAGTAGTATATTTAGGTAGGTGTTATTCCACATATGTGGTAAATAAACGGACTCTAAGTGGTAAAATTGTACATTTTCCTTCTTCTACACAAATGAGATGAGTTCTTAAATATGATATGTTTTCTCATTAACACACCATAACAAATGTCATCCTATAGTTAAGTGGTAAAATTGTACATTTTCCTTCTTCTACACAAATGTGATGAGTTATTAAATATGATATGTTTTCTCATTACACATCATAACAAATGTCATACTCACAGCAAAGAATCAGAAAGGTAAAACTTAACAACGATCGTAAAGTCCAAATTACCCAGGAAATCCATTCAAGAATTCCACGTCCATAGATTTACATTCATTCATTTAGTGAGGTAGTTAAGGAATGTGACAAAATTAGATTTTACGAGTTAACGGTACACGTGTAATGAGTGTGTTTTATTCATAGTTTACTCATGATCTTATAAAATGAAGATCTTGATCGCTCCATACAATATAAGTTATCGTCCTTTTCGTAAAATATTTTTTTAAGAAACAAAAACATGCAAAATTAATTTAGCCATTTTAAAGGACAAAACCGTAAATTTTTAGACATATGAAGCTATGATCGTACGTGATCTACTTAGAGAAATGAGGATCTTAGTAGCTCCATAGGGCAAACCATCCATTGAACATTAGGAACATTTACTTTCGAGTTTATAAAGATCAATTGGGACTTGATAAAAAAAATAGTGGCTATGGTGAAAGAATTTGAGAATCGAGGGGCACTTTCCAAAGGCTGCAATTCCACCTTCATCACACTAATTCCTATGATGAATTCTCCAATATCTCTGGCAGATTATAGACCAATTAGTCTGGTGGGATGCCGATACAAAAAAATAGCGAAGTTGTTGGCGGAGAGGATGAAAGCTGTTTTGCCATACATTATTTTTGAGAATCAATCTGCCTTCGTAAGCGGGAGACAAATTTTGGACGGTGTGCTGACGGCAAACAAGGTTGTTAGTTGGGCGGAGAAGCTGAAGAAAAAGTTGATAATTTTGAAAGTTGACTTCGCTAAAGCATACGACTGCATCAACTGGAATTTTTTGGATTCTATATTATCTGAGATGAATTTTGGGGATAAATGGAGAAAATAGATTTCGGGATGTCTCTCCTCAGCTCGTGGGTCAATTCTCTTTAATGGGAGCCCTACTACGGAGTTTTCTATGGAAAAGGGAATCAGGCAAGGCGATCCACTTTCTCCATTTTTATTCATTATTGCGGCTGAAGCGATCAACGTTATGATGGAGGAGGCTGTGGAGAAGAGGATTTTTCGAGGTTGCAAGGTGGGGACAAATGAGGTCGGAGTGTCTCACTTGCAATTCGCAGATGATGCTATTTTTTTCGGTGAGTGGTCAATTGGTAACGCAAGGAATCTCATGAAGATGCTGAAATGGTTTGAAGCAGCACTGGACTGCGTATAAACCTACAAAAAAGCAGATTATTTGGTGTCAACATTTCTTCATCAGATGTTGAGAGATTGGCTCGTACCCTTACGTAGAGAAAACGCATTCACCGCGCGGTGCCGCGGTAAACACATTTATTGCAGCCTTGCGCGGTAAATGCGTTTTCTACGTATGTCATATCTTTTCCTTTTATATATCTCAGCCGCCCAGTGGGGACATCGATGAAGAGAGTAGTGAACTGGGATCCTGATCCTGTAAAGTTGAAGTTTGCTAAGAAGCTGAACTCATGGAAAGCTGCTATGTTATCCATGGGTGGAAGATTGACATTGGTCAAATCGGTGCTAGGAAGTTTGCCATTATATTACTTCTCTTTGTTCTGAGTTCCTTCAACTGTGTTAAATGGATTGGAGAAAACTCGAAACAGATTTCTGTGGGGATCAATTGCTTAAAAAAAAAAGATGGTATGGGCATAAATTACAAAAACTTGCGGAGACTTTAAAGCTGGCGGATTGAAAATCAGGTGCTTAAAAGCGAAAAAATCTCGCTTTGTTGGGGAAATGTTGGTGGCGCTTCCAGACAGAGGAAAACACATTATGGGTTCGTATTATTAGCACTCTTTATGGCAAGGATGGAGCTTTGATATCGAAGCACTCAGGACCAATCAGCGGACCTTGGGTGGAGATTATAAAGGCTGGAATCGAACTGGACAGCGTGGGTACTGGTTTTTCTCAAAACTTCAAAAGATCAGTGGGAGGGGCACATCAATTAAATTCTGGACCGATAACTAGATAGGTCAAAAACTGTCATGTGAGTGCTTTCCTAGGCTTTTCGCGCTGAAGGTAGACCAAAACTGCAGCATTAGTGATA
This sequence comes from Stellera chamaejasme, assembly GCA_024586325.1. Classification (NCBI taxonomy): domain Eukaryota; kingdom Viridiplantae; phylum Streptophyta; class Magnoliopsida; order Malvales; family Thymelaeaceae; genus Stellera; species Stellera chamaejasme. The sequence goes on along the minus strand of CM044980.1, from coordinate 18,825,240 downwards.
GGCTGGAATGGCAAGAATCTGGGTTCCAGTGGCGGTGGTGTTGGCGACGAGAGCCATGTAGACGTGCGGCTGGTGTGTGTGCTGATTTTCTGGCCTCTCTCAATGGTTTTTCTCCAATTCAAGGCAAGGCGGATTCCTGGAAATGGAGTTTAGCATCCGATGGCAATTTCTCTACCAAACTTGTTGCTGCGATTCTAAATGACAGGTGGGCTGTAACGTGCGATACTTCCACAGTGTCGCTAAACATTGTGCCTCAAAAGGTAAATGTTTTTATGTGGCGTGTGAGACGGATCTTTATCCCTTGCTTTGTTCAACTTGCTATGCGAGGTATTCCCCTTCCCTCTCTTATTTGCCCTCTTTGTGCAAATGGCTATGAAGATCTAGATCATGCGCTGATAAGATGCCCTGCTATGTTTAAATTATGGGTTGCTATGGGGAAGTGGTGTGGTATCCAATCCCTTGTTTTGCTTGAGGTGGCTGAACTTTCCTTATCAGAAATTCTGAATAAAGTTTCGGTGCAATTTCGCACTATATGGGAGGCTATTTTGTATATAGCTACATGGGTGATATGGAGGGTGGTGACGGAGCTGTGTGGGCAGCCGTCACACGGTCCTCATGTGTTGTCGGGTTCTGACGTTGTTGGATTCCATGTGAATCCGTGTAACGTATGACGGACTAGGAATTCGAGAAATGGAAATAGTGGGGGTCCCTTTGCTTGTATTTAATGAATATTGGGAAAGTGAGATGATAGCAGCAAGAGAATTGAGTGAATAGTTACCTTGAAAGGTGTGAATGATTAATGTTTTTATAGTCCATAGTCATAGAGTGGTAATATTGTAATATCCCAATATAGAATAGCGGCGTGTTAGAGGACACGTGTACTTAATATGTTCAGGTATGTATGGTCCGAGAATATCCTCAATATGTTCAGGTGAATTCTTATCATGTCCGGTAATGTACTTGTCTTGTTCGGGTTATGATTTGTTTAGGTTTTTAATGAGACCATTATTTTGGGCTACTGATTTGACCTTTTACTATGCATTTTTGGGCCTTTTAGGTAGATTGAGCCTAGCGGCCATCAGGGGCTAGAAACAAGTTCGTAATGGAAGGATCTTAATGGTGATTATTACAGATTATATCTGATATTCAGGCTCTATCCTACATGTGGATCTCTAAAAGGAAAGGAAAGCACCTGGGGAGCCGGATGGAGTGGGTTATGTGCTCTTTACATCTACATGGGTTTTATTTTGTTTATACTGGTTGTAATTGGCGGATGAGCATCTAATGGCTCCGTTTGTTTGTTCAGTTTGCAATCCTTTCCTCAAGGGTTGTACTCCTGTTTTAATAAAGTTTCATCATTTCTCTTCAAAAAAAAAGAACACTTACTTTTTTTTACCACAATAAACCTAATAACACATCTAAATAAATAATATCCTCCCTCTATCATAATATATATTTGTAGAATTTAACACAAAGATTGAAGAGGGTAACAAAATATATGTTTGCTTTGTCAACGATTCTATCCCAACTATAAAAAAGAAGGATAAGAAGAAATTAAAGATTAGAAAATGAAACAGCAAGATACGTGAAGCTGTGAGATTGCTTCATATGTTGGTATAGTTGGTGGTAGTTGACATACACAACAATGAGTGGCCTGATCATCATCTTATCTCAATCTCAATAAATATTTTTTGACATAATTAACAAATTGTCTATTTATACCATGTATTAACTTAATTAGCTTAATAAAATTAATCACATATAGCATCCATATTTTAAGATATGTTAATGACGACGTACAATAACTTTGAAATAAGAATAATAACAAATCAAATCAACAATGCATCATTTAACGAAAAATCATCTGACAAAAAATAAGTTCCAAGAAAGTTATAGCTCTGGTATTTTATTTTGTTTACTTTAATAGCGAAACGTGTATCTTGAAAATTGAGGGAGTTGTTATAACCTAATCATGAAAACCGAATCATGATTATGGAATCACATGATTTGTTCTTGTGTGAGATTGTGGAAAATGTGATATCACAAGTGTGCTGATGCAAATTTTGCTGCGGCGATCCGTTCTTGTGGACATTTGCTTTTTTTTAAAGGCCAAATAAAGGAGGAAATTTCGGAATATTGTAGATACATGAAAGCATTACAAAGAGGGAAAACAAAATTTGATTTTTTTTAGCGGGAAAGTACCAATATGATTATAAAAAAAAGTCACAAAGTAGATACCACAACCTGACCAAAAGTAAACAGAAGCGAACAAAACTTCTTGCTTAATAACACTAAAAGAGATAGAACTAGGAAGCAAAGCTGTGATAGATGTCGACATACGTGATTAGAAAAGATCTCGAGAATGTCCAAAGGAAATCGAAACACACAAAAGAGAGTATGAGAATGTTGTATAGCAGCATCCATTTCCATAAAGCAAGATGCCCTTTCACCATTCAGATGCCCTCAAAATAGCCACACCACTTACAGTAAACCAGAACTAAAAACCTCCAAAACAAAGCAAACAATGAATAAAAGCAGGTGTCCACAAGGAATAAAACCAGATGGCATCCCTGTTGGAGAGTCATTTCTCCTTGTGGAGCGAGGATTCCCCCAGCCCCACCAAGTCATGATCCTCAGCTACTCCATGTTAGGATTTGGAAGTGTGGGCAAATAAAAACAACAATTTTTCACCGTAACGATTTCATGACTTTCTCCACTATCAATCTCAAACAAACAATTAAATGACCAATCTCCCACACTCAAAACACAAATCTCTCAGCCTATACTCTCCCACTAACGTAGCAACTCGCTACGATTCACTCAACACAAACTTGCGGCTATCTCTCTGTCGGACTAAAAATATAACCTCCCGGTCACCTATATATATATATATATATATATATATATATATATATATATATATATATATACACACTAATAATATAAACCTAAAGCTATAAGGCATAGGAAGCCTAACAACACACGCACACCTAACAACACAGGCACACGTACACTTGCACTCACAAATTATAATCCTATTTTAACTAAGAGATCCTAGTCCTTCTTTGACTAGGTCCACCGTAACTAGTTTCCTGTCAAGACAAACACAATATCCAAGTCCAATTAAAACTTCCTCAATTGGAACAATAACAACCTCAATCCTTCAATTTTCAACTTCATATAATTTGAGGCACAAATTCCAACAATCTCCACCTTGACTCAAACTATTTTTCAACTCCACCTTTTTACCAAATCCGCAAACCTGACATTCTTACTTGTAGGAACTTTCACCTTCAAAAACTCACTCTTGGGCTCGCCTTTGACAACTGTACTTCCAACAAACTCATACAGATTTTTAGAGTTCTTCACTCCCTTCATCACAATTAATGCATTCTTCGAAATTCTCAAACCTCCACCTCGGGTAGAATATCCATATCCCAAATTATCCAATTTACCAAGTGAAATCAAATTCCTTCTAAATTTTGGAACGTACCTTACATCACCAAGTGTCTTGGTACTTCCATCATGCAATTTGATTTTCACATTACCAATCCTTTCAATTCTTTCTTCTCCACCATTAGCCAAATAAATTGGCCTATTACATGGTTCAAATTTTGTGAACCATTATTTCTTTGAACAGACATGTTCCGAACAAGCTGAATCAAATATGCAAACATTTTATGAATCTTTCTCTTTGACCTCTTGCACCAATAACAATTCATCACCACTCGTATATTCTTCCACTAAGCCAACATCGTCTTTTTCTTCTTCTTTCTTTTCTTTTCCTTTCTTCTTGGTCTTCAGAAAATCTTCTATGTCTTCTTTCAATTTTGGCCAATAAAATTTAATATGACCAAATTCTTGACATTACCAGCATTCTGTTTTACTCCAATCCTTCCTCGGTCTTGAACTCGATTTTCCTCTTGAATCGCTTCTTCCTCTAGAATCACTCCCTAACGACGAGATTTTTCTGATCACCGGATGTGAGTGAGCAGAAATTATGCTTGTGTGCTTGTGATCGGCTATGTAGGTGTAAAGGTGCAGGAAGATATGGCTTTCGGGATATTGAAGCTTTTAATAAAGCTACGTTGGCCAAACAAGGCTGGAGACTGATGTGCTCACCCTCCTCCCTTGTTGCTCGTGTATTTAAAGGCAAGTATTTTATGAAGAACAGTTTCCTTCGCGCTCGAACAACAGAGGGGGCATGTTCGGTCATTCGGAAGGGTCTCCTAGCCGGACGCGACTTGCTACATCATGGTAGCCATTGGCAAGTTGGTTCAGGACCGAGTATATCTGTTTGAGATGATCGCTGGTTGCCGACAGATACGGTGACAGTCCTATCAGTTATGTTTCCTCATTTGCGTGTCTCGAATTTGATTAATCCGCATAGCTAGTAGTGGAAAATGGGTGATATTAATGCTATTTTTCACCCTACGGATGCAGCTATTATAAAACAATTACCACTTAGACCTCATACTTTAGATGATATTTTCACTTGGGGCATGGAAGAATCAGGACAGTTCACAGTATGTTCTGCCTATTACCTTGCTTATGCTGATAAGTTTTTAGGTAAATCCTCTTGAGTTAGATTTTTTTTTTCTGGAAGTGGTTTTGGGGATTAAAGCTTCCACCGCGAGTAAATTCTTTCTTATGGCGTGCCTACGCCAACATTTTTGCAACGAAGGATGGTTTGGCGCATAGAAGTATGGATGTGGTTATTAGTTGTGAGACTTATTTACAATCGGATGAATCTGTTGTACATATGCTTTGGGAATGTCCATTTGGGAAAGCACTTGGTGTAGCTCTCTCGCCAGATCCACCGGATTGGCAAGATTGGTTCTATGATAAGGTCACTATTGATCCTGCTTCTCTTCTTTTAATTTCGGTGACTTCTTGGATGATATAGACGAATAGGAATACGGTCCGTCATGAGCAGAAGTGTTCCGCACCAAGTGCTTTGGCGGCTAGGAGCGTCACATGGATAGTTTCATGGCAAGCGGTCTAGAGCAAGATTGATCACCCAACTCCACCACATCCTCCACGGCCTTCGTGTTAGTTGCAACCTCCTCGATCGTGGCCGCATTAAAATTAATGTGGATGTTGCTTTTGATATGAGTAAAGGATGTGCAGTGGCGAGAGATGCTTCGAAGGAGGTATGTTTTGCTTTTTCCTATGGCTTTCTTTACACCAGATATGAAGTTCTTTATTTAGAAGCACTCACTTTATTGTGGGGTATTACTGAATCACATCAATATGGCTTCATGGAAGTTATGTCTGAAACAGATTCTCAATTACTTGTCTTGAAACTCATGAGCTCGAGGCACCCCTCTCGGTACTATATTGGGGTGACTATTGATGATATTAGCTACTATTTATCTCTATTTTGCTTTCAATCCGTAGTCTTTATTCTGTGCACCATTAATAGTGCCCGTCATGGTTTACACCACTTTGGTAAATGTGATAGGGGTTTGTCTCCCCCTTCTTGATTGTTATCTGCATTAGCCGCTTGAATTTATATTAATCATTCCCCTAAAAAAATGAATTGATCTAGACCAACAATAGGGAAATTTTGGATTAGGGGCATAGGGCATGTGTAGTGGACTATTGGGTGAGGTTGGATTGTAATGATGGATAATGATATGGTTGAAATAATATTTTTAAATTTGACCCATTAGTGAATAAATATTGGGTTGGATACATCTAAAAATTGGACTGAATCTATTTGTAATTAAAAATTAAAATTAACTCCCCGACTAAATGTACCCGACGTACTTAAAAGCGTTTTGATTGTGGTCATTCCGTTACCAAAACCGCTACCAAGGTAGCGAAAACAATCGTTACCAAAACAGCAACCAATTCGGGCTCAACCTTCTCCACAAACCGCTACCATATAATTTTATGCAATAGAAAAATAAATTTAAATTCATCCGAAATTCATATATCATTATCCTCCTAGAATTGATGAACAACATCAAACACACTCCAAATTTTGTTCTTTTTTCTTCTTCTTTTGTTTAGCAAACATAAAAAATTTATTACAAAGAAATGAAAAATAAACAATACATATGCTTAACATCAAAAGTTTTCTCACATGAACAATCATTCTTTGCTGCTCTAAACAAAATTCCAAAATTTATGAACACAAGAAACCCAGAAAAATTAGAAAAACTCATATATGAAATTTATCACTATCTCCACCGTCAATGGAATCACATCTCCATCGTCGAAGACTTCATCGCTGCCACACCGTTAGAGATTTCACCGTCGAATACTTAACTGATCTCGCTACAGATCTAGAGATTTGGCGAGGGACAGAGTTTTCTGGACACTTCACTGCCGTCGTTACCATTGGAATATGAAGGCGGTTAGAGGCAAGGTCTCGAAAGGGAGAGTTTTCTGAAGGTTATAGGCAAAAGGGAGAGGTAAAAAATATAATAAGTTTTCCTTCTCGAAAGCAAAGGCCTAAGGGCATATCTGGGAGGGACTTCGTCTGCCTTATATATCGGGTGAAAAGAATTGGTGGTAGGCTTAGTAGGCTCGATGAAGTTGAAGGTTGAAGGTTGGATATATGAATTTGAAGAAGAGTGAGAGACAGAGAGAGTTTCAAAATAAATTTCACCTTGAAAAAATAGAATAACAACTTAGTAAATTAGATATAACTTGTAAAAAAAACTCATAATTAATGCCCTTTCTTAAAAAAACATGAGTAAAAAATGAATAAAATAACTAATATATTTTCTAATAAAGAAGATATCTCTAAACTTGATTCAACACAACAATATGAAGGTTACAACTCAGCTGAAATCAATATAGCTAACGTTGAACAAAGATTACAAAATTTGTCTATTCCTAAAATAAATCCAAAACTATATATAAAATAGGAACTTTTGATTTTTACTCTAATTATTTGCTAGAAATTTGTTTTTATAAGGATCAGTTAGATTCTCTGCAATTGTTTCTTTATAAGATAAAGCTATTACCTTTTCATTCTTTTGTGTTAATGCTAATGGTATATATATATATATATATATAGTTTCTTTTAGAAGGTGTGTTGAGGTTGTAAGAAAATATACTATTAAAATCGCATCACATGCCTGCAACGGAAACATGAAACAGTTAATCGGAACCTGATTCGCAAGAGCTCCAAGTGTAACTCCTCTAAAGTTGATTCACGATCGACGCACCACTCCGATAATTCCATGCTAGTGGGAGGGAACCAAATTAGAGAGCTAGGATTTTCTGTAGAGAATGTGATGATGGAACTATTCTACACATGATATACTTAAAGGCCCGTGGGTAATATTTAAAGGCCCATGGGTAATTCTAATCCCAATAGAATTCCTATCCTATAAACAATCCTAATAATAGTAGGACTTTTATTATGTCCCAACATTTATCTATTTTGGGCATAAGCATTATCACATAATAATAACAATCTCCCACTTGTCCAAAATCCAATTAAGCTCTCTCAAAAATGTGGATATGATAGACCTTATAAGTGTGACCCTTAGGTTCACCAAATGCCAGTAGTAGGGCTATAACTCTTATGGTCTTATTAGGTACTGGTATCGGGGCCCAACCTAAGAAGCGGGCCCCTTGATCCAGGCCCAATAACGAGGACCCAACAGACTTGATGCATGAATTCGACCAAGGCACATACAACCGCGAGGGGTCTTCACCCCTGAGGACAATCCCCTCACCCAGCTTGTCAGGAAGTCTTTGCCCCCGAACCCTCGCCATGCAAGGCCCTCACACTTAGCAAACTCGGAGTCCACCTTGGGAGTCCCTCACACGATCTTGCCAGATCAGCCACGATTTCAGGGAGCGTCTCCACCTTCCATAACTGCTCCCACGATCTCAGAGAGCGTCCTCCACCTTCCATAGACATGCCCGCGATCTAAGCCCATGATCAAGGCATGTCTAGAGGCAACAGCCCTCCTCCTCCTGCTCCTCCTATAAAAAGGAGACTTTGGGAAAGGTACACCCCATCTACACACCCTCACTTCTCTTTCTCCTCCTGAGTGCTTCGTTTTCCTCTCTGCAGATCGTTCTCTCAGCAGTAGACCTCCATCTCCAGCACTCAACCTCACTAGATCATCACCTCCAGCATCTGAGAAGTCGGCCCGCTCAGGAATGAGATTATCAGGTACTATAACCATTGAATTAAACTCTTAAATTATCCATTGACTAACACTTAGTTAATAATTCTTGAAATTGTTACATTTCAAGAAATCCTACAAATCATGGTTGACTTCTAACAACATGCCATGAAGACCTGGATTAGGTGAATTACCAGCGAACCTTCCCAATTACAAAATCCCTAACCGCTCAATAGCTATGTATCCATTCCAAAATCATAGCTTACTTGATGAACTAAAAAATTCCTTTTCAAATCATCTCACCTTGGCCAAGGAATTTCCAAGTCATAATTCAAAGGAAAACATAGGACATTCTCTTGTCTTAGTGACAAGTGATGATCCTTTGTTGACATTCACAAGATTCCATATATGATAAATATTATACCCAATACTTATCCCTTTTTCAATTCCTTGGAATCAAGGCAAGATCAAAAAATAACATGTCATGCACAAATCTACTATGATGTCTCAAGTCAAAGGATTATTAAGCACAATTGTAAAATGAAAATTCTTTTCAGTAATTAAATATTTCCATATAAGAATTTTAGATGGGTTAATTCGGGAAACTCATTCATGTAATGAGAATTTACATATATGCACTAGTGTCTTTACACCAATGTCTATGAATAAGACATTCTTTCTTTTAAAGCATGCATCATATGTACTAGTCTATCCAAGTTACTGTTGCCCATTCATAGTGACTCTAGGACTATGAACATATAAGATCAGGACTCATAAGGAGTATATTTCATGATAGTCATCCTATGCACGACCATACTCCATATGCCCTATTGATCTATGGGCTTTATCAAAAGATGGATAATTTTGATAAAGAAAACAATGTCTTTATTAATAATATTGATTGAACAAAACTAGTCTCATACAATAATGTAACAAAGTCTAAACCCATCTTGTTACATATCTCAACCCAATCTTCCAAAGATGTCTCTCATGCACTTTCTGTGACAAAGGCTCAGTCAAAGGATCTGCTATATTCTCTTCCGAGGAGATCATTTCCATCTTTATGTCTCCTCTTCCAACGATCTCCCGAATTATATGATATCTTCTGGAGACATGCTTTGATGGTTGATGAGATCTGGGCTCTTTTTCTTGTATTATTATGACACCATTGTTGTCACAATACACTGAAATTGGATCAACAATGTTAGGAATAACACCCAACTCTTGGATGAAATTTATTATCCAAATAGCCTCTTTTGCAGCTTCGGAAGCTGTAATGTACTCAGCATCTGTAGATGAATCTGCGGTGGTTCCTTGTTTGAAACTCTTCCAACACACTGCCTCTCCATTCGGGGTAAACATGTATCCTGACATGGATTTTAGATCATCCACATCTGACTGAAAACTGGAATCTGTATAACATTCTTTTTTTAGTTCATGTCCTCCATAGACCATGAAAACTTCCTTAGTTCTTCTCGAGTACTTAAGAACATTTTTCACAGCTTTCTAGTGTTCCTTACCTAGATCAGCTTGATATCTGCTAGTGACACTCACAACATATGCGATATCAGATCTCGTACATAGCATATCATACATTATGCTGCCTATTGCAGATGCATATGGTATCTGAGCCATTCTTTCTCTCTCTTTAGGTGTCTTAGGGGACACAGACTTAAACAAATGAATGCCATGACTCATTGGAAGGTATCCCCTTTTGGATTCTTCCATGTTGAACTTCTTCAACACCCTGTCTATGTACGTAGATTGGGATAAATCAAGCATCTTGTTAGATCTATCTCTATAGATATTAACTCCAAAAATGTATGATGCTTCACCCAAATCTTTCATGAAGAAATGAGTGGACAACCATGCCTTAGTTAATTTTAACACACTTACATCATTCCCAATGAGAAGTATGTCATCAACATAAAGCACTAAAAATGTGATGGAACTCCCACTAGTTTTCTTGTACACACATGATTCATCTGGATTTTGAAAGAAATCAAACGATTTGATTGCTTCGTCAAAATGGATGTTTTATAAATGGATTTATGGAGTTTACAGACTTTTTGTTTACTCCCACTAGACGTGAAACCCTCTAGTTGTTCTATATGAATATCTTCTTTAAGACACCCATTAAGGAACGCAGTTTTCATATCCACTATTATATCTCATAGTCGTAATATGTAGCAATAGCAAGCAGTATCCGAATGGAATTAAGCATGGCGACTGGTGAAAAGGTTTCCTTAAAGTCAGCCCCTTGTCTTTGAGTGTAGCCTTTAGCAACCAACCGTGTTTTATAAGTCTCTACTTTTCCATCCTTCCAAGCTTTCACTTGTAGACCCATTTACAACCAATGAGCTTTACACCCTCTCGTGGATCTACCAAAGTCCACACTTTGTTGGAATACATGGAGTCCATTTCGGATTTCATGGCTTCTGGTCATTCTCCCAAATCAATGACTTTCATTGCTTCTTCGTAGTTTCTCGTATCTGTATCTGTATCTATGTGAAGGGTAATCATATCATCTTCAACGAGGACATTAAGCCTCTCTGAAGGCTTTAAGCTCCTTTGAGATCTATGAATTTCATGTGTACTAGATAGTCTAGTAGGTTCAGTTATCTGTTCTACTTCTATTTCTTGTGGATCAGACGTTTGTGATTCTTGAATTTCTTCAAGATCTACCACATGTCGATCTTTTTCATCTAGAAGAAACTCTTTCTCTAAAAAGGTAACATTCCTTGAGACAAATACCTTTTGTTCATCAAGGTAGTAGAAATAATACCCGATAGAATCTTTTGGATATCCCACAAAACGACATTTTATAAAGCTGTTGTCAAGTTTATCCCCCATTAGTCTCTTAACATATGGAGGACATCCCCATATCCTCAAGTATTTGAGAGTAGGTTTCATGCCTGATCACATCTCATATGGTGTCTTGGGCACAGATTTTGAGGGAACTCGATTTAACACATGTGCAGCGGTCTCAAGAGCATATCCCCAAAAGGATGATGAAAGATTTGTGAAACTCATCATGGAACGGACAATATCTAATAAGGTCTTATTTCTTCTTTCAGAAACACCATTTAATTGAGGGAACTCGATTGGGGTTCTCTTGGAGATCGACGAGCGTCGAAAATCCCACCCGTTTTGAGATAATCATAAAATTCATTATTTAAGTATTCGCGCCATCGATTAGATCATAGAACTTTAATACTTTTTCTGGTTTGTTTCTCAATCTCACTCCGAAACTCTTTGAACTTTTCAAGAGCTTCAGATTTGTGTTTCATAAGATACACATATCCATAACGTGAGTAATCATCGGTGAAAGTGATGAAATATGAGAAACCACTTCTGGCACAAACACTTAGTTGCCCATATACATCACTATAGATCAAATCCAAAATGTCTGTAGCATGATCCACTTGTCCAACAAATAGAGATTTGGGCATTTTTCCCATTAAACAAGACTCACAAGTTGGTAATGAGTCACACTCAGATATGTTCAATAATCCATCCTTAACCAGCTTGTTTATCCTTTTCTTAGAAATATGACCTAGTCGCAAGTGCAACATGTATGCATGATCATACTCAATAGCCTTTTTTTGTTACTTTGTTGAAAACAAACTATTGAATCAGTGCTTTCAATAATATAAAGACTGTTTGTCAAAAACCCAACACCAAAATGAACACCATTTTTAAAAATGGAATATCTTTCACCTTTAATAGAAAATACATAACCTTCTCGATCCAAAAGAGGAATTGAAATGATGTTCTTAATAATGTCTGGTGCATAACAACAATCTTATAAAACTAAAGATTGACCTGATTCTAAAGCTAAATAAATAGTTCCTACAACTAATGCAGCAACTCTTGCTCCATTTCCCAGCTTTAAAACTTCTCTCCTTTACTTAGCATCCTGCTTCTTGTCATCAACTGCAAATCATTGCAGATGTGTGAGCCACAAGCGGTATCCAATATCCAAGAAGCATCGATAATCAAAAGATTAACTTCAACAAAGAACATACCTAAATCATAACCCTTTTGTTTCAGTGTTGCAAGATAGAACTTGCAGTTCCTCTTCAATGCCCAGGCTTTCCACAATGGAAGCATGGTCCTTTACTACTTGACTCTTGGCTTGAATTCTTTTTAACACCACCAGTTAGTTTTATCTTTGGATTCTTATTCAATGAACTCTTCCCTTTGTTATTTTGGGTTTAGAACCTTTGGATGAACCAATAAGCATGACATCTTGTTCCTTTTTCATCCCTAATTTAGTTGTCTTTAACATATTCACAAGTTCAGGCAATGTGACCTATCATCTTCAGTCCATGGTCATGAATATATAGATTCGTATCCATCTCAACACCCAACTTAGTGAGTTTCTCAATCAGGCCTATCATCTTCAGTCCATGGTCATGAACGGAAGACCTTTCTGTCATACGGGTCCTGAAAAGATCCTTAGATATCTAATAACATGTCAGGTTTGCTCGCCATACAACTCTTATTAGTGAAGGTAGATCTCATAAGCATGTCTCATCTTTTCATACTACCTCTGAAGATCAATAGACATTGATTCCATCATATAACACCTTGCCTTAAGATTATCATCTTTCCACTTTCTAAAAGTGACTTCTTCCTCTGGTGTGGCACCTTCCGGAAGCTCATCTGGCACTTCACTTGTAAGCAAATAAGTGATTTTCTCAAAATCCAGCACAATTTTCAAGTTCATCAACCAAATCGAATAATTTGGGCCAGTCAACTTGTTTTTGTCGAAAATAGAGGCTAAGGAATTTTTGTCTGTCATAGCTAGATTTCTAAAAATCTAAAGATAATACACAAAATCGAAAATAAGCAAAACATTCAATGAATATATGAATTCATGAATAAGGTCTTAATTTCATAAATTATCCTCCCACTAAATTAAAACAAAAAAAAAATTGGCACCCTCAATAAATGAAGTTTGACATTTAGTATGAATAAGGCTCAATTATTATCTACCATAAGCCCAAATTTTATTGACGATCCTATAGTAGAGATGAAAGATAAACAACTCTTGTTAATCATATCTCATGTGACCCTTATCTAATTTAGCCTCACATTTGCATAAAACCTAAATTTTATTAGCGTCCTTATGCAAATTATGTTAAGTTAACCATCATCTGCACAAGTATGACAAAAAATAATGCCCCTAAATTTTATTAGCGATAGCACATCTCATATACATCTTAACAACATAATTTGCCACATCTAGTATGCGCCAAATTTTATTGGCGATACATACTAAACATAACAAAATCTCATATTATTAAGTATGATGGAAAGACTACGATTAATTAAAGTATTTGATTTTCCATTTACTACTTAATATTATACTTGAAAAAATTTTCAAGTAAGGGTTTTATTCATATATATTTATATAATCCATCTAATGAATTAACATTATAAATCATATAGCAAAAATAAAATATGCATTTCATACATATTTATAATTATGCAAGAAAACTTAAAGCTCACACTCAATAAAACAATTTTATAAATGGATTGAATGTAACTCTTAGATCTTTTGTGTATTTATAAATTTAATAGGGTCAATACAAAATTAAAAGTGTAAATATGGGCCTTTTGGTCTCACCAGAAACTTTGGGGACCATTCTAAACATTTAAGATACTTCAAGGGACTTATCTCATTAATTCCTTATCAGTTTTAGCAGTTCTGAGCTTTTCTGAACCTAAGGTACTCATTTGAACATGGGGAGAAAGTTAGGGGTTGAAGGAGGTTGGTGGGTCAAACCCACATGTCTAGTTCAACGGTCTGGGTCAAACCTGAACTGGAGACCCATCTACAGACTCGATCTGATCGGACTGGACCCCACCCTCGATTCTTCCTCTGATCCCGTCGCTTGGAGCACAACCGCCATCATACGATTACCCCGAACCGCCGACGACCTCATGGCCGGCGCATCCAGTTGTCGGTCACCACCCAAGCATCCAGCCGGAGCGTTTTTCTCTCCCGAGTTCACGGGACATTTTATTTAGAACGATTCCTGCTTGAAACCGTCTGTAACGGTGGTTTTGACGGTGCATCTTGACTCCTTTGCCCAGCTCGACCATCAGGCATACTGAACTAACTCCCATTCATCATCAAATTTGCCCAATTTTAAACAATTTGAGTTAGGGTTCATAACCCAAACCCTAAACTTCTCCGAGAACGATTCTCAAAATTTGATGATTTCCGGGAGCAATTCGAACAAATTCGATGATCAATGCACGGATCCAAAAATCCCAATTCGGGATTTACTCGGGATTGATCAATTAGTTACCCAGATTAGCGATTTGGGATCCAAAATCCCAATTTTGTTATTAACTCAAGATTAACCAATTAATTACCCATTAGTGATTTAACTCTTAAATCATTTAAAATCTTTGATTTTAGGCCAAAAATAATGTTTATCAATGATTTCCAGCAACAATAGTTGTCAATTAAAACCTTAAATCAAAGAACATACAACATTATGACCTAGAGTTCATGTAATTTCAATCTTTAAACATATTTAATCATCAAAATCACATAAACATGCTAGAATCATCACATAACCGGGCTCTGATACCACTAAAAGAAAATATACTAATAAATTGCATCACATGCACGCAGCGGAAACATAAAACAGTTAATTGGAACCTGATTCGCAAGAGCTTCAAGTGTAACTCCTCTAAAATTGATCCACACGATCGATGCACCACTCGATAATTTCGTGTTAGTGGAAGGGAACAAGATTAGAGAACTAGGGTTTTTGTGGAGAATGTGATGATGGAACTATTCGACACATGATATATTTATAGGCCCATGGATAATTATAATCTCATAATTAGAATTCATATCCTATAACAATCCTAATTATAGTAGGACTTTTATTATCTCCCAACACTTATCTATTTTGGGCATAAGTATTATCACATAATACTAATAGAGGTTGTTTCTTTTTTTCCCCTAGAGTAGTCCATTTTTTGTATTATTTATTAAGGGATTGGTACGGGAAATGCTAGGAGTAGCTGCTTTGACAGTTGTTTGGACACTCTCTTTGTGAATAAATGACATTTGGCACAATCACTACGCAGTTGCTTCAAGTTTTGTAACGGCTTTGTAACGACTAGAGCCGTTACAAAGCAAAAAAACGCCACTTACCACAAGATTTCGTTACAATGCCGCTTCATATGACTCATTCCAATTAAACAAAGAAGATATTGACAATTTCTCCCAAAAAACAACATATTGACCGTGAATAGGCAATTACAATCAATTCATTTTTCATCTTTTTATCTCTCTCTCTCACACGCCTCTCTCATTCCTTTTTTGACCCCTTCTCTCCCTCTCTTTCCTTTAATTATTTTCTTCTCTCTTACGTTCATCCATTAAATTTCACCACTCTCCTCTCTCTTTCCTTTTGCTTTTTCCCTCTCTCTGTCTATCTCTCTCACCTTGTTCTGTTGTTCATCACCTCTTTTCCAAAAGAATTTGGATCAGTTATGCTCAATAAAAGACAAGAACGAGCTCCCATCAAAAGTTTAACAATGACAATTATAAACTGCTCCGGCAGCCATCGAAGTTCAATGACGTCGAGATCGGATCCAGCATCCAGATCTGGTGGTTTTTTGTGAGATTGAAATCTAGTGACGATTTTTTGGTGAGTTCCAAGATTTGATCATGATTTTTTGCTAGATCTAAGATCTGATGAAATCTTTTTGTGAGATCCAGAGGAGGTGAGCGATGGTAGGGGTGGAGGCTAGCGACCCCGACGTTAAAGCTGTTGAACCGTCGACGACGGCATTAAAGCTGTCTAATATCTGATGATGGAGGTTGTTTTGCTTAGTTGCTCTTAGATTTCAAGCACTAAGTTGGAACCTTTGTTAGAAAATGTTTTTGTGAATGTTTAATGGTAGTGAGTTGTCTATTGGGCAGCTTCAAAGGATGTGATAATTCACTGGTTCATGAAAATATTTGCAGCTTCTGGAGAAGGGTAACAATGGGATAGGTTTTTCCTGGGTTTGTTCTACATTTATCTCTGACTTTTTATATTTATCTTTCAATTTTTGTATTTTCGTTTTCTCTCAATAGATCTTTAGTTGTATTCTGAAGTTGCAAAGTTTGTCTCTCTTGTGATCTCTTTTTCGGATGACGATTTGAGATTTGGATGAATTCACTTTTGTGTTTCTGGAAAACCATCGGATGAATGTTGATGAGTATGCAAAACGATCTGGAAATTGTTTCCATATCTATTTTTTTTTTAATTCATAAAATGAATTGAAGCGGCGCCGTAGCGGTAACAAAGTCAATAGCGGCGTTTTTCCTAGCGGAGGGAATAACGGCTTTCGCCGTAACAATCGAAGCGGCACCATTACGGAATGGTTGTTATGAAGCTCTGATCTAGTATGTAGTGAATGATTTAAACGTCAATAACTTCGCTGGTTACACCCTCACAATTGTCGGTTAACAAAAAAAATTCATTAAGTAAAACACCTCCAAATAGGTTTGCACCGTAAAAACATCTAATTCTTGTTTTCACACCTACAATTTTTCTTTATTTTCGTTGAATTTACTTATTTTACAAGAAATGTTTTCATCATTTTTAATTTGAATAATTTTATGAATATTTAAAAATATTATGGATTTATTATTTTACATCTATTTTATTAAAATTAAGCTTTATCCTTTTACATCTCATGAATTTTAGAACTAGGTTTTGTAAATTTTAAAAAGAAGATATTTTCAAACTTATTAAAACTTGTACGGAGTATTATTATTTTTTTCAATTTTTCCTCCAGATCAACTTTTACCAAAAATAATAAATAAATAACCGGTCTCTCGATTCAAATTTTATCCCACGATGCTCTCCCTTCTATTTAAAGAAAAATTGTAAGAGAAAATTTAAAGGGAAATATTGTGCGTTTCGTGAATGTTCATTCTCCGAAAGGTAAATTACGAAATGACCGGATGAAAATTTTTTGGAGAGATGAGAGAGAGAGGAGAGAGAGAGAGAGAGAGCCATTGAGCGCTCACGGCGGAGAGACAACAGGAATTACCATAGCTGGGCTTACGGACAACAAAACAGAGACAGGGGCAAGGTTCAGAGGACTGAGGTGTTCAACGTGATCGACAGGGCAGGGGTGAGTCTGTTCTTCACAAATTTCCCTGAGGATTGGAGTAGACAGAGTATGTGGAATCACTTCTCACTATTCGGCTCTGTAATCGATATCTTCATACCAAGCAAAAGATCAAAACAAGGAAGAAAATTTGGTTTTGTCAAATATAAAGATGTCAAAGATGTCGAGAACCTGGTTGGAAAAGTGAAATCGGTGGCGGTAGGGGCAGCGAAGCTGTGGGTAAACGAGGCACGGTTTAAACGCATCAAGGAAGAGGCCTCTCTACACAGGAAAGAAGGTGTCAAGAGAGGAGGTGGAGGGGAGAGGAAGACTACAAGCGGTGTGAGTCAGGGGCGTACATCTGCCCAAAGGACCTATAGAGAGGTGTTAGAAGGATACCAAGAGCTGCAGGGCAACAATGTTGAAGAAAAGCGGATCCCAGGAGTGCTAAGAGCTACAATCAGAACCGAGGAACTCTCCTGGCTGTCGAGATGCGCGCTGGGAGAGGTGAAGCAGATGGCCGTTCTGGAAAGGCTGGAAGAGCGAATCCAAGAAGCTGGGTTTGCGTCCTGCAGGGTAAAATACTTAGGAGGCTTGCGCGTTCTGATTGAATGTCCGTCGGCGGAGGTGTTGAGAACACTGGCGGTGGACGGTGCTCAGCAGCTTTCGGATTGGCTTGAAGCGGTGGTTCCGTGGAGCGTAGAGGAGGAGAAGAAAAGATCGGGCAGAGTTGTTTGGTTGAACATCTCCGGCGTCCCGTTACACGTTTGGCATCCTGGAACATTCGAAACGGTGGCCGGAAAATGGGGCAGGGTGCTAGAGATCGAAGACCTCACGTTGCAGAAGGATCAGGTGTATATTGGGAGAGTGTGTGTGATCACGCAAGCGGCGGAGTCGATTAACACGGTACTCGATCTCTCCGTAGATGGATCTTTCTTCAAGGTCAAAGTGGTAGAAGATTTGTCTGAGATAGTTGATTTCCGGCGGAGGTTCGCGAAGACGGATTTCTTTTCGGAATCTGAAGACGAAACAGAGGAGGGGGGATGCTGTGACTCGGAGGAAAGCTGGGTGTACGGTGGCGCGTCGGAGGCCGACTCAGAACCGGCCGATTTGGATCTGGGAAAGAGCGCCCAATCCGGCGCGTGGGGAGGCGGCGTGAAGCTCAAGAAGAGGTGTCAGGAGTCAGACATGGTGGTAGACTTGGGGGAAGGGGGAAAGCTGCAAAAAAGTGATTTGGGGAAGGTGCGAAGCTCTGAGGAGTCTCAGGAAGTGGTGGAAGAAACGCTGGACAAAGGGGAGCTTGGTGGTAAGGTCAACGAACCAGTAGATAAAGTGGGGGAGGGCTCGTTTTTGGCAGAGAAGGTGAATGGTTTGGGCCTGTTACAGTTAAGGCCCAACAAGAGTGGTGGACGGACTGAGCAGGCTGTGCTGGGCCAAGTGGCGTCTGAAGGGTCAATGCCAGCTGTGGACGTTCTGATTGGGCCAGGGGAAGGGGAACAAAAGCCAGACTGGTCTGCTGGCAAGGTTAAGGATGTTTTGGCTTTGGGCTGGGGCGGGATTGAGAATGGCAGCAGAAATATGGGAGACTGGAACAGGGAAGGCGGTCCCCCGACGACACAAGCGCAGGAACAGCCTTCTAAAGAAACTGGTAGCTCGTCCGGAATGGTCAGGTCAGGTAGCTCGTCTCGAACGGTCAGGTCGTCGGAACCGGTAAAGGTAGCAGAGTGGGGGCGATTAAAGAGACAGCGCAAGGGCCGGCGTTTAATCTCAAAATCAGCACACTGGCTGGAAACACAGCAAAAGACAGGGGGAGTGTGTGCTAGAGTGTCCTTAAGAGAGGTAAAGAAGGCAGCAAGGATTAGAGCAGAAAGGATGTCTAAAGGGCGCGGAAGAATGGCTTTGGCTGGGGTCACAACAGAGCAGGCCGTCTCGGATTCCTCTTGGGGCATGAAGGTGGCCACGTCGACAGAATCAGGGGGAAGAAAACAGGTAATTTCAAATTCGGCTTCTCCTTGTAGTAGAGTTCATAGCATTGGTAGAGAAGTGGGAGTGGTCTTCAGAAATGAGGTTGATTATGGTTCAGTTTGTGGAGTAGCTGATCTTGTTAAATGAAGATGTTGTCTCTTAATATAAGAGGCTTTGGAGGGGGGGTTAAATTGAGACAGTTGAAAAATCTAGTGACTAAAGAGAAGCTGGATGTCCTGGCTATTCAAGAGACTCTTTTAAACCAGGAAGTGGGAGATGCAATCAAAAACATTTGGAGACATAGTGAGTTAGGCTTTGCTCAACAGTTAGCTGAAGGAAGAGCAGGGGGGTTACTTTTCTTCTGGAACAAGGAGACTTGGATAACGCAGGAGATCGTCTCAGGAGAAGGTTTTTTGGGGCTGATTGGAGGTTGGAAGGGTAAAGTAAATAAATATCTTCTGTTGAACATTTACGGGCCTCAACTAACCAGTCAGAAGAGAGCTTTGTGGGCAGCTCTTGGCCCGTTGATTCAGGCGTTCAGCGGAGCGGTGTGTTTGATGGGGGACTTTAATGTGGTCAGAAGACCTGAGGAGAGAAGAGGCTGCCGTTTTAAGCCAATAAGAGCAGCGAACTTTAACTTATTTGTGAGAGATAATGATCTTCAGGAGGTGAAACAAGGAGGGCGCAGGTATACTTGGGTAAGCAGTGATGGGTTGAAGATGAGCAAGCTGGATAGGTTCCTGGCGAACAGGGTGTTTATGGAGGACTGGGGAGAGCTTGCGGCAGTTGTAGGGGAAAGGATCTTCTCAGATCACTGCCCTGTTCTGTTGAAAGCAGGTAGAGTGGATTTTGGACCCTCTCCGTTCAGGTGTTATGATCAATGGCACTCTTTGGCGGGTTTTAATGATTTGGTCAAAAAGGTTTGGAGGCAAACGAAAATAGTGGGTGCTCCGGATTTCGTGCTGAAAGAAAAACTCAAAGTTCTGAAGCACGAAATCCAAGCTTGGAGAAGATCTGATTCCTCAGGTGTGGGGGGATCGTTGGAGCAGCTTAAAGGGGAGTTCTTGCGGTTTGATAAAGAAGCGGAAGAGAGGGAGCTGTCGGGGGAAGAATGGAGGAAGTGGCAGGATGCAAAAGTGAGGTTTTTTAAAGAGCAAAGGAATTTCTCGAGGGACTTAAGGCAAAAAGCTAGAGTGAAATGGGAAATAGAAGGTGACGAGAATAGCAAATTCTTTCATGGGATGGTAAAGGCAAGGAGGAAGAAAAACTCGATTCAGGGGATGCTTGTTAATGGGACTTGGTCGGAAGATCCGAGGCTGATCAAAGAAGTCAGGTCAAGCATTTCCAGAACACTTTAAAGAGCCTACTCCAAATAGACCGGAGTTTTTCAGTCCTAGATTCAGGAAGCTGACAGAAGTGCAGATTTCGAAGCTGGAAGCGCCGTTTTTGGAAGAGGAAATAAAGAAAGCGGTGTGGCTATGCGGGGGAAATAAAGCCCCGGGCCCGGATGGCTTTAACTTTAACTTCATCAAAGCAACCGGGAAGTCATGAAGGGAGACATCATTGCGGCAATCCAGAAGTTTGAGTCTACCAGCCGTTTAAGAGCGGGATGCAATTCATCTTTCATAGCTTTGATCCCTAAGGTGAAAGACCCCATCCTAATCTCTGATTTCCGCCCTATTTGTCTTATCGGGTGTGTATACAAAATCGTGGCAAAGTTGCTGGCTGAGAGATTAAAGGGGGTGTTGAGCGGGTTGGTCGGGGAAACCCAATCGGCATTCATTCAAGGGAGACAGATCACTGATGGGATTCTGATAGCTAATGAGCTGGTCTGTTGGGCAAAGAAAGAAAAGAAGAAGCTTCTCCTCCTTAAAGTTGACTTTGCAAAAGCTTATGACAACATTAGCTGGAAATTCCTGGACTCAGTTCTCCAGCAAATGAATTTTGGAGCTAGGTGGAGGGGATGGATAACGGGGTGTCTAGAATCAGCAAGAGTGTCTATCTTAGTCAACGGGAGCCCAACAGCGGAGTGTAAGATGGAAAGGGGCCTGCGCCAGGGGGACCCCCTTTCGCCGTTTCTTTTCATTCTGGGTGTTGAGGCTCTCAACCTGATGATGGAGGAAGCTGTCAGCCGTGATGTGTTCAGGCCGGTTCGTGTGGGTCAAGATGAGGTACGGTTGTCGCACCTCCAATTCGCCGATGACGCCATATTTTGTGGGGAGTGGTCGGTAGATAATGCAAGATCTCTCTTGGCTGTGCTTCAGTGCTTCCACTTGGTCTCTGGGTTACAAATCAACCTGGAAAAATCGAGGCTCTTTGGTGTAGGTGTGGATGTTCAGGAGGTTAATAACTGCGCAAGGATCCTGGGCTGTTCTGCGGCGACCCTCCCCTTCACTTACTTGGGCCTACCAGTAGGAGATAACATGAAACGTCGGAAAAGTTGGGATTCGGTGGTGAGCAAGATGAGCAACAGGTTATCGACGTGGAAGGCCAACTCCTTATCTATCGGCGGTCGGTTAACGTTGATAAAGTCGGTCCTTGGGAGTTTACCTCTGTATTATCTGTCAGTGTTCCGTGCCCCAGCAGGTGTGATAAAGAAACTTGAAACTCTCCGCAATAAATTTTTCTGGGGGGCTTCAGGGGAGGGGAAGTGTCTAATATGGGCTAGGATCGAAAGGCTGTTCGGAGATAGTGAAGCGGGGGGCTTGAGTGTGGGTAGTTTAAGAGCTAAGAATTTAGCGTTGTTAAGTAAATGGAGATGGAGGTGGCTGAAGGAGACTGATAGCTTGTGGGTGAAGCTAGTGGCTTCTATTTATGGAGGAGCTCCAGGATCGTTGAAGCTTGGAGGGGAAGTGGGGAGTTGGAGTGTTTGGAAGGATGTGGGTAAGGCAGCCGGGAAAGTAGAGAGTCTAGGATCGGGGTTCTCAAATTTGTTTAGGCGTGTGGTGGGGATGGGAAACAACACTTTATTTTGGGAGGATGATTGGGTGGTCGGGGGTCCCTTTAAAGATCGTTTCAAGAGGCTTTATGAGCTGGAGGAGAACAAGGGATGTTCGATTCTAGAGAAGATTAGGTGGGGTGAGGGAGAGGGGGAGTGGAGGTGGGAGTGGAACTGGAGAAGGAGGATGAGGGGGAGATCGGAAGGAGAATTCTTGCAGCTTCTTGATATTTTGCAGGATTTTCATCCAAAGAAGCAAGTCAAAGACACGTGGAGATGGGAGCCGGCAACGGACGGAGTGTTCACCGTCCATTGCCTTGCTCAAAGGATCACCTCGCATATGGCGGCTAATCGTGACATCCCGACGAGCTGGTGTAACAAGGTGCCCAAAAAGGTGAATGTCTTCATCTGGCGGGCAACTCATAGATACATCCCTGTGCGTGTGCAGCTGCGGCAGAGAGGAATGGATATCGAGTCTATTTCATGCCCTATCTGCTCCGACGCTTCTGAGACGGTGGATCATGTGCTGGCTGGCTGCCCGGTTGTTATGGAGATTTGGAGAGCGGTGGCGATCTGGTGCAATACGAAGGTGTTTTCTGCTGTTGATTTTATTGAGGTTGTAAATGGTGACTTTATTTCCCAGGTTCCTTCCAGTTTAAGACAAGAGTGGCAAGCAATCGTCTTTGTCACGGCTTGGGCAACTGGAAAGCCCGAACGCTCGATCAAGCAAAACACTCCGTGGCATGCTTCAAGATCCTCGCGGACATTCAGGTTTTGTCTTACTTGTGGATTCATAACAGAGTTCAAAAACAACGCTTCTTGGGGGGATTGGTTGTTAGGCCCGATTCAACAGGGGGCGTCAGGGGGTGTTTGATTTGAGTTTGTTTTGGGCCCTAGTGCTGCGGCGTCCCTTATTCCGGGCCTGTTTGTGCTTGTTTGGTCCTTTTTTGTTTCCTTTCGTGTTACGCAGATCCTATGCCTCATAGGATTGTATTTGTCTCTTTGCTTTTAGCATCTCTTAATGAAATGCATTGCCGTTCAAAAAAAAAAAAATTTAAAGGGAAAATTTGATTAGTCTAAAAACTTAGTTAAATTTTTTAAAAATTATTGTAAAAAAAACCTATTTCTAGAACTATAGTATTACAGTTTTTGCAAATTAAAGGAGAAATTATATGATGAAAAATTGAAGGAAAAAAATGATTATAGAGAAATTATTGATTTTTTATGAAAAGGTATAACAAAAAAATATAGTTCTAGAACTAGGATTTGAAGTTTTTGGATATTTGAGAGAAAATTGTAAGAGGAAAAACTGAAAGGGAAATTAATTTATTTGACAGACACATTAGTTGAACTTCTTTTTCAAAAAGTATAACAAATAAGAAGGTAAATTTAATAATGTGGGGGAAATAAGTTTAATAGGTTTGAGGGGAAAAAAACGTGCAAACAGAGTGGTGCTTTTTTTTCTTTTGTTAACCGGCAATTGTGAGTGTGTAACCGGTGAAGTTATTGACATATTTAAAGTATTGTGTCAAATGTCATTTATTTAGAAAGAGAGTGTCCAAGCAATGACAAACGGCTGTTCCTAGCATTTCCCCCAATTGATAATCTTAAAAGGATACTCAATAAGTTTTGAGAATAATTTTCTAACCAATTAAAGAAAGGCAAATTTGTCTTAATGTCTTCCATTTCTTTATACCATAAACTTCTTAATTGAATGGTTTGCTCATTATTATAATTCGAAAATAATCACTCTTTTTTATAATTTGATTAATCTAAGAATTCCCAAAACGTACAAAAAAGAAATCAATCATAGTACAAAAGGCAATTAAGCATGGAACAAAAGGAGCAATAAAGCATGAAATTTTGCAACAAACATAGTATAAAAAGGCAATCAATTATAGAACAAAAGACCAGTGAAGCATGAAATTTTTCTTTGCATATATATATATATAGTGTAGCAGCAAGAGTAGCGAATCTAGGGTGGTGTTACCTGGTAGCGGCTTTCCCGCCACCAATGCAAATACCCTCATGTCATTATATACATAGTGATATACTATACATCTATTTCTTCCAAAAATGTTGGGGGTGACAATTGTCACTCTCGGTCGTAATATAACTCTACCAGTGAAGACTCCATCTCTCATAGTCGCGCAATCTACTATGAAATCATATGCATTTGTGGAAATATATTAGAAAATGGTTGAAAAATGAATGAAGAATTATTTATTTCTACCACAAATTTAGAGGTTTTTTCACCATTAGTATGGTGATTTATGGACCATTAGTATGGTGGTTTCATAGTCATTAGTATTAGGGTTAATGGCTAGCTTTATGGTGCATTTAGGTGCCCTAATGGCTAGACCTACCCTAAACGCTATAAAATGGCACCTCCAAAGATGCTTATTTCTCATCCCTAGCACATTTCTTCTTGCAAAATTCTCATCTCTTCTTGCAAAAAGTCTCTCGCATCATTGTTTTGGTATTCTTCAAGTTCTTCCGTTCTAGTTCGTCGACGAAGAAGCTTTAGGTGCGAAGCTATTTTCGCGTCTCCGTTGTATCCTGGGAGACAGACGCATGTTCGATACTCAAGAAGTCGTAGTTTCTAAATTTTTTCTTTGTTTGATCCGTTCATATTCTTCTTAATTCTAATTTATTGTTAAAATTAGAATTTTAATGTTATACCGTTAATTTGTTTAATTTTCGTGAATTATTTATATATATAATTTTGGAATTATTTATTTATGAAATTGGTAGAATAATTATAGGGTAAACTCCATAATTTCTATTTAATTTCATTATAATAATTCTTGTGAATTATTTATATATATATATATATAATTTTGGAATTATTTATTTATGAAATTGGTAGAATAATTATATTGTCTTCATCTTTTATACTTTGTTCATTTTGCACTTAATATTTATGTAGTCATACAACTTTTATATGTTGTGCAATTCTACCACATTCTCTTGTTTTGCCAATCCCCACCGAGCCGCGCACCAGCCCGACTAGACCCAGCCACCAGAAGTTAACATTGTGGCGGTTCCAAAGTTGTGAATGGGTTTAACGAAACAACGGTGGCAATGGTGGTTTCGGAGCTACGGGGTTCATTTTGCGCTATCATGACTATGGTGTCGAACCCCTTAAAGTTGTGAACGGGTTTAACGGAAACAACGTTGGCACTGGTGGTTCTGGGCCTATCATGACTATGGTGCCGAATCCCTTGATTGTCCTGACCTCTCATGTGGAGAAACCAGAGAAGTTCAATGGGGGAAACTTCAAAAGGTGGCAACAGAAAATGTTGTTCTACTTGACCACCTTGAATCTTGCGAGATTCTTGACTGAGGATGCTCTTGGAGTTGTGAGGGGAACATTGATGTTGAGACGTCCAGTGCCAATCAAGCTTGATCCACTCCGACTTCTTGTGTCGTAATTATATCCTAAACTGTTTACATGATTCATTATATGCAGTTTATTGTAATTATAGGACGGCAAAAGTGTTGTGGGAATCTCTAGACTGGAATTATAAAATGGAGGATGCCGGCGTACAGAAATTTGGGATCGATCATTTCCTCGATTATATGATAATGGATTCCAAGATTGTGAGTCAAGTGCAGGGACTTCGGGTGATTTTGCACGAGATCCCCGTTGAAGGCATGATGTTGGCTGAAACCTTCCAAGTGGCAGCTATCATCGAGAAGCTACCTCCTGGATGGAAAGAATTCAAAAGTTACCTTAAGCACAAGCGAATGAACTTGGAGGACCTCATTGTTAGACTTCATATATCGAAGAAGACAACAGGGGATCTGAGCGCAAGTCATCCCTCTCCATTGGTGACAAGGCCAACATGATGGAGCATGACAAAGGACAAAGCTCAAAGAACAAGTAGGGAAAAGGAAAGCTTGGGGCAACGAGAGGTGTCTCGAAGCTGAAGCCGAAGCCAAAACCAGAGTTCAACGACAAATGCTTCAACTGTGGCAGGATGGGCCACAAATCTAGCGATTGTCGACTCCCAAAGCATAATGATCATGAGGCAAACATGATCAATGAAATTGCCCAAAATGTGGAAGATATCAACCTTGCTGCTATGGTTTCTGAAGTGAACCTTGTTGGGTCCAACCCGAAAGAATGGTGGATTGACACTGGTGCTACCAGACACATTTGCACTAACAAGAACCTCTTCTCCTCCTTCGAACCAATTCAAGGGGAGAAGATGTACATTGGCAATTCCGCAACAGCGGAAATTGAAGGTCAAGGGAAGGTGCTTCTAAAAATGAGCTCTGTCAAGATATTGACCCTGAACAATGTCATGTATGTGCTAGAAGTGCGCAAGAACCGGGTGTCTGGCTCACTGATGAACAAGCATGTGTTTCGCATGGTGTTTGAATCGGACAAGGTCATACTAACCAAATCTACAATGTTTGTGGGAAAGGGGTACGCTTGTAATGGGTTATTCAAACTCAATGTTATTACTATTATCAATAATGAGAGTATTTCTTCCATTTACTTGTTTGATTCTTCCAATTTGTGGCATGGTAGACTAGGTCATGTTAATTTTGACTCGATATGTCGATTAATTAACCTGGGCCATATTCTGACATTCCAAATTGATCTAAAACATAAATGTGAAATTTGTGTTGAAGCAAAATTGACAAGGTCATCGTTCAAATCAATTGAAAGAAGTACTGAACCACTTGAATTGATTCATAGTGATGTTTGTGATTTGAAATCCGTTCAAACATGAGGTGGTAATAAGTTTTTTATTACCTTTATTAACGATAGCACAAAATATTGTTATGTGTATTTACTGAAAAGTAAAGACGAGGCCTTAGAGAAATTCGTTCTCTATAAAAATGAGGTTGAGAATCAACTCAATAAAAAGATCAAAAGATTGAGAAGTGATAGAGGTGGCGAGTATGAAGCACCAATTGGTCAATTTTGTGCACAACACGAAATTGTACATAAAACCACCGCACCTTATTCACCTCAATCTAACGATGTTGTTGAACATAAAATCGCACATTAAAAGAAATGATGAATGTGATGTTACTAAGTTCGGGCTTACCTCAAAACATGTGGGGTGAAGCTATCTTATCGAGTAATTATCTTTTAAACAGTGTACCTCGAAAGAAGAAACATAAAATTTCATATGAGTTATGGAAAGGTAGGACATCATCCTACAAACACTTGCGAGTGTGGGGGTGTCTTGCAAAGGTAGCGGTACCAATACCGAAGAGAGTGAAGATAGGTCCAAAAACAATGGATTGTATCTTCATAGGATATGCACATAACAGTAGTGCCTATCGGTTCTTTGTGCATGATTCGAAAATTTCGGATATTCACAAGAACACAATAATGGAATCAATGAATGCATCTTTCTTTATAAATACATTTCCTTGTATAAACAATGGTGCATCAATTTTGTCAAATCGAGAAATGGATCATGAAAATTATGAAAATCATGCTGATGAAAATTATGATGATGAGAATCATGATTCGGTTCAAGTGGAACCGAGACGCAGTAAAAGAGCAAGACTAGAGAAATCATTTGGAGATGATTTTCTTACTTATTTGTTGGAAAAGGAACCTCAAACATATGCAGAAGCTGTGAGTTCTTCTGAGGGACCATTATGAAAGGAAGCCACAAAAAGTGAAGTTGATTCTATTTTATAGAATCATACTTGGGAATTGGTAGATCTTCCTCCTGGAAATAAACTCTTAGGATCCAAGTGGATTTTTAAAAGGAAAATGAAACCTGATGGTTCCATTGATAAGTATAAAGCCAGACTTGTGATCAAGGGATACAAAAAAAAGAAGACTTAGATTACTTTGATACATAATCTCTTGTAACGAGAATCAATTCTATAAGTATGATTCTGGCGATCGCTGCATTGAGAAAGTTGGAGGTACATCAAATGAATGTAAAAGCAGCTTTCTTAAATGGAGATTTAGATGAAGAAATCTATATGGAGAAACCCGAAGGCTTTATAGCTCCAGAGAATAAAAAGAAAGTCTGTAAATTGGTAAAATCATTATATGATCTGAAACAAGCATCAAAGAAGTGGCATGAAAATTTTGACTATGCAATGATTACCAATGAGTTTAAAATCAATGAGTGTGACAAGTGCGTTTATGTGGATGACATACTCATTGTTGGTAGTAATGATAAAATTGTCAAATCTACAAAAAAACATGTTGAATTCAAAATTTGACATGAAAGATATGGGTCTTCCCGATGTGATTTTGGGAGTTAAAATCATAAGAACAGAAGAAGGTCTAATTTTGAGCCAAGCTCATTATATAGACAAAATCCTTGAAAAATTTAACAATGATGATTCTGAATTTGCCATAACACCATTAGACATTAGTCTCCATCTATCCAAAAATAGAAGAGATAGTATTTCTCAGTACAATAAGCGGATATACTAGAATAACTCTAGAGTATTCTAAGCAAGCTGAGCAGCTACACGAGTAATTCAAGTACAAAAAGCAATAGTTAGAGTACTAAAGTACCTGCGATATACTCGTAATTATGGTTTACAATATACTAGATACCCAGCTGTATTAGAAGGCTACACAGATGCAAACTGGATATCTGATATAAATAACTCGAAATCCACAAGTGGCTATGTGTTTACACTAGCTAGAGCTGTTGTATCTTGGTAATCTTCCAAACAAACAATTGTAGCCCGATCCACAATGGAATAGTATCCATTGTGATAGTCAATCAATAATTGAAAGGGCACGAGTAATTTGTATAATGGTAAGTCTAGACACATCCGTCGAAGACATAATACCATTAGACAACTACTCTCTACTGAGATTATCACAATTGACTATGTAAGGTCAAAAGATAATATAGTGGATCCGTTGACCAAAGGGTTAAATAGATAGTTACTTGAAAATTTGACAAAAGGAATAGGCCTAAAGCCTGTGGATATATAAGTTTTATGAATGAAAACCCAACCTAGTTGACTAGAGATCCCAAGATCTAGGTTCAAAGGGACAACCTAATTATAAGACTTAGTGTTGTCACTGTGGGGGATAACCTCAAACTCATTCCTATTGTGAAACAATGATGCAGATAAGGTTAGCAATGTGTTGCTTTAATGATTTTTAAGTAAGTAATCAGGTTACTTCAGACTTAATAAATCACCTATGTGAGAGAGAAGTGGAGCTGCTTCAAAGGAGAATTAGTCAGATTCAATTCTTTAGAAACTCTTACAGAACCAGGACGTATTCATGGCCAAAATAAACAAAACTATGAGAACTTAACAAATGAGTAATGATTCATGTGTAAGATATGTGGGTTCTTTACACAGGAAAGCAGGACAGTTCAAGGACATCGTGTCTACTGGACAACTAATAAAGTAAATGTATTTTACTAGGGAAAAGTTCAAAGGGTGACACCTTCATTTCCTATGATGGATTCAATTGATGAACACCACAAATTCAACAAAACCAGCAACAAAAATGAGAGTCAAAATGAAAATAATTTTCATTCATGATGGGGATTTATGGAACTTCAATCTTCCAAAATGATGTCTTTCATGACCACAACGATGTACTCTGCTGCACTATGATGCTCTCAATTACAAACATGGTGCACCAATTCTAATCACTTAATTAAACACTTGTTTTGTTTTCATCAACTTTACAAAATAATGCAGTTCTAAAACTGATGTTTGTGGTTAAAATGATGCTCCTTTTGTAAGTATGATGAGCTTAGCACTTAAAATGATGCTCTTTGCTATTGGACAAAATATGAATCTTTCCAAATGATGCTCTTGGTGACATGAACGATGCTCTTGATTTCAAGTATGATGCGCTACCTTACAAAAATGACACATCCGTTCTGATGACACAATGATGAACTCAATTTCTTCAACCTTTTAAAATGATGCCTTCGTTGACCACAACGATGCACTCTCATTGCAATATGATGCTCTCCCTCACAAGAATGATGAACTCACTTTGATGACTTAATGATGCGCTCATTTTTTTCAACTTTTCAAAATGATGCGCTTGGTGACCAGAGTGATGCTCTCATTTACAAACATGATGCATTTTTCCTCACTAATGACGCATTTCAACTCACACATGATATACTTCATGTCCCGAATGATGAACTCAAACAATGCACTCCATCCCCGAATGATGTTTTCCATGCATCAAAATGATGCCCTCTATGCATAAAATGATGCTTCTACATGAAATGATGCTATTGTGGTGAATGTGATGCTTGTTTTGCTAAAACTTTATCTTCTTCCATCTATTTGAGCTGATGTTCTTCCAATTCATCATTAATTGGCATTATTAACTTCATTCTGATAGTTTTGAGCATTATTTATATGCGTTCATGGTCACATCATTGTTATAAAAAAGAGCATCATAATAAGTCGAGAGAACATCATTATGGTATGTGGGGACATCATAATTACGTCGTATGCAGCAAGTTGTAGTTTCGGGCGTCGAACGAATTGTGCCTTTCACTTAGGAAGTGGCTAGAAATGGATCATCGGTGTTTGTGGAAATATATTAGAAAATGGTTGAAAAATGAATGAAGAATTATTTATTTCTACCACAAATTTAGAGGTTTTTTCACCATTAGTATGGTGATTTATGGACCATTAGTATGGTGGTTTCATAGTCATTAGTATTAGGGTTAATGGCTAGCTTTATGGTGCATTTAGGTGCCCTAATGGTTAGGCCTACCCTAAACACTATAAAATGGCACATCCATCATGCTTATTTCTCATCCCTAGCACATTTCTTCTTGCAAAATTCTCTTCATCTCTTCTTGCAAAAAGTCTCTTGCATCATTGTTTTGGTGTTCTTCAAGTTCTTCCGTTCTAGTTCGTCGGCAAAGAAGCTTTAGGTGCGAAGCTATTTTCACGTCTCCATTGTATCCTGAGAGACAGACGTTCGTTCGATGCTCAAGCACTCGTAATGGAGGGACGAATCTATTTTAAGGAAATTGCGTAAAACGCAAGCCTTAGAAAATAAATCCCGAAGAACGGTTCTTGTTTCTAAACTTTTTCTTGGATTGATCTGTTCATATTCTTCTTAATTGTAATTTATTGTTAAAATTAGAATTTTAATGTTATACCGTTAATTTGTTTAATTTTCGGCATAATTTCTATTTAATTTCATTATAATAATTCTTGTGAATTATTTATATATATATATATATAATTTTGGAATTATTTATTTATGAAATTGGTAGAATAATTATATTGTCTTCATCTTTTATACTTTGTTCATTTTGCACTTAATATTTATGTAGTCATACAACTTTTATATGTTGTGCAATTCTCATTCTTGTTTTGCCAATTTTGGTACTTACTCATACTACAAAGATAGTCGGAGACTTAAGACCGCGAGGCGAGACCTCGTGCGGCCACCGATCAAGTCACGAAGGCGAGTTAAGGTATTGCATTCACCAATTTGTCTCCTTTATTCTCTCCAATTGATATATACCGACTTAAACATTAAGGTATTGCATTCACCAGTTTCTCTCAACGAAGAAACTCGGATCTAATATTTAGATAACCCCTTTGTTGCAAATCCAGCACTAGCACATCATGATCTCTCAAAGAACCAAGACAATGAACCAATTAAAGTTCAATAGTGTGAACACTAAACCCACATATCAGCCACTAACATGTTATTCCCAATTCTCACACGAAGCAGTAGTTAGAACCAGGTAAAAGAGTTTCAGCTATTTGAACATAATCCTAATAAGCCACGTTGGACGATGATGTGTAATAAGGGGAGGCTAGGACCCACATTTAGTTGTTGCTTGCGTGGCAAAAGATTAATTTGGTTGCTTCAAGTTTCCTGAGAGCGCGAGACAGCCGCGTGCCTAGAAATCCAATCAATCATGTCTTGTAAAAGGCCCAACTGTTTACGCAGTGAAATTGCTCCATTGATACTCAACCTTTTATCCATGGTTCAATTGATACCACAATTTTTATCTTTAGACATCTGGGTTCATCAATCTGAACCCCCAACTAAAAGGTTTCAAACGCCCAATTAAGACCAAGAATCTTGAGCAGGGAATGGAAAAAATATATATATTAAATACATCAAGGAAAAATTTGGGGTCACAAAAATAGATTATTAATCTGACACAATGGACTGAAATGGCAACTTTGAAAAGGATAGGATAGGATAGCACATGAACTCTACGGCTGCAGTTACAGAGAGTTAATTACATCCTCCGAGTACTAATTACAACTACCCCATCACTAAAACAAATTTGTGAATTTCTTTTTCAACATTTAATTTAAGATTTTATTTCTTTAATATGTAATATATAAAATTAAATAATTTAAATTCAAATTATAGATTCATATTTCTAATTTCTAAAATATTTGTTTCGAATTTTAAAGAATTTTTTGTAGTAAAAATTTGAATGTATCACGGTATCGAAAAATGAAATGCATCAATTTTTCCGAGACTGAGAGTATCATTTTATTTTTTAGATTATTTCAATAAAATAGATTCATTTTCTTTTTAAACATTTTTATATCTACATTACTTTATTACCCTGCTTTTCTTTTGCACTAACAAAACTATCTTATATGTATATTTTAATATTTTTAATCTTCTCAAATTACCCAAACGTCTTGAAAAATTATACTACATATTTTTTTGGGTTATTCCTGAAAAATTATACTTCGTCCGTCCCCGAAAGATTGGTAGATTTGTTTGGACACGGAGATTAAGGTGAATGTAAGATGTTTGTATATGTTTACTTAATTGCCCCTTAGTTGAGAGTGCACAAAAAACGAGGTAGAAAAAGTAAAGATAAAGTGAGGATAATTTAGTAACTTTGAGAGTGAGAAGTTTCCTTTTAACGAAAGTGATCAATTTTTCTGAGACAGCCCAAAAAGGAAATGTGTACAATTTTTCAGGGACGGAGGGAGTACATGTTATTATTCAAATGAAAACTTCTCTTTTTCAAAGTTATGAAATTATCCGTACTTTATCTTTACTTTTTTATCTCGTTTTCTGTGCAACCTTAACTCAAGAAACAATTATGTCAAATTATATAATGTCGTATATTCACCTTAATCTATGTGTTTAGTCTAATTAAAAAATCTTTTGGAGATGGAGGGAGTATTTGTTAGGACCGATCGAAGAAATTAAGCGTGAATTCTTTTGCGAGGAAGAAATTAATTTGATCGTATATATCATAAAAAAAGGGAGCAAAAAATAAGGGAAAATTAAATATACACAGAAGTGCCAAATTTAAGAACTGAAAGGCAAGCATGCATTTTGTCCAAATCCATGCAGAAGAGCTTATGATACAAGAAATCTTAAACGGTTTCGCTTCTTTCATGCACACATCTTCTTCTTTCACTTTCTGTTGCTACTTTAACCTCATCATCATCATCATCATCATCATCATCATCATCATCATCATAATTCTCTCTCTCTCTCTCTCTCTTGCATATAAATATAATTATTAGCTTGATCTAATTCCCATTGCCATCTTTCCCTTATTCATCTCATGATTCTTCCTCTTCGTCTCATCATAATTCCTTGAATATCCTCATTGACGAAGAAGGAGAAGAAGAACAAATTAAATCTATCAGAAGGAAAAGGGAAATTAGCATTATTATTATTATTAGTATTAAAAATGTCAATGAGTGATTTCATGCCTTTGATAGCAATGGTGATAGTGCAATTAGGGTTTGCAGGCATGAACATCATTTCAAAGCTGGCCATGGAGTCTGGAATGAAACCTCTGGTTCTTGTTGCTTACAGGCAAATCTTTGCCACTATTGCCACCATCCCTTTTGCTTACTTCTTAGAGCGGTAATTAACTTCTTTAATTTACTTCAAATATTATGCTCTTAATTATTCTCATCTTCATAATTACTTTATTCACCTCTCAAATTTGTATTTAACTCAATTCACATATTATTTCGTGTTCATAACATTTCTCACCTCTCATCTAGCTGTTATCACGAAGAGCTAGTTCTCACTAGCTATACCCTAGCGAGCGTTTTTATATATTCCTTTTTTATTGCTCAATCATTTAAAAAGTTGTCTACGTACATTTTAAGGTTCTAATATATAGTAGAAAACAAACGTCCCTTTCTCTGTAAAATTATGAGCACAAAGTTATTTTAGTTGTCGCTAGTCCTTTCCACAAATGGGGTCTCATAAATAAATAAATAGTCGTCTACTCAATTGAGCTTTTTAAAAAGTGGGAGGGTGACAAAAGAACATAGTTTAAAATTGGGAAGTATATTTTTTCGAAATACAAACATTAATTTATTTCATTTATATAATTTTTTTGATATTATATATCAAAATATTGAATAAAGATATTCATGAATGTAACATCCAAAAGGAAATATAACAATTAAAGTGAAGAATATAAAATGGTTGATACAATTAAGAGAACAATGGAGAAGAATTATAAGTAGGGCTTTTGTTTGTGTCAAGAATCTGGAGCAATTAATGAGTCTTTAGATGTGAATGAAGTAGCTGATCAGAATCATTGGAACTAGAGAAGCAAGTGGTCAAAACTCCATAAATTGCTACAACAAATTTAGTTTTTTGGTGCATAGATAATTACACTGTAATTAATTGCATCTGGCTGTCAAAATTAATGCATGGTCAATCTACCGTTTCAATTAAATTAACTAATGTTAAAACATAATTTGGTTAGAATTATTTTACAAAGAATTTCTCGTTCCTCGGAAATATTTTTGGACTAAATTTGTTCTCTTTATTTTTGTAACGGGGAAAATTAGAGAAAAAAATAAGATTACGAAAGAAATTTACACGCATGATATATATTTCATGTGAGCGTGAATTTTTTTTAATTTTCCTGTTGGGTTGAATGAGCGTGAATCACGAAAATGTTATGCATGGGTTAATTTAGTTAGTGTTTAATTGATTTTTACGTAATTATTACTGAGACAGATGAAAGAGAAGTGACAGTTTTTTTTGTTGTGCAGGAGAAGCAGACCGAGGATCAGTTTATGGATCATTTTCCAGATCTTTTTGTGCTCGCTTACTGGGTACGTAATTATGCATTAATTAGAGTTTGTGTTTGCATGAGTTAATTAATGAGTAATGCATGCTATAATTGGTTAATTATTTTCTCACAAAATGCACATTAGTTTTTCAAAAAGTTATTCTATTTAACTTTTCAATTTCGTTATAGGAATACATTCAACAACGTCCAATTAATGTTATAGTTTTATTAATTTATTGGATAAATACAAGATATTCTTAATCTTTCTACCTATTACATCAAAGTTTCTTTTTTTCCTATTTTCAAATGGGTAAAATTATTAATGAAAAAATACTCTATATATATTCTTTGTGCCTATTAATTAGTGAGCAATTTATTAACACATATATATACTTCTATATGCAGAGCAACGTTGAACCAGGTTTTGTACTTCGTTGGGTTGGAGAAGACAACCCCAACAATTGCTTGTGCCCTAAGTAATATACTTCCTGCAGTCACTTTCGTTCTTGCAGCCATTAGCAGGTAGGTACATTTTGTACCATATTGAATTATAATTAATACGTAGGTGGTTAATTAGGCGTAATATTAGGGATGAGCATTGGGGCAGGTTGATCCAATCCATGGATCGATCTGCATTAATCTGCCATTTGTGGATCGCTCCATGGATGCCCTACCCATTCCACACACGGTGACTAAAGCGCAACTTTTCAAAGTTTTGGTTCTCTTTTAAAATTTTCAATAAAGTTCAAGGACTACATATGTAAAATATTTTGAATCACTTCGTAAAATTTTCAAACATTTGAGAACCAAATTGTACATTTTCTAAAAGTTTGATAACCATTGTGAACGGAGTTTTAGTGGATATCCATGACCCACTTCAACACTAACTGCTCACAAAACTGATCCGTTCCATGATGGACGACAGGCAAGAAAAAGTGGGAATGAAGAAGATCGGAGGGCAGGCGAAGATAATCGGGACATTAGTGTGTGTTTGCGGCGCGATGCTGTTGTCGTTCTACCACGGGAAATTAATCGACATGGGCCAGTCCAATATCCATTGGGCCTACGCCGACAAGATGACGAAGAGGGATTCTGGGCCCACTGGCGGTGGTGGGTCACTTATGGGCCCATTGCTTGTGATGGCGAGCTCAATCGCTTGGGCCGTTTGGTTCATTTTGCAGGCTGGGCTTAGCAGGAGTTTCCCAGCACCGTACACCACCACAGCTCTCATGTGCTTCATGGCTACAATCCAGTGCTCCGCCATTGCTCTTGTACCACACCATGCCATCTCCGATTGGTCGTTAAATTCCCCCATCTGCCTCATTTCCGCCATCTACGCGGTACGTATAAATGTTGAAGAATCAAAAATATACTACATAAATTA
This sequence comes from Stellera chamaejasme, assembly GCA_024586325.1. Lineage (NCBI taxonomy): Eukaryota > Viridiplantae > Streptophyta > Magnoliopsida > Malvales > Thymelaeaceae > Stellera > Stellera chamaejasme. The sequence goes on along the minus strand of CM044980.1, from coordinate 18,788,712 downwards.
AATGCTAAAAATGAAATCTTCGAAAGTAGTGTGTGTATTTATATGGTATTAATTAGTTAGTTAATTAATTCATGGAAGCAGGAAGGTAGGAAAGTTATGCTCCTGAGGTTTACCCTAATGTACTGTTTGCTCCCTCGATTTGAGAAACTCATGAAAACTCCTCCTAAGTCTGATGAAATCTACAATTATCCCATTACACAGTTAGTTAGATCCTTAGATTAATTACACTAATTATACCCTAAATTACTTTAGCTCTAACAACTGTACCAAAACTATTTCATCCCAGCACATTTTTACACACAGATTTTAAAAATATTCGAAGGTGCAGTAAAGAATAATATATCCAAAAAGTTGATACTAGTAAATTTGACGGAGTTAACAGTAGAGAATAGCTCAATGGTTGTTAGGGTTGAGTGCTAAATGGCTCATTCTGCCTTGAGAGGTCTCAAGTTCGAATCTTGTATATGTAGAAAACATCGTTGGGAGAGTAGCCCCTTCAAAGAGATCCAACAATGCTCGATCTTGGTAAGACTGGGAAAAAAAACGTATTGATTGTTAATAACTTTCAGGGAGTGGTATGCAATGCCCTAGCATTTTGCCTCATGTCATGGAGTATAGAGAGAAAAGGCGCTCTCTATGTCTCTGTTTTCAGTCCATTGCTGCTTGTCATGGTGGCTATCCTCAGCTGGGCTATGCTCCATGAGAAACTCTATGTTGGAACGTAAGTGATTCTACAACTTTCTTTATCTTCTTTGTGTGTTCATACATAAGATTAATTATAAAAGTATTATCAACAGGAACTTAGATTTATTTTCATAAAAGGGTGATGGTAGAATCTTTTTACATGTATGTATTTATCCATGTGTGTCATGCAGGGCTGCAGGTTCTATGATGATTATTGCTGGGTTGTATGCAGTTTTGTGGGGAAAGGACAGGGAGATTAACAATGAAGGGGAGAAGGGCAAAGAAGCAATTAGTAAGACTGAAAATGAATCTTCTCATCATCATCACCATCATCACCAACACAAGGACTATGATACATCTGATTTGGAGCTTCAATTCCCACCTCCAGTTCTCCTCACAAATCCAAATTACCAGTCCTCTAATTAATTCATCATCAGCTAATTACCTAATTAATTGCCTTTAACTCCTTCCTTCTTCCTTCTTCCTTCTCTACTCTCACTCACTCACCACTGAAACATAAAATTAGACCCAAAAAAAGGAGAAAGAAAGACTAGCTGAGAGAAGACAAGGGGCTATGTATCTTTGTTTGCAATTGTACTGTTTGTTTTACTTTTAAGTTTAAGATCCAGTGGCATCTCCTTCATGTTTAACCCCAACAATTATTAATCAGATCCCAACTCTTTTATTTATTTATTTATTTATTTTTCCTTCCTTTTATACTCCTTTCTTGTGAATCAAGTTTTATCTAACCTTCACAATCTTGCATTTGATTTTGAGCAGTCCCAAAACCTTACTGCCCGGTTTCTTTATCTAACTAATTACTTAAACCTAAATTTCTCAACTTTTCTAACACAAATAATTTTACTCAACTTGCTAACAAATTACAACTGAGGGTTTATAGTTACTAGTACTTTTTATAAACAACACAGCGAATAACATACATTTTGTTTGTTTCATAGAGAAAATTCAGAATCTCAGATCAGGTAAATAAAAATGATGCAAAATATGATCAACTTATAAAGAAGGATGTGTGTGTTTACTTCCGAATTACGTTAACAACATTCAAATCTAGATCACAGTAGAAATTGATATAACAATCCGATTAAGCTGCCACATAATTTACTCTAAAAGAATCCATAACCTGGCGAAGATCATTCTCCTCTTCTAAAAACACATTTTCTGGGGTTTGTAATCTCAATTCATACAAACGATTATTCTCAACTCCAAGAACTGATAGATACCTGCGATTCCATTCCAAACGAGCTGGTCGATCTTGTGGCATGACAGCCAATTCATTGGTATTTGCATATGACTTTATATTCACCTATCCAAAAACATCCAACATGTAATTAAGAAAGTTTCAGATTATCCATATGACAATATATAGATTTAATATAAACAATTATTCATTCAAGTCCCTTACCTCGACCTGGTAGTAAAGCTTCCCATCATCAGCAACTCTTGACGATGTCGAAAGAACGTTTGATTCTCGTCTTACACCAAGTCTTGTGGACATGAACTCAGTCAAGTACTGCTTCAGTACCTTCTTTCCAGCTTCCTGGGGTGGACCCAAGTCTTCAACACTCTTGTATCTTGACGATGAAGGAGAGGACATTTCTACAGAGATATTCTCATCGAGTACAAATGGGTCCCTGAAGAATATATCTGCTCCAGCACCACGAACTTGAATCCAGTTCTGGGGGTAATTGAATGAGTAGCCATCAAATGTGTCTATGTACTCTCTGAAGGCAACAGATGGGAGAGAAAGTGCAATGTCACGCGGACCAACCTCTGCAAAGATAGAACTTGACAATATTAAGGCGATTGCCTTCCTCCTTGAGATGGCCAAAACCTTACTCTGATTGAATAAAAAGAAATGTGTCAAAAGTTAACAAGGAGAAATACAGTTGACAATGGACATTAATCGCCTATAGATGTCAGGACTGGAAATTGAACGTACTCGAGAAGAAAACCAATCGCCTTCAGGTGTGGGTGTCACCAGTGACTTCACAGCATCGACCATCGATACTGCGGTTGATGCTGCTGAGGATCTTCCCCGTTTCTGGATCAACACACCTCCTCTCTGCCAAGTTAAAATACACAGTATAACAGCTAAATGGTTGGTTACTGTGGCTAAAGATGTACTACAATACGTAACTTGATCAACAACAGTAGAGTTTTTTTATGCAACTTCAGCGTTTCTGCTATTTCCTGTAAAATTGATGATTATTTGGCCTGTGTATATCTAAATCCAGTGTATTTCGTGAACTCTATAAAAATCCAGATGTATTTCTACAAGAAGAATCAAAGATCTAACTCATACGAAGTCATAGTTACTTGTCATTCTCATAACAAGTTCTAGAGAGTAGAGACAGTACCTGCTGGAATTTTGCTCTGTTTTCATCCAAACTAGTCAAAGCATTTGGAGCATTTTTCAGACAAATTAAAGCACTGCATGACAAATAAATTGAGGTAATAAGTGAATCAGCTTTGAATCATTAAAGTAGGAAAAACAAGAAAAGATATATATCATTTCAAATGAAAGACAGTAAAATAAAGGAAATCAGTGAGTCTAATAAGCGGCTTTACTTTGTGTTGCAGGGATTTCCCACTACCATGACCTTGAAATTACGAGATGCAACAGCATTGAGAGCATTTCCGTGTAACATTGAAAACCCAGGTGACTGTATCCAGGAGGTTTTGGAAATCAAGAGTGAAAAGCGTTTCCGGTGGCGTGGTGTGGCGTGGCTGCTGTAATTGAGCGGCGAATGGAGTTGCCGGACCGCCGTTAATGGAGGCTGAGCGAACTGAGGAGCAATTGTGCACCAATTGAGCAGATAAGGTTTGCCATTGGGAGAGGGAGGGTTGTATCAACTGGGGCCTGTGTGCCCAATGATTTTTTTTAATGTAATATCTAAATATTTTAGATTTCAAATTAATGAAGTATATTAATTATTTAACTTATATGTTAAAAAATTTATATATTAAATATTGTGAAAAAATAAAAACTGTAATTTTTATGGGATAAAGGGAGTAATTTTATTATAATAGAAAATAAATACAATGTTCCAACTAAATACTCATAAACAAGTATTTGGGGAAAAACATTTACCATTAACATTTGGCAAAATGACCATTTTTACAATTATTTTAAAAAATGGTTCTCGTTTGCCATTGTCATTAATGCTTTTGGTCCCCGTTTACCACAAATCGTCTCAATTTCCACGGTGGCATCAATTAATGATAATGTGGTTGTTTGTTTGATAATTTGGTTTGCTAAGGTGGATAATTGTACCAGTAAACTGGGGCCTAAATTGTAATTCCCCTCTCTCCAGAAACGACATACGCGATCGGATCGGTAAGATCTCGCCCGTCGAAACCAAATCGCAAAATTAGGAAGTGGAAAAACTCCTCAGTTTAATCTTCGACATACGCAGCTCGTTGGGCCTACTAGGTTCCTGGGTCGGCGAACGTCGGTGCGGGGAGCCGAGATCGGTGCGGCAGCAGATAGTGGCGAGCTCCTCTTGATTTGGGAAGATGAGTTACAAAAGGAGAGTAAACAATAGGGGTGGGTTACCTGGCCTATTTCTTTTTTCTTTTTATTAATGACCCGACTTATTAATTTTGTTCAAGTGGATGTCATATAAGATTATAATGAACACATAGCATTTCCGTTACGGAATATTCCCGCATAAATCTGTCATTAGTCAATTTAATGGTAATAAAGGTCCAAAAAACAATTAGAGTGGTAATATTGGACCCGACAACAAATAAAAAATGCAAACGTGAACCATTTTTTAAAATAATTGAAAAAATGATCTTTTTTATCAAACGTCAATAGTAAAAAGGGACTTTTTCCCCAAGTATCCCAACAATAAAAGAACAATATCCTAAAAAATAAGCCCAAAATACAAATCAGTACCCTGAACTATGATAAACTGGGCGATTAAAGACCTTAACAGAAAATATTGCAAATAAGGGTCTGAACTATATTGATTTGGAGCAGAAAAGACTTCATGGGAGTCTCGATTAGACCCTTATTAGCAACATTTTTGTATAATTCAATGCCTTATCTGCAGTGTTTTTTTATTGAGGCTCTTAATCACACATTCTACATAATTTATGATACTGATCTGTATTTTGGCCAAAAAACAACTTGCTCCAACAAAAAAAAATATATCACAAGTCATCCCGAGACTCCAACAATTACAAATCCTCAATTGCCAAAGACAAACTAAGAACAAAATTCATTCTTGAACCTATTGCAGAAAGAGCCCTTAAACCCAAACACTCTAATTCTTGGCATTTTATTCCAATTTTTTTATTCATTTTTTCGGCTTCATATCAGATTTTAAAACCAATTCTTTATAAACTCCTAAAACGAATGTAGCATCTTTATAAAACTCACTTGGTCATAATTAGGGATAGGGGTGTAAATTCGGGTCAACCCGACATTTTCGGGTTCGGGTTGGCCCGAATCCGAAAATTTAGAGACAAATAATGTAATCCGAACCAAACCCATAATGATGTTTGGGTCGGGCCAACCCGAACCCAATTAACCCGATTTTGACTATTTTCAGATTTCAACTTTAAGTTTCAGCTTTCTTTTGTTTAACTTCTACATAATGAAGCAACCAATTATACAAATACTAAGTCATAAAACCATACAATTATACAAATACTCGGATTTAGGGATTTGGGCCGTAGGGATAATTATTTCGGGCTGGGTTGGGTAGCAAATTAGGCCTGGGCTGCAGGTGGGCTTTAGGGAATTGGGCTGTAGGGATAATTTTTTCGGGCTTCGGGTTATTCCTCGGATTTTCGGGTTCGCGCAACCCGAACCCGTGAAACACACGAACATTTTCAAGTCACCCAAGGCACTTTTCTCCATCGACCCGACCCTAACCCGACATTTTCGAGTCGGGCTTCGGGTTCGGTTTTTTATTACACCCCTAGTTAGGGATATAAAACCCTACTCGACCTAACCAATCCATCTGCACCCACTTGAACCCAATCTAACTTGATCATCTGAGGAGTCAACTGTTCGAAATTGACATGATATGCCCCTAACTCGATAGGATTGAGTTGAAACTTGAACTAACCTGATTGAGTAATAGATCAAACCTAAGGCAACTCGAACCGAAAGAACATGAAATAATCTAATTATAGAAAAAACTGGGAATGAGGTTTTAGTATCAACAACCCAACATTCTTGCATTCAATATCAATATTTTTTTTCGTATAGATATAAATACTATGGCCCCGTTAAGATGAGAAAAAATGGGGAACAACGGATGAAAAAGAGGAGAGGAAATCCTTAAAAATAAGTTTAATGCGGTCTTACTATAGCCAAGGCCGTAGTAAACGCTTACTGCAATGTCAATTGGCCTCTCTGCTTAGTGGTCACAAAGGATTAAATCTTGAAAACACGAATCGGTTTTTCAAAAATCTTTCAAAAATATGACGCAAAGCTTTATTCCCTCAACATTTTAAAATATCAATTTTAGTAAACGTTTACTGCAACGTCAATTGGCCTATTTGCTTAGTGGTCACAAAGGATTAAATCTTGAAAACACGAATCGGTTTTTTAAAAATCTTTCAAAAATATGACGCAAAGCTTTATTCCCTCAACATTTTAAAATATCAATTTTAATCATTATTCAATCATATTTTCTTCTCCAACCCAAATTTGTTGAGAGGAGAAAAAAGAAAGATATAACCTATATTTATTTTATATATAAAAAATCATACTTATAGAGAAATGTATCATTAGATATGGAGGTGGTCATAATTATGATAACGATCATCGAGAGTTGTGAAGCTAGCTCTCAACCGATTAATGAGCACCAGTTGAAAGCTTAGGACTAGAACTGATATTTTCTCATGCTTTCCATTAGTATTTTAATGGCATATGGTAAATTTGTCAGTAAAATCTTGCCCCATAAAGATTGTTTCATTTGGTTTTCGATATTTAATCTATAATTTATTTTTATTTTGTGAGCGGGAGGGCCGCTCGTCGGGGGGCTTTTCCGCCAATTTTGGGAAAAACGAGGGAGTCGCCACCTTTATTTTTTAGAAAATGGGAAATTAAGGAAAAACCCAATTTTTGACTCCGAAATTTAGAAAAGGCAATTCTGCGAAAACCAGAGATTTTAAGTCCGGGGATTGGGTACAAATTGGGAAGGTGTTAGGCACCCAATTTGTCTGAAAATAATTTTTAAAACAAAATAAAAGCCGATTCCCATAAATTAATTAATGCAAAATGATTAATTTTTTTATTTTCAAACAATGGGTTAATTTTAGTTAATTGGACTTGGGCCTGGATTATGGGCTTCCAAGCTGCCTACGTACCCGTTTGAATCGGGATCAAAGCCCACGTAGTTCGCTCCCGTTGGACTGGGAGAACTCGGGGTTAGAATGCGTACCTGTCAAATCGGTGAAGCGGCGGTCGAATTGCCTGGATGTTGGAGACGGTCAAGTTGCCTCGATTTGTTGTTGAAGATAGCGGTCGAATTGCGGAGTTGGCGGACGGTCCACTTGCCTCGATGCTTTGGTATGTTGCCTTTTCCGAGGTTCAAAAACCCGAGTCAAACTCTGAAAGAACCAAAAAAAAATTCTAGAATTAATTCAATGATAATAACAAAAAAAAAACTTATAATTATTATGATGATGAAAATAATAAGAGATGAGAATGTTAGCAAAAAGAATGATCAATGTCAAATAAATAAATAAAACCACAATCAATATATTTTTAGGAAATTTTTCATGAATATTTAAGAAAAGGATAATAGTTAAATTAAAAAAATGGTTAGAATTAATTATTATAACAAACAAATAGATTATGAACAAAATTGGAAAAAAGAGAATTAGGAATCATGAAGAAAACAAAATAAACAACTCTGTCCGGTGACCTTTCTGTAAGAAAACAAAGTTAAAACTTGTTAAACCTGTAAAAACGCAAAAGAACAGAAGTTAGGGACTTTATTAACACAACTAAAAACAAGTAAGGGCTGGATGGGGGTTTTACCGGGTTTCCTTTTTACACACACGCGACACGTGTCCTTCTCCCTGTAACTCGCGATTTCGCGACGAGTCCGGCGGCTGGGCTGCGCAACTTCGCGGCGAACGGCGACCAGGCGGCGGCGACTTGGGCTGCAGCAGGTGCTCCGGCGAACGGGGGTGATCTGCAGCGGCTTCTTGTGGCGCTAAGGTGGCTCAGGTGAGAGGCAGCAGCGGAGGCGGCTGGTAGAGGCTGGTAGACAAGCTGCAAAACAAAATCCTTCACCGGTGATTTTTGGGGAGCAGAAGCTGCTGCCGGCCTTCTCTCGGTCCGACGACCTCCTGGGCGACGCCTGCTGTGCTTGTTGGGGCTGGAAACGAGGTTGGGAGGCGAGGAGGTGGACTTAAAGCAAGAAGCTTGAGATGGAGGAGGTTGGCCGAGGTTTTCAAGGCTCTTTTCAAGGAAGAAAAGGAAGAAAGGAGGCGCTCTGGATCTTCTTCGGATGCCTCTCCTTGATGGGAGGATGGTGTTATTTATAGGGAGGGATGGAGGCTAGGGTTAGGGTGGAGGCTAGGGTTAGGGTTGAGGAGGTTGGGTGAAGGTGGGAGGCGAAGAAGTCGGAGGTAGATTCGTGAAGAAATTCATCCGGGAAGAGTTCTTGGAGAAGAAGCAAAGTAGAAAGGGTAAAATGACACCCCACCATCCTAAGTTCCCATAAAGTCTAATTTAGTCCCTATAATAAAAAAAATGATTGTTAACAGTTTGCCCTCCATCAGCTTACTTTTACTTAAGGAAACGTTAGCTGATGTCCGAGTGTTAGTGGGCCTGAACGCGTAGGCAGTCTAATCGCCTAAAGTGGGGCCTATAATCGCCCAGACAGTCTAATCGCCTAAATCGGGGCCTATAATCGCCCAGGCAGTCTAATCGCCTAAATCGGGGCCTATAATCGCCCAGGCAGTCTAATCGCCTAATGTGGGGGTCTAAATACCCAGGCAGTCTAATCGCCTAATGTGGGGGTCTAAATACCCAGGCAGTCTAATCGCCTAAATCGGGGCCTATAATTACCCAGGCAGTCTAATCGCCTAAATCGGGGCCTATAATTACCCAGGCAGTCTAATCGCCTAAATCGGGGCCTATAATTACCCAGGCAGTCTAATCGCCTAAATTGCATCGCCTAAATCGGGGCCTATAAATACCCAGGGTCGTCTAAGACAAAATGTCAAGATCATCGAAATACGAGGGCCAAGGTGCCGAGATTATCAAAATTCGGAGGCCTAAGTGCCAAAATCATCGAAGTACAGAGTCGAAGTGCTAAAAATTGTCAAGGTGTAGGTCAAAGCGCCTAACTTTTCTAGAGATGAGCCTAAGTGCCTAATTTGAACACTATCTCAACATTTGAGCTCAAATTACCCGAACTCCCTAAAGCAACCAATTTTTTGTAATTTTTCCAATTTTTCAATGTTAAGTCCAATTCATACAGCTTTTCGTAAAAAAGTTGTCCTCTTTCTTTTCATCATTTTTTCATTTTTTCGTTTTTTTGGTTTTTTCGTTTTACTTCCTCTCTCTCTTCTTTTTAAATTCCAATTCCAATTAGGAAAAGAATAAAGCAAGTCCTATTCCTAATGGGACCTTGAATCCTTTTTACAAATGGTTTTGGTTTTACATGAGGTCTATAAATAAAGCTCAATTGGAACATAATCACCACAATTCATCACTTTTATTCCTTCCAACTCTCCTCGTATTCTTTCTTTACAAAAATATTCGTCCCCCTTTTTTTTCTTTTCCTCATCATGAGTTCTCTTGATGATAGTATCCATTCGGTGATGCGTTCTATGGCCAAAGGAGAGCGCCGCCGTTTTGGTCGATTCGGGCTAGATGCTCTCTTCTCTCTGCGAGGCGTGAAAGTGGACATGAATTTGCTTCAGGCAGCTGTGAAGTTCTGGGATCCTAATGACCATGTCTTCCGTCTTGGTAACAATCATGAAGAGTTATGCCCAACTCCCGAGGAATTTGGGGCATTACTGGGTACGAGCGTGACGAAGCATATCGCGGTGCCAGATGGGAACCTGCGATCCTTCTCTGACATGGTGTCTATCCCTATAGCCCAGCTTTCCTCAATACTTGACGGCAATGTTGTTGACTTGCAAAAGCTCCTTCAACTGGTGCTTTCTTCCAACACCGAAATCTGGTCAAATACTTCTTTGTCCTCGTAAGTCCCTTCAGGAAGGATTCGGTCATGTATTTGCAACTTCATTGGCGCGCGATATGCAGGATGGGAAGACCATTATACCCCTGATTCTAGGTGAAACGCTGAACGGCCTGGATGATCATTTTGCCGACCCTCGCGTGCCGCTGAGAGGGAGTCCTCTCCTTTTACAGGTAATTTTCTGAAGGATTATTCTTGATATAGAATGACCCCCCTTTTTTGACTAACCCCCTTCAATTTGTTTAGATGTGGCTCATGGAAAAACTGAGATTGATCGAGGACCCTACGACACCCAATTATTCTGCGGTTGGATTCAGGAATCGGCGGATCGTTCTTACTCAAGATTCAAAGGCCAAATGGATCGCCTTTTTCATACACCTTTCTTGCGATAAAATTCGCTGGACTTGCCCATGGTGGAAGATTGATCAGTGGGTGACTCGATCTCCGGGATATCAGGTGGTGTGCCTCCCCGGCTTTTATAAGACTTCTTTCTACTATCCTTCTCGTATCCGCAGGCAAATGAGGCTACCGCAAGTTATTCCAAATGAGATCGGCCGCGCTTTCCTTCCTGAGCCTGCCTCTTCCAACACTTGGCGAAAGATTTCGGAGTTATGGACCTTGCGGACGTTGCTGACTGCTGCTGGAGATGATCCTGATTTTAGCCAATCGACGGAGTACTCCGACTGGTTGACTCGAGAAGTGAAAGACAGGGAGATTGTAAGGTACAAGGTTTTACGCGAGGAAGTGAAAGGCTTGCCCCGGACACTGAGATTAAGGCTGTTGAATGAAGGAAATTCGCGATTTTTTCGAGCGTGGTGCGGGGAGACAGAACAGAGAAGTCGAAGTTGTTGATGACAACTTGGGCGCGACTCTTGAGGTCATGGAGGATCGGCGAGAGAAAGGAAGGCGGCGCGACTTCGAAAGGAGTGACTTGAGACATCAACTTGACGCGAAGAGAAAAAGACATTCTTGAGTACCAAAGAAGGTCACTATTCATACTGTCTAATGTTTAGTCCCTAGGGTTTTTAAATTTCCAACTTAAGAACGCTCGAGGAATTTTTATCTTAGCTTTAATATGAGAAACAAAAGATAAGTTTATTTGGCAACAAAATTTTACAATGTTGTCTTTTCTCATAACATCATACATAGTACTTCTTTAATTGATCCAAGTTGGTCGGTTCTCTAAAGCTAATACCATCCAAGTCCGTAATGTATGCCGCTCCACCCGGCAAAATCTCTTTGACTAAGTATGGGCCACTCCAATTAGGCTTGAACTTTCCCCTCGGGTCATGCACAGGTGCTCTGATTTCCTTCAAGACTAAGTCTCCAACTTTGATTCCTCTTGGTTTAACCTTCTTATTATATGCACGTGAGATTCTCTTCTGATACGCTTGGGTATGCTGGAGTGCGCGAAGTCTCTTTTCATCAAGTAATGCTAACTCCTCATACCGAGATCTCAACCAATCAACTTCTGAGACATGGTTTTCCATTAAGACTCTCAGTGACGGAACTTCTAGCTCAAGCGGGAGGACCGCTTCCATGCCATAAACTAAAGAGAACGGGGTTGCCCCGGTCGGCGTTCTAATTGACGTCCGATATCCCCATAGCGCAAGAGGTAATTTCTCCGGCCAACATTTCGCACTTTCAATGGTTCTTCTGAGGATATTCTTGAGAGTTTTATTCGCAGCTTCGACAGCACCGTTTGTCTGGGGGCGATATGGCGAGGACTTGTGATGGTTGATTTGATATTTGTCAAATAGCCGGAGGACGGCATCCTTGAAATGACCTCCGTTGTCCGAGACAATCTCATTCGGTACCCCATATCGACAGATAATGTTGGTTTCAATGAATTTGGCGACCCTGACGGCGTCTAGTGAGGCAAATGACGCAGCTTCCACCCATTTCGTGAAGTAATCAATTGCTACGAGAATGTATTGATGTCCGTTTGACGCTTTCGGAGTTATTTTCTCGATGATATCAATACCCCATGCAGAGAATGGCCATGGTGAAGACAAAACATTAAGGGACACCGGGGACGGTGTTGCCTTTTCGCATGGATCTCGGCATCGATGACACTTTCTGACATACTCTGCACTATCTGCTTCCATAGTAGGCCAATAGTATCCAAGACGTAGGATTTTCTTTGCCATCATATAACCATTCATGTGTGGAGCTTGACAACCTTGGTGGATTTCATCCATTATCTGATTCGCTTGTTCTCGATTAACACAAAGGAGGTGGACTCCTTCATATGACCTTCTGTAAAGGATGTTTCCAGAGAGGAAATATTGTGCGGCTCTCCTCATCGTGGTTCTTGTATCGCTAAGAGTAAGAGGTTCTCCTCTTAGATATTTGACGATATCTGAGTACCACGAATCTTCATCGACTGGACGGTCTAAGTCTATGCTATAGCAAAAAGAGGGCCGGTCTCTTTGTTCCACTACGAGGGGTCTCATTTTGACGCCTGTCGGGATCTCGATCATGGATGCAAGAGTTGCTAGAGCATCTGCAAACTGGTTCTTGGCGCGAGGGAGGAATTCAAATTCTACATTCCTAAATTTAGCCGCCAATTTCTCTAAATGAGCATTATAAATGATTAGCCTTTCGTCTTTAGTCTTCCACTCCCTTTGAATCTGACGGATTATAAGTGCCGAATCTCCATTGACTTTGATATCTTTTGCCCCCAATTCCAGTGCAGCCTCGAGTGCAACGATACATGCCTCATACTTCGTGACATTATTAGTGCATTCAAAATTCAATTTAACGGATAGTGGGGTGTGGGACCCGTCTGGAGCAACCAAAAGAACGCCAACACCGTGGCCTTTCTGATTTGACGCGCCATCAAAGAAAATTTCCCAATCACATCGGTAGACGTCACTTGACCGACTGTTTCATCAGGGAATTGTAATTCTGTCTCTTCGGATGACGAGATTGGGTTATGAGCAAGATGTTCTGCAACAACACTCCCTTTGATTGATTTCTGCGTAGAGTATTTTATATCAAACTCGGAAAGCACCATGATCCATCGGGCCATTCGTTGGTTCAAGGATGGCTTGTCTAACAAGTATTTAAGAGGATCCATTCTGGATATCAATATGACTTCCTGAGAGGTTAGATAGTGCCTCAGCTTTCGACATGTCCATACCAAGGCTAGGCACGTCTTCTCCAGGGGTGGATATTTAACTTCATACTCAAGGAATTTCTTGCTCAGATAATATATGGCTTGTTCTTTATTCGTCCCAGGGATGGCCTGGGCTAGCATGGCGCCAGCAGAGGTTTCTAATACCGTGAGATATAACAGGAACGGACGTCCTTCTAGTGGCGGCATTAGTATTGGTGGATTGGCAAGGTAATGCTGGATCGAATCAAATGCCTTTTGACAATCTTCATTCCATTCGGTGACATTCCTTTTCCTAAGAAGCTTGAAAATTGGTTCACATCTGGCCGTGAGTTGTGAAATGAATCTTCCAATATATTGAATTCTTCCCAGGAAGCCTCTGATTTCTTTCTCGGTACAGGGAGGACCCATACCTCATATCGCTTCAATTTTCTCGGGATCGACCTCTATTCCTCTGTGGGTGATGAGAAATCCGAGCAATTTCCCACTAGTAACACCGAAAGCACACTTCTGAGGGTTTAAACGCAAGTTGTATTTCTGGATACGTTAAAAAAACGTCGCAATGCCGGGACGTGTCCTTCTCTTGTCTTTGATTTGACTATCATATCATCAACATATACCTCAACATCTTTATGGATCATGTCATGTAGTATAGTAGTCGCGGCCCGCTGATACGTAGCTCCAGCATTTTTTAACCCAAACGGCATGACTTTATAACAGAATGTCCCCCATGGAGTGATGAATGATGTTTTGGCCATGTCTTCCGGGGCCATTTTAATCTGATTATATCCAGAGAAACCGTCCATGAACGACAGTAGTGCATGACCGGCCGTGTTGTCAACTAATACATCGATATGGGGTAAAGGGAATTCGTCTTTCGGGCTTGCTTTATTGATGGGTCTGAAGTCGATGCGCACACGAACTCTTCCGTCTTTCTTCGCCATCGGCACTATATTTTCCAACCACTCGGGGTACTCGATTACTGTGATAAAGCCCGCCTTGAGGAGTTTTTCCACTTCTTCCTTGACTTTCATTGACCACTCGGGTTTGATTCTTCTGAGCTTCTGCTTGACTGGCTTACAATCAGGTAGTATCGGGATGTGATGTTGAGCTATCTCGGGATCAATGCCAGGCATATCTTTATAAGACCAAGCAAACACATCCATAAATTCTTTTAACAATGCAACAAGTCCATCTTTTTCTTCTTTGCTTAATTTTGCACCAATGTTAATAAACTTAGGTTCAGTTTCATCATTTAAGTTCACAGATTCCAATTCCTCTTTTATTGGTTGAGCGTTCTTAGGTTGTTGGTTAAACTCCCTGGGGTCTAAATCATTAGTAGTAGAAGTAGCGACGACGTACTCGGAACTATTGATATTATTGATCGAGAAAGAAATTACATCAAAAGACTTTTCTGGAAGCAAAGCAACAGACTCAGAAATGACAGACTCAAATTACCGCTAAGGCCTAGAGACAGACGAAACTAGATGGATCCCAAATCGGAGGCACTTCATCGATGGCTTCTACCAGTGGTTGGATCAACAGGCTTGGGTCATAATCCACGTCATGGTCTTCAATCATTTCAACTTGATTCATCAGCATGGACAACCCTTCCAGTGCTTCGTCATTCTGGATCTCAGTAGGTTGGAGGACAACCTCATTGTTGGGGGCTTGGCAGTCGAAGAAAACTTCTAATCCTGGGATTACCCTTCCTTTCAAATGATCATAATGAGGTTCAGGGAACCCAAAGTAAGGGTATGAGTCACCTTCTTTTATAAATTGACCATTCAGGGTCTTGAAGTATGGAGATAGAGGATGGTTCTTAAGCTTTCCTTTTGCTGCTTCCTCCTCTTCAGGGGTGGGTGCATATCCTAGGCCAAATGGTGGGGCGCCAGTCTTGAATTCAGGGAGCTCTGGGATGCCCCGTTGGTTTCTTCCGAGCCCCATCCCAGGAAAGTAGTTGAGTTTCTTCATGATATCAAGGACATGGATGCTGAGGTTCATGTCCCCCTTCTGGTACACTTGATCTTTTACTGGAAGAATCTGATCTTCATTTGCAGCAAATTGAAATCCCGCCAAAGCCTTCCTGATCAACTCTATGTTATAGCAGTCCAGAGCTTTGGGACGAATAGTCACCACAGACCCTTCATGAATAAATTTCGCACATTGGTGGAGAGACGATGGTACAACATGGTAAGCGTGAATCCAAGGTCGTCCGAGTAGTAGATTGAAGCAAGCTGGGATGTCGAGTACCTGGAATTCAACCTGATGGAGGACATCGGCGAATTTCAGGGATAGGAGGACTACCCCTAACACCTCTCTCTTGGTGTTGTCATAGGCACGAACTTTCTGATCGGAAGGAGTAAATTCTGTTGCATCAACTCCTAGTGCACTGGCGGTTCTTAGTGGTAGGACGTTCAGAGCAGAGCCATTATCGATTAGGACCATCGGGACTTCTTTATTTCTGACCACAGTGGACACAAGTAATGGCTTGTTATGGCTTTTACCATCACTAGGAAGATCCTCATCATCAAACTGAGGCCAGACTTGGATCCGAAGGTAGCAGCTAACATATTCTGAATAGATTCTGGCTCAACTGCCGTAGGGACCACAACCTTGCTGAGAGCATTGAGCATGGCTTGGCGATGAGCCTTTGACTGCACCAAAAGATCCCACAAGGAGATATTTGCTTGTGTCTTCTTCAATTGTTGCAAAATCGGGTCAATTTCCGGTTCGGGGGCAGGTAGGTACTCCCGCCCTGATCGAGTGGCAAGACAGAATGGGGAATTCTGATTTTCTATCTCGGGCTGTTCGTCATCTGATGTCATTACTTCCTCCCATGCTATGACGGCTACGTGGTCTTGAATGAAAATGGTTGGGTCCATGGCATTTCCAATAAATAGAGCATTTACCCTTGCATTTTCATGCCTCGGGAGTGGGTTGTTGACGATGTCTGGCTTAGCCGGAGGCGCTACGGTGCCATTATCTATCAAATCTTGAATCGCGTAGCGCAAAGCATGGCAATTATCTGTGATATGGCCTGGTTCTTGGTGGAACTCACAGAATTGGTCTTGCCGATAATTCCTCGGGAGCGGGTCAGGAACGGGGCGCGGATTTCGACGCTTCAGTAATCCCTTCTTCTCAAACCTTTGGAACACTTTGCTTAAGGGAGCATACAGCTCTGTGAACTGACGTGGCGGAGGCCTGTGAAACTGGGTAGAAATTGT